>OX451741.1:1326992623-1327512184 GCA_948472305.1 Vicia faba | reverse complement strand
CAACTTGGGAAAATCTTTTCTAACAAAGATTGTGAATTTGGGCATTTGTATACATGTTCATGCATTTTTTAATCTTCCTTACATGATAGTTTTGATCACTTAATTGTATGTTGTTGAATGATTGTTGGATGTCTAGTTAGTTATGATTGTCACAGAAAATTTGTTTGTTATATTTTGTCCTTCATTTACAATTGAATTGATCCTTGCATATATACAAGACATTTTACTCACTTTTGCAATGAATTGATGAATGATTCATATCTTTTGGCGTGCTTAAATCCATTACCTTGTAAATTTCCTACTAATTTGTTATGTATGGATTATGAGGAATTAATATTCATAACTCGAGGATATAGAGGTTTATAATACGGTAAAGATAATGTGATAAAACACCTAAATTGCGAGAAACCAAATGGGCTTCAAAATCTGAAAATAAAAACAAGCAGACAGAGCAAGATGTCACAAGAGCTCAGGGACGGATGATAGAAATTAGCAGATAGAGAGAGAGAAAAGATTGTTTGCACAACGGGTGAAACGTAACATTAAGGAGAACTTTCCTTTATAAAATGGAGCGAAGTAGGCAAACCAACATCCTAGAACGATAGAAGATAGGTAGACGAAAATCAGTGGACGGGTTTATCTCGAGATCACTACGACCTTCGGGTGCACTTTAGTACCATAAAGTGCAATGTCACACCATACATTAGGGATTTAGGGCCACATGTTAGAACGATTCTGTAAAATATTTCAGTGACAAGACTTGCATTTAACGCGCTTGTTCCCAAGGTTAACCGCTCTTAGTCTCCAAAATTTTCCACTTCTACAAGGTAAGAACCCGTCACGAAGACCATTGTTGAGGAGGATAACGACCTGATTCTCTAAAAGTTCTCTCAATTTCTTCTCAATGAGAGACCTTGTGACACCAATTTCAGGTCGTTCATGGGACCAAAGATAAGATAGCCCAATCATGATGAAGCCCAAATCAAGAGCATTTTATCAGGATGTTGAGGGCTCAAGATACTCATAACCAGGAGGCATACACTTGATCCTCACCCTCGAATGATTGTCAACTGTCAAATACAATCGAGTTGTCTCTTGTGTAAGACACCAGATGACACGAGAATGATTTTAACCATCTATATTATATTTGCTTCATTTTAAAAATTCTCATTCATACTCTCAAAATATTTTCGTACTGATCTACTAATTTAAATATTAAAATATTAATCTTACAAACACATTTCCCTTCAAATATACCAAAAATTTATTCCACCGCATCATAATATTGTTCTATTTGATTTATACTTATTATAGTTTTAGTTTGGAACAAATAAGATTTACAAGTATCGTGATTTCAAAAACTATATTTTAAATCCTAAATATCAACAAAGTGATTAGTCGGTTGTTGACAATTTTGGTCGGGATACACGATCATAATAATTAGAAGAAATTATAAGATTGTACTACTATTTATTAATTTATATCAATCACAATCCTTTTCATAGTGGGTTCTAGAGTTTTGTTCCTAGGTGGACTCCATATAATTAATGTTTGTGTACCAAAATTTCAATGCAACGGGCTATTTTGAAACTTGCTTTAACTTATGCGGAAAAAAATAAATTTCAATTCTTTTTCTTATTTTCTTACTAAAAATGCTCCCAATTTTTCAAACGAAATTGAGGACTTTATTTATTATACCTTTATACATTAAAACATTAGTAATGATTTTTTTTTCTCATTTTTATAAAAAATTTATCCTACTAATATATATAAAGTTTATCTTGTTAGATCTTGTTGTCATGATACTTTAAATGTGTTGTTTATTTCATTTGAATATGAAAGTGAAGTTGTGGATCCCTACAAGCTAGTATTCAATATTTCAATGTCATTGGATTTGTTAAGCCGACATCCTTAACTCATCTCCTTTTGAAAAAGTTATTTACTCTTTAACTTTATGTATTTTTGTTCTACAATAATATAAACATGGTTTTGATTAATTAATTAAATAAATAATATTTGAATTAAAATAAAATAAATTAAATTCAAAACTATTTATATTTGCATACATTAGAATAAAAATAAGCTGAAAAAATTTAACTTGAAAGAAGTATTTTAAAATAAAAAATTAATTGCTTATGTATTTAAAATTAATTATGGTTATCTTAAACATGAAACTAAACATATATTTAATATATTAAGGTGAATAAACTTTTTGTATTAAAAAATTGCACTCACTATATTTGCTATCTTTTGAATTATATATATATATATATATATATATATATATATATATATATATATATATATATATATATATAATATATATATATATATATATATATATATATATATATATATATATATATAGTATATATATATATATATATATATATATATATATATATATATATATATATATATATAATCGAGTAATAATTTAAATAGTTTTATGTAATAATAAGATATATTAAAATTAATATGAAACGAAATGAGAATTTTTTATCTCGATATCTATTTTCTCCACTTTAAAATTTTAAAAATTAATTTTTTTTATATATATCAAACTATTTAATTTTCTAACAGAAAAAGAAAACAGTTAAAACAATTGATGCATGTTCCTATATTTCATAAGATGCGTCAATTGAATTGACATTTGTGTATTTTTTTTATATTTTCTACGAAGTTTCTTATATATTTGATATTTTATATGGATTTTTCTATAAAAAAAAATTTTTTTGCAGATAAAATAAAATACAAAAAATGTCATATTTAAATAAAAAATCCAAAGAAATTGTAAAATAAAATTTAAAAATACAAAATTATCTATTCAATTAATGTACCCTTATTAAATATAAGAGCAAGTGTAATTGCTTTAAATGATTCTTTTCTTAAAATTTGATTGTTTGATGTATATGGAAAAAACTTAGCTATTTTAAAATTTGTGTGCGGCACTTTTAATAAAAGGAGAAATGGAGAATAAAAAAATAAGAATTATATTATTGAATTGAATTGTTACAAATTGATTTATAAGTTAGTTTATTTATATTCAACTAACTTATAAATTAAGTAGGCTAACAAACTCTAGTTGAAGTTGGGCTTGGATAACACAATCTGGATTATATCTAATATTATATCTAATATCTTAACACATTCTCTATAATTCAAGTTGTCGAACATACGTTTGTCATTGTCGATATATATTATTCCTAATTTCTTTTTTAATTTAAGAATTTGTCAATCTTCAATCTTTTGATAAAAATGTCGATCAATAGTGCTTCACTTGAGCAATGTCTTACTTCAAATTCACCTCAACTTACCTTTTCCCTTAGGAAGTGAAATCTATCTTTGATATGCTTACTCCTTCCATGCAAAACTAGATTTTTTGCAAGATTAATGACTGACTTGTTGTCGATATGTAACACTAGAGGTTTCTTCACTTCGACTTCGATCTATTCCACATATCTGATCTAAATTGCTTGACATGCAACATAGGATCCTATTATATATCCAGTCTCACACAATGACAATGCCACCACATGTTGCTTTCTCGAGCACTATGAGATTGGGGTACCAAATCATTGAAAGAAATAACCAACTATGCTTCTTCGACCTTCCTTATCTCCACACCAATCAACATCTGGAAAAAAAAAGTAATCGTGACTTCTTTGCTTTCAGAGTCTCATCGAAATAGAATTCCACACTTTTATCGATCCTTTTAAGTATCTCAGGATTCTTCTTGCAGCCTACGTGTGTGACACCCTTGGTTCACTCATGTATATACTCACTAATTCGGTTGCAAAACCTACATCAAGTTGATTGTTGAACACATACCTCATATATCTAACTATTTGTTTAAACAAAGTTACTTCGACTTTTTCTTCCTCTTCATACTTCTCCAACTTTAAATTTGGTTCGATAGGTGAAAATGATGGAGTCGAATCATCCATCTCTAATCTCTTGAGTATCCATTTGACATACTTCCTTTGATGCAGCATTGTACCTTGCTTCGACATTTGAAATTCCATGCGCGGGAAATAAGACAATTTTTCCAGATCCGACATTTCAAATTCTCGCATCATCATCATCTCTTTGAACTTCAACAAGTTATCCAAGATATTTCTAGTAACCAACAAGTCATCGATATATAAGCAGATGATTTTTATATCTTGTGCCACAACCTGAATATAAACACCATACTCAGACTTACATTTTACAAATCCCAATTCGACAAAGTATGAGTTGATCTTCTTGTTTCATGCCCTAGGTGTATGCTTGAGACTATATAGCACTTTGTGCAAATTATACACCTTACTCACTTCTGTTTGAATCAGAAACCCCTGGAGATTGTGTGACATATACCTCTTCATCTAAGGTCCATTCAGAAATATTGGTTTCACATCTAAATGAAATGTCGACCAGCCTTGCTTGCATTACCAAAGCTACCACTAGTCAAATAGTCCCCATTCTTGCTATTGGAGAAAATACTTTAGAGTAGTCGAGTTCTGCTCTCTAAAGAAATCCTCTAGATACCAATCGCTCCTTATATCTTGCTATCGAACCATCATCATTGTGTTTCAACTTGAACACCCACTTTACTTTGATAGCTTTTGTGTGTGTTAGCAATTCAACTAACTATCATATGTTGTTTCTTTGAATTTCCTGTAACTCTTCGATCATAGCTCACTTACATTGTTTATTCTTTAAAGCCTCTCTATAGTTGATTGGTTCAACACCTGCAAGTAAAGCAAAATAAACTAATTCTCCATCTGGTGTTACTTCATCATCACCAATCACTTCATAGTCTTAAAGTCTTGTTGGACGAACTCTAGTTCTTTGAGGTCTTTAACTTATTCTAGCCACACCTTCTTCGACTTCGACTGTGTCGGGAATGTTAGCAACTGCTTCGACTTCGACTGGAATATCAATAATTTCTTTGACTTCAACTTCATTAGTTTCTTCGTCGAAACCATAGCTCATGCTGGTTTGTTAATTTCGTCATTAGAATTCCAACCCTAGACATAATTTTCATCAATCACAATGTCTCGACTTATCACAATTTTTTCATTGATTGAATTGAATAGCATGTATGCACCAGTTTCATGATATCCTACCAAAATCATAGGTTCACTCTTATCATCAAGCTTCCTTCTTCTCGCATCAAAAATATGCTTTAACATATAGAGCCAAACACCTTCAGATGACTCACTGATGGTCCTTTACCACTCCTTACTTTTCATGAACCTTATTCTTTAATTTTTTGGTAGGGCACTTGTTCATAATATAAACTTCAGTCGAAACAGCTTCACCCCATAAGGATTTTGACATGCAACTCGCCATATCCAATATGGTTATGTTTCTTTTTTCTGATATTTTATTATGTTGAGGCGTATAAGGAGCAGTTACCTCATGATTGGCACCATGTTCTGCATAGAAATCTTGAAACATCTTGAATGTGTATTCACCATCTCCATATGTTCGCAAAACTTTGATCTTCTTCTCACTCTGGTTTTCGACAAGCTTTTTGAATCTCTTAAAGATTTCAAACACTTTTTCCTTTCGCTTGATCATATAGATCCAAAGTTTTTGACTATATTGTTTCCACCAATAGTATGCTCCTCAAAAGAGCCACATACAACTGAGTGTACAACTTCGAGTATGCAAGATGATCTCATCGATATAGTCAAAATGAAAGAATTTTTGGATTGCTTTCCTACTAAACAACCTTCACAGAGTTTGTCGGGCATCACAAGACTTGGTATGTCATTTACCATCTCTTGAGTAATCAACCGATTGAGTGACCTAAAATTTAGATGGTCAAACCTCAAATGCCATAACTAACCATCCTTGTGGTCGACAACTGTTTTCATGCATTGTACTTCTGTCGAACTGATCATAGTCTTAAACGTTTGATTCTTTGACATCAGATATTTTAAGACCAAATTATTCTGGGTGTCGAAAAATTCTAAAGCTCTATCTTTCATGACAATTGAGAAACCTCTTTCGACCAGTTATCCAACACTCAGTAGATTTCACTTCATGATAGGTACATAAAGTACATTTTTGATCAAGGCTTTAGCTCCATTGTTCCTTTGAATAACAATGTCGCATGTACCTTTTTCTTGCAACGGGTTATTATCAACAAGTTTGACCTTGCTCTTCTTCAACTCGTCGAAATCTTCCAGTCACTCCTTTCGACCAATCATGTGATATGAGAAGCCAGAGTCGAGGAACCACTTATTGGATTCAACATGGTTATCTGCAGGTGCGACCATAACCACCAGACCTTCATAATCATATGAACCTTAGCATGCAAGGTTTGCTCCTTCGTCTTTGCCTTTTGTTGATCCCTTGTCTTTCCTGTACCAATAATGCTTGGTCAAATGACCCCACTTTCACAGTTATAGCACTGCACACATTTGTTTCTTCTTTGTCTTTTTGATAGGAATTTTCTTCTCCTCTTTTCGAGGATTCAAAAGTCATATCATCGACTTTATTCTTGTGGGGATTCGACCAAGACTTCTTGCCATGAGTCTTATCGAATTTGCCTTTAAATTTGTTGGAACCATCATTCTTTTTCTATGACTGTGCCTGCGGTGCTTGTATCGAGTCTTGAAATCCTTTCCTTTTGAAAATCCTGATCTTATGCGCTTTCAACGAAACAACCAAATCTTCCAATTTTAGGGTTTCAAGTTAATTGGATTCTTGAATAGCTACGATAACGTGATCAAAGTGAGAGGTCAACGTACGCATTACCTTCTCAACTATCATCTTATCAGTTAGAGTTTCACCACAACCTTTCATGAGAAGAACGAGTTTCTGAATCTTCGACACATAGCCTGCAATTTTTCTGTCTACTCCTATCGACAACAATTCATATTTTCGACGCAAGGTTTGCAACTTGACCACCTTGACTTTGTCACCTCCTTCATAATAATTGACAAGAATACTCCCTCTGTAACGATTTATAAACAAATTTGATTTTTTTTGGTACATTTGATAATTAATGTATCTAATCTATATATAAACTAGATACATTAATTATCAAATGTACCAAAAAAGTCAAATTTTCTTATAAATTATTACAGAGGGAGCATCACATGCCTCCTTTGCCAATTCAGCATGAAAAATTTTGTCGACGTTTGCCGAATCTACCGATGTTTGAATGCAATACGCAGCCTTACAATCCTTCGTCTTGGTTTCCCTATGAGCGGTCTTTTGTGCGTCGGTTGCATCTGCAGCCAGCGCAAAAATATCATTAGTAATCACTTCTAGGATTTCATGAAAGTCAAACAGAGATTACATCTATTTTCTCCATCAAATCCAATTCTTGCCGTCAAGAGTTGGAAGAGAATTCAGAATGTCGTTAGTGTCATTCATCTTTACAGTGATTGATTGACAACAACCCACGATCTCAAAAATATGATTTCTGGCGTGTGATTCTTGAAAACACGATCAAAAATCTAATTAAAGCTCTAGATACCGATTTATTAACGCGTGAGATACTTTTAGTGAGAAAAGAAAAAGAGAATAAGAAAATAAAAATTTCATTATTAAATTAAATTATTACAAACTGATTTACAAACTAATCTAAATAAACTAATAAATCTTAATTAAAATTAGATTTAAATTACAACTTACATTATATCTAATATAATATATTGTACTGATATTAGAATAAAATCTTGAGTAATATATTCATTTTTGGTGTAATACTGTAATATTTAAATATGAAAAGTTGATGGTGTAAAATAAAGGAGAAAACTGGATTAGACAGCTTTTTCCAATACACACACAAATAAAGGCATAATTCATGCTATTTTAACATTTTTATGTCCCGTCATACGAATGTATGGTTCGGTGAAAAGGGAGAATATAAAATGAAAAAAAGAGAAAAAGATAAAATAGTTGAAAACATGATATGATATGAAATGAAGCAACCCTGAAATATATGTTGGTGAAGCGCACCGATCGAGATCAGACATGACTCCGTGAATAGCGATGTGTTTTTTCAATGAGAATTCATTCACTTTTGAGGATTATTTTTGTATGGTCATAATATCAAATATAAAGTGCATGTAGAGTCACTACTATAGTATAGTACTTCTATTGAAGAAAGAAAAGTGGATGTACAAAAGTAAAGAAAAAAGAATTAGGCCAAGACTAAAACCAAAACAATTCGTTTTATTTGAGATGCTCTTAAATAAAAATTATTTATTGAAATATATATGTTAAAAAAATTATGATTTTAATTATATTTTAATTTTTAGTTATGTATTTATGTTATGGAATGTCAAAATTATTCTTTTAATTAATATAAAAAAATTTAATCAAAAAAATATTTTTAAAAATACAAAAACACTTTTTTTTTTGGAGTTAAAACAAACAAGTCAGAAGTTATAGAACTAGATTATAGTTCATTGTTTAAAAAGCATCCATGAGAAAGACTTTGAATTCATATAAAACTCTTTTTTGTCTTATAGTTTTTGTAGTTTATAGATAATAAGTTAGTATTGCAGTAAACTCTATCGAAGTCGAAGAGTTAGTGTAATTGTCAAAAATATGTTAGGTTGTTAGTATGTTGAATTTGACCGATATATTAGTCCAATTATTTAGTATGTTAGTTGAAAGTTAGGGTTTAGTTTTCTTATAAATAAGATACTAGTTATTAGTTCTCATAATCATGATTAGAGGAGAAAGTGGTGTGGTTGAGATTCAATTGTAAACATTTTTCCCTAATGTGTAATTGAATCAAGAATCCAGAGTTTTATACCACTTTGAATTGTCTTTCTTTTTTTCTCTCTTTTCTTACTTTGTGTTTTTTTTTGCAAATAAAGAAATTGATCATACTCTGTTTTCTGGGCATCATTTTCACAATAAATTAGTGTAGTGAGCATGGAGGAGAACGTGTCATCAACAAAGTATGAGATTTATAAATACACAAGAGTGAATGATTGCAGTCTATGACGCCTGAAAATGCAAGATCTTCTAGTTCAACAAGGTTTGTTAGAAGCGTTGAAAGGATAAAAAAATATGGATGTTGCCTTAACGGCGAAGGAGAAAACGACAATGATAGAGAAAGACTACAACACCATCGTATTGAGCCTTGGTGATAAGGTTCTCTAAAAAGTTTTGTAGGACAAAAATGCAACACGTGTGTGGACGAAACTAGAAGTTTTGTACATGACCAAATCATTGGTCAATCGCCTCTATATTAAGAAAGCTTTGTATTCATTTATAATGAGTGAAGACCGAGTCTTGATTGAACAATTAGATATGTTTAATAAGATTACTTTTGATCTGGAGAATATTGAGGTCACCATCAGTGATGAAAATCAAGTGTTGTTGTGTGTTTTACCAAGATCTCATGTTCACTTCAAAGAAACCTTCTTGTATGGAAGAGAATTCATGACCTTTGAAGAAGTTCAAAAAGCCATGTACTCGAAGGATTTGAACAAAAGAAAAGAGCACAAGACATCATTTATTGGTGAAGGATTGTCTATAAAAGAAAAATTCTCGAAGAAGGATGGTAAGTTTGAGAAGAAGAAAGGTAAAGTTCTACATAAGTCTTATATGGTGATGCTCCTTCTATTAGGAGTTACCACTGTAAGAAGGAATGCCATACCAAAAAAGTGTGTCCTGACAGGTTGAATTGTTATGGTGATGGCAAAGCCAATGGCAATGCAGCCATTCTTCAAGATGATTATGAGTCATCTAATGTACTGGCGGTTTCTAGCAGAAATTCTAGCAAGGAATGGATTATGGATTCAGGTTGCACTTCACACATGACTTCAAACAAAGATGTGTCTAAGGAATTGTATGATCTAGATGGTGGATCAGTGTTGTTGGAAAACAATAAATCCTACAAAATTGTGGGAATTGGATGTGTCAGATTCAAGCTTCATGTTGAGTCAATAAAGCTATTGAATGGTGTTAGGTATGTACCTGATCTTAAGAGAAATTTATTTTCTCTTGGTGAATTCAATAAGAAATGATATGTTTTCAAAGGAAAATAGGGTATCTTAAGGGTAATGAAGGGGTCGAAAGAAGTATTAATACGCATTAAGAGATAAGGTCTATATACCCTTGAGGCTGAGGTTGTAAGTAGTTTAGCAGATGTAGCATCCATAAAACCTGTGTCGAAGACTGAGTTATGGCACATGATGTAACGCCCGTAATTTAATTAATTATTTAATTAAATTATTTTTGGAATATTTGTGAATTGTGTTATGATGGTAGTTGACGTGTGTTCAATCATCTTCTACCCTCGGATTACGAAAGGCACGTCAGCCAATCTGCATCCTCAGGTCTAAGAAGATTGAACAGGGGAGTTCTGTGATCGGTGGATCTGGAACTGACTGTTTAACGCTGGTTCGCGAAATGTCGCGGAAGCAAGAGTCGCCACCGTCTTTTATTTTCTCCAAATGGAAAGGACAAAAGCACAGAAAAATTTCTTATAGAGATTGCTCTCGGTTCGGGAGGTAGATTATAGAAAGGGAAGGTGTTAGCACCCTTTCTATCCATGGTTATCCATGGGCTCTTAGATACTTGCTCGTTTGTGTTTTCAAAAATGGTTTGTTTGCTTTTCAACTGTGGGTTTTAAAAAAAGTTTCTTTGGAAATTCCAGTTCGACTCTTGTATCGGTCCTCAAGAGTGTTTGAAAAATTGCTTTCGAAAGCTTTTTGAAAATGTGTCGGTGTGAAAAGTATTTTTGATTTATTTTGTTTTGAATTAGAGCAATTATCCACGAGAACCTACCTACCCTAAGGAATTTTTCTGTGTAAATGTCCTTTAAAGTAGTGCCATCCCACCATTGAGAGGTAGGTAGCACCACCGTTGGAGGTGTTCGGGTCAATTCGAGGTTCGGGACATGGTGATCACCAGAGCAATGGGAAGACACCTTAGAAGCTACCCTCATGCCAGGTTCCCGGATCATGAGGACTTACTAAGACATCCTCTACTCGACGATCACCTTTCGAGGCAAGGCAACAGTGAGGCGTACCCTAGGGGTGGTGTGTGCGATTCGTGTGTCGTTTTCATTTATTTTTGTCTTTTTGTCATGTTATTGGTGATCTAACGTTTGTTTTTATTTTGTCCATACAGTCTTTCATGCTTTGTTTTAACAGTTAAGATATTGGCGGGAAAAGTAAATCTAAAGCTATTACAAATGGCGCGGGTCCACATCGCCAAAAGTTTCTCGAACCCGATTTGACAGAAAATAAATAAAGTAAAAAAAATAAAAGTGCGAGCAGTTATTTACAAGGCTTCGGGAGAGGTACATAATTATTCAAACGAAATAAAATAAATATGCGAATAAATAAGAAATTAAGAACGAGGGCGTTGGACCCTTTTGCAAAATTAAAATTAATGAGGAATTAATTAAAATTAAAAGAAAGCAAGAATTTGTTTTTTTTTTGGTATTTTTATGTGTTTTAGGATTTAATAGAAAAAATTAATTGCAATTAAACGCTAACCCTAATTCTATTTTATTTTAAATTTTTTAAGAAGACATTAGAATTTAACCTAAATTAAACCTAATTTTTGTATACAAATTTAATTATAAAAATAAATAAAATAAATAATATTATTATAAAAAAGAAAAATTAAAAAGGAATAAAAACATTAATTAAACCTAATTCTATGTTTTTTTATATTTTTTATTAAAAGAATTAAAATTGCAAACCTAATTTAAAACTACATTCAATTACATGCAAATTCATTTAAGAAAATACTAAAGTTATTTATTGTATTTTTAATCTTTTCTGATTTTTATATGTATTTTTTATATTTATGAGAATAATAATTAATTTAAACAAATAATAATAGAATTATAAAAAATATAAAGAAAGTGAAAAATATGCAAACCTAGGGGGGTGGTAGTCCCCAGCATGGAGGTTCAAGTTCAGTAATCTGGCCCATTAAACTTGGCCTTTTTGGACTTTTGCTAGGTAGTATGTGGAAGCATTGACTTGGATCTACCATGTTCCTCAATTCTGAGCCTTGTGATGGATGAAGCTGAACGCGTGGCATGCTGGATTTGGAAGTGTATGGTACGTCCTCAGTCTTGAAGCGCATGTGAACTTTTATTGAAAAATGATATTGAGAACGTTGAAGACCTGGGGCTCGAACCCAGGTCATGTGCTTTTCCAATGACTTCGCTTGCCAACCGTGCCAGTTTACGCGTTTGATATATTAATAACGAATAAATAATATAAAAGAAAACAAAGGAGTTAGTGGACACTGCGCGCGAAATTCAAACGACCCTATCACATCTTGCCACGAATTCATCTTCTTCATGTTCCTAAAACACAAATACATTAAGCCACGGTTTTTTATATGTTCTCTTAGGCATGTTTTGGGAAAATAGCGAATAGGTCCCCTTGGCATATAAATTCAGCGCGAGCATGCCATTATTTTCGTCCAAGCGAGCTGGTTTCGTTCATGGTACTGAGGACTCCTAATTTTACAGCATGTAAAAACGCCTAAATCGAAAGCTTGGTAACCCTAGAAAACAACAATGGTGGAATCGCGTGTGGTGTATAAAAATACAATTAAATATGTTGGTTAGCTTCAGAATCATTCAAGGAATAAGAATCAATAATTGAAATGCCATAAAAATGCATAGATTTCAAAGTACGATAATGAATTTTTCATGAAATATCTTGAATTCTGTATACCGATTCCTTGAGTTTTGATGGTTGTCTTTGATTGGAATATGTCCAGTGAACCTTCAGCAAGCTAATGGAATAAGAATTATGCCTTGAATCGTCCTAAAAAGTGGTTTTCAGATTTGAGTTTTTTGGCAAAATTTTCAAGTTGTGAATGGAGTTTTCTGAGCAGCTGCGTGTGTTTGATCATTAGGGTTGTGTTCCTGGCTTATGTATGAATCAATTAGGTTAAGAAAAACAAATCAAATCCCTTGCAATGATGGTTTTGAAGATTTGATTTTCCATCATTATTTTCCAAATATTTTCCATGTGCTTTTTGTTCAAATCATGATCAATCAGTCCAAATCTTTCCCTATTTAGTTGTACACGAAATCTTGAGTATAAAACATGCACAAAAAGATTTAAAACTTTAGGTTAAGTATTTTCCATGTATTTATTTTGATTTAAATGAATTAATATAAATAAAAATTCAAATAAATAAATAAAAATGAAGAAATACTTCCCTTTGGGCCAAGTGGTCGTGCACATGCCATGGATGATGAATTATGGAAGAAAAATGGGCCCATTAGCAATTTTAGGTCATTTAAATCAATGTTGACTTTTCAAAATATCCAAAATTTTCCCAACTTCTACAAGGCATAACTTGCTCAATTTTTAAGCTTTTCTCATGTTCTTGGACATTTTGGAAAGGTCGTTGAGTCCTCTAACCAATTCCTTTGGTCCCATGTCATTTTGATTTACCAATCTCAAGTTATGGCCTTTGACTTAAAGTCCCTTTTTGTTGACTTTTGAAAATGACCTATAATGTTGAAATTGATAACTTTTTGTGAGAGCATTTCTTGGACTTGAAGTATGAAGATTAGTTGTAGGAAATGTCTTTCTCTTAAAAATTAGCTTTGGATGGAATTTTTCTGATAATCCATGTGAAAGTTATGCCCTGGTCAATTTCAGTTGACTTTTTCAGCTGTCCAAATAAGGAAACTTTTGCATTTTGATGATTTTTGAGCCAAGCTTTGAGAATCATGATCAAGCATTGATCAAATGATGTTTGTGGCTTCAAAATGATATGTTGACCAAAAATTTGAACTTTTGACTGTCAAATGACCATTTTGCCCCTACAGTTGACTGTAGTGCAATTAGGGTTTTTGACTGTGCAATTTTGTGCTGAATGTCTTGAAACTTGATATGAGGATGCTTGACCATATTTGTAGGCATGTGAGACTTGATTGGACCTTTGGAAACTTCATTTTCTTGATCAGAACACAAACCCTAATCTTGACTGTTTAGGAGGCTCTTGCACTGTGCAACCCTTGGGGAACTTTGAAGCATGTCTTGGCAAATCTTTGAAGAATATGGGAGGGAAAATTTTGGGGTACAACAACGTGGTATTGTTATTGGATTTATTTGTTTTATTAAGTTATGGAATAATATTAGAATGATAATATTATTTGATGTGGGCTTGTTTTAAGGGTTAGAAATAGTAGAAAGGGGGTGTATGAGTTTTAAGCCTATTAAGGCATAATAAGAATTATAGGGTTATTATATTAGTTTTTAGAAATAGTAAGGAAAAAAGAAGAAGCATTAAGAAGAGAAGGAAATAAGGGTTGGAAGAAGGAAAAGAGGCATAACGAAATTCAACCGGAAAAGTTATAGAGCAACCTTCAATCCAAGGTAAGGGTGGGGTTCTGACTCTATAATAGGGTTTATGATGAGTAGTATGTGAGATTAGATGTGAAAATGTTGTCTTGTTCATGATTTGAATGTATATGTTGTTGTATGATGAAGATCAATGATTTAAAGATGAATAATGATGCCCTAATGTTGTATAATTGATGTAGAAATATAGGATAATTATAATTGATGATTACCTATGATTAGAGGACGTTTTTAGGGCCTAAGGCAGGGAAACCGTAGTGAAAATGCAGTGAAATCGCAGAAAATATTCATGACAGAACAATATGTGTCGACCTCAAAAGCCATGCGTCGATACATGAAGGCTTTTAGACTCAGGATGAGTCGATACGAAGGAGCATGCATCGATACATGCAGTGTTGCAGACTCAGTATGAGTCGATACAAAGGGATTACGCGTCGACTCGTGCAGGAATTTTAACCCAGTACGCGTCGACTCAAGACATTACACGTCGATTCATGTAGCCTGCTTTTTGACAGATTCTTCCAAGGGTTGTAACTTGAGTTTCCTGACTCTGTTTGAGGTGTCGTTCGAAGTGTTGGATAGCTAACACGATGAACTTCAGTCTTAAGGATTTAAATGAAGGATAAGAAGAAGAATCCTAGTAACCCAAATTAGGATTAGAGTTAGCTTCCCGCGTTAATCACTATGAGGATTTTTTGAAGTATGATGAGGATAAGACGATTATAGATTATTGTTGGTTCATAACAGTAAGATTAATGATGATAATGATTATAGATTATAATCATAACAATAAGATTATAAAGTATTGTTAACTAGAGGTAAGCCTTAGATGATTAATTAATTATAGGCAATATCATGTTGTAGGCCTATGGCCAATGTTGAAGGATTGTCGATCTGCCGTTGTGTTGTTGTTATGGATGAGTTGCTATAAATTATGTTGGTAAATGATGTTGATGAATTATATTGGTAAATTATGTTGATGAATTATGTTGATAAATGATGTTGATTAATGATGTTGATGAATGATGTTGATATGCCTCTAATAATGGGCAGCTATTAAGATGTAGGCTTCTGGCCAACGATGATGTTGTGTTGAGATGTTGTTAATTATGGTTATTGTTATTGCATTCATGATTGTGTCACATACATTTCATTTCAATATGGAGTTGATGCTCGTTAAGATGGCTTGTATTGGCGAATATTAAGATGAAGGCTTATGCCTTGTTGATGCCTCTATTTATTGGCAATTATTTTGAGATGGGAGTTCTGCTCTAATGGTACCACATGCATTTGCATAGTATTGAGTCGCATTATATGATTGCATAAAGAATTTGTGTACTGATGCGGTAAATGTGTATATTATTGGTATTCCGTTGCGACTATTATTGTTTATACGATGAGAAGTGGTGATGTTATGTGATCTAATTTAATATATTATTTATCATACGTTTTATTATATTGTTAGATATTTCACCCCTTCTGTTTGAATGTTACCCTTACGTTGGTAACGTGCAGGTAATCCAGAGTGAAGGTGGTATACCTTCGGTAGTTCGAGTCGGTGCCATTGCTCTGATACGTAACACTCGGGGGGGGGGGGGGGGGGGGAGGGGGTGAACGCTTGTTTCTTTTGATTATTGATGATTTTGGTTGTTGAACTTTAAATTGTTTGCTGATAAGTATGCATTATTTTGAAGTTGTTGTAATTGTTGAACAAAGATGTTATTATGATTTCCGCTGCGTAGATGTTCAAGTGGTTGAATTAAGAGATTAAATTATTATGGTGATAGTTCATCCGATGTTTTAAAGTGTTATGTATCCACGTTGAATGAAATGTTTTTTTAAAGTTAAATTTGTGGCATCCTGATTCAGTTGCATGAATTTTATAAATCTGATTTACATTTATAATTATCGAGTAGAATTGGGGTGTTACAAAGTTTGTATCAGAGCAAAAGTTTGGTTCGTCCGACCAAGTTGTCGAGTCGTAGTTGTCTAACAATCGAGTATTGTTAATTTGAATTCTAACTGTTGTTTATGTTGTAGTGATAAGTTGAGATGGCAAGAAGGAATGATGTTGCACTTGCTGTTGCTTTAGAAGCAATGGCGCATGCGATGAAGAATCAGCCGAATGCTTTGATGCGGTGTATTTGCAAGTGTACGAATCGGGTCAGAGTAATATAAAATATTATCGATCCACAGATACCAATCGTCAATCTATCATTTCCTATTGTTACGGTGTTTAGCTAAGTCAATATTAAACAGGGAATTTAGCATGCAAGAAAGTAAAGTGCAGCGAAATAAACTTCAAATATAAAAGTAGGGTCGAATGTAATTCACGTAGTCAGATGATATTCGCAATACTTCGGAATAGAACTACTTATAGGGAAATATTTTCTACCAAAGAAAAGAACTAATTTAACAGGAATTGTCGCTTTCGCGTAATCAGAACTGAGTTTACTCTCTAATCAGACCTTCTTATTGTCACTTATAAAAAGGCGCGCATTGCGTTAAAGTAATAAACTTATTTTTAAGAAATAGAGTACTTCACCAAGTTGAAAAGTATTTTGATCTGGAATTTCTAATAAAAAGATAACTTAACTTTAACCCTATAAACGCGTCCGAAAATAGTTTCAAAATTGACTTCTTTGATAATAAAAATCCCTAACTAACCGGACAAAGCGCTTTCGCTTCCTTTGACCAGTTAGAACTAACCGAGTTTAACAAAGGGTTGGACGGCTTTCGATCTTACCCAACAACTATAAAGTACAGAAAACTCATATTAAAAACCAAAATAGCCCATAAGCATTTCTATTGATACATTATTTGGAATATCGATCTAACTAGATTCCTTACATTCTAGCCCAGTAAGGTTCAGCCTGACATGGGAATGTAAACAGACATGTTAAAATAAATCATGCGAGAAAGTAAATAATTTAAACTGCGGTGCGGGAAATAAACAAAGTAAAAGCAGTGCGGGAAATAAACAAAGTAAAAGCAGGTGCGGGAAATAAACAAAGTAAAAGCAGGTGCGGCAAATAAAAAAAGTAAAAGCAGTGCGGGAAATAAACAAAGTAAAAGTAGGTGTGGGAAATAAACAAAGTAAAACCAGGTGCATAATATATAAAACAGAAACCTGCTCCAAACGGGGAGGTTTTAAATCTGGTACAAATTGGAAGTAAAATGCGACTGGAAATAAAAATCAGTTGAAAATAAATGTGGCAAGATAAACTTCTGCCGAAGTGCTCCAAACTCGATTACAGACTCAATCAACAATGCCATAATTCCCCGATGTGAAGAATTATCGCTTTACAGTGGTGAAATTATATGGCTTAAGTTCGCAACTATGGTTGGATCAAGTTTTCAACTAAGCTTGGGTGAATTGAAATTAAATCAGGAACTTCTATTTACAGAGGATGAGGAATGCAGGAAATCACAGGAATGCCCCCAACTCCTTTTGGGGGGGGGGGAACATTGTCCAAATGTGGCTCCCGCCATAGAGGCCATGGCGCCCGCCATGAGTGTAAATAAAAAGTAAGTGGGGAACGTGGCAGTTGAGGTCAGCAGGAGGTGGTCCACGTCATGAACTACCCTATGGTTGGCGCCATGGTGGACGCCATGAGTGCAAATTTGACCCAAACTCCTATTTTTTAGCCTGTTTTCCTTCATTTCTTCAGGGGAGCTCTGGATATTTGAAATACCTTAAAAGAAAACAAAAGATAGGCATAATACGAGAAAACAATAATAAAAAACCTAAATAACATGTGAAATCAGAGTAAAAAACAAGTGTAAAGTAAGTGTTATTAAATTCTCCCACACTTAAACCTTTGCTTGTCCTCAAGCAAGAACTCTAAATAGATTAATAAGAAAAATGGTGTTAGAGAACAAGTTGGGCTGCAAGGGTCCTCTGGAATTAAAACAGGGATGTATTGATAGGTACTGACTGATTCAAACCAAGGATATCGTAGTGAAATTCTTCTATAAAGCGGACATAAGCTTCGTTCTTTTACGAACCAATCCATATCATGCCACTATGCTTAGGCCTATATTTTTCCTTTTTTTCAAATCCTTTTTCATTCAGGCACAATCACATTAAGCTCGTTATTCGTACATGCTCATAGTAAAGTGACCGGGTAGTGATTCTGATCATAAAACACAGGTCTCTAGTACAAAAAGTTGGTGTAACCCCTTTTATTGACCCATTTATAGTTGCGGGGGATCGGATCATAATCCGTCCTACCAAGTTCAGCACCAGATACCTCTGAACCAACTAAAGATGGGTAAAAAAAAATTGTTTTTCTTTTTCTTCTTCTTTTGCTTTTGCTTTTGCTTTATTTTTCAACATACAACTTTTGTTGAGTTAAATGACTTTGTGAGGGTCACCTATCCCGGGGTTGTAGTTTATAATAAGAACATATCATATAGATCATTCACTTCTCTTCGGTCCCCTACGTAGAGCATTCTTAGACCGAAGCTGACTGCTAGGATAAACTATTCAAGGGTTTAAGAATGAAAATTTTAAGGCCACGGCATAGGGGGTATCGGGATCGAATTCCTAAATTTATGAAGCTTAAGGTGTAAAAACAATGTCGATGCTTCAAAAGGGATTTCCCAAGTCATACTACATCATATCTCAACCAGGTCTTATAGCCCAACTAAGTTCAAAACACTGTTTTTCTTAGGAAAAAAAATTTCAGTTAGGCTCAAGAAATGGGGGAGTGAACATACACTAGACCATACATATATAGATGATTCGTCAAACACATGTATTATTTTGAAAAGAAAGCAAACAAGCAAACTAAAGCAAATAAAGAAGTAAAATAACGAGAAGGAAAATGCAGGAAAAGGGAAAAATAAAGCGAGAGAAAAAATAAAGCGAGAAAGCGAGTAAATCTCCTCCCACACTTAAATCGAACATTGTCCCCAATGTTACGAAATAAGAATAGGAAAGAATCACCTGGTAAAGTACTAAGGCTGGCTGGGTCCCTCGCCATCCTGCGGTGAATGTCTAGGATGACGGGATCGGCTGCGACGATGACTGCTCTGAGAAGCCTCAAACTGGTCGAATCTGGAGGACAAGGCAATTTGTGAACTCTAAATCTCGTGAAGGTTGCCAAAAAGGGAACCTTGAGTGGCCTCCATGAGGGAGGAGTGCCTCTAAAACTGGGCTTGTTTCCTATGTTTCTCGCGGGATATCGCCAATTGAGATTCCATAAGACTTTGAAAATAGCGGTTCGTCTGCTGTCGTGACGCCTCCATGAAACTCATGTTATCTGCCATCTGTTGTTGAATGGCAGAAAGTAAACCATCTCTTCTCTCCTCCCGGGCTAGCTGGTCACGCCACATCTCTTCAGAGATGTAGAAGCCAGGAGTCGTACCTACAAAAGTGTTAGAAGTAGAAGGTGCAGTGTGTGCGGGTGAATCATGGTGGGGGGACACAAGTGGGGCATGAGGTTCATCCCTCTGCTCATATTCTTCATCATTCTTGTGTCCGTCCCCAAGTGGAACATTAGGAGGTAATGGACCCGTAAAAGGTGGAGCATCTAGAACATAGGTCTAGTTCCTCGCAATTTGTACATCAGTACATTTAGTGCAAGGCAGAACGGCGGATGGGATAGAGACACCCCGAACCATAAGTTCAAAAC
This sequence comes from Vicia faba, assembly GCA_948472305.1. Classification (NCBI taxonomy): domain Eukaryota; kingdom Viridiplantae; phylum Streptophyta; class Magnoliopsida; order Fabales; family Fabaceae; genus Vicia; species Vicia faba. The sequence continues at coordinate 1,327,492,224 of OX451741.1, read as the reverse complement.
CACCTGCTCTCCTCACCTTGCACAATTTCATATCTTTTAGAAATTTCAAATTAATTGTGCGGGGAGGCAGGGGTGCAAGGGTAGATATCTCAGCGTCAAGATGTAGAGCTCTAGCAATAAATGTAACTAGTCATCCAAAAGCTATGGTCTTTGTGTGTCTCAGGACAGCAATCATGTGAGAAATCATAAACGGGACTGAATTAATTCTTCTATTAGTGAGACTACCCTGCAAAAATAGAAGTTCTCTAGCATTTACCTTGTTTGGATTCTCTCGGCCAAAAATAGTACAGGCGAGCATATATCAAAAAATTCGAATAGTCGGGTTATGGATCAATGATGCTAAAACTCCTTCAAAAGAATTTATAGAAGAGTTTGACAATTGACGCCAGAAGCAAAATGCATCAGTGGACCATTCAGAATCCAAAAGGGGTCTCACAAATAGCGCCATCACCATGAGGAATACCCAACAGAACTGCTAGTTCGTCGGTGCTATATTCATATTCAACATTAAACAGACGGAATTTAACCGTACCGACGGTACTAGCAGTGTCGGGGTGAACCAAATAAATTAGGTAACTTAAGAATTCCTGAGTTAGCCTCTCAAAGGTGGGCTCTTTTCTAGTAAAAGTGTCATGCAATCCTAGGACGTCAACTAAATGAAAAAAACTATGATAAAGTCCTAAAGTATACAGACAGTCTTCATCGACATACCTGGTTGAGACAATTTCTCGTCCTTGCAATTTTTCAAGGATTTTCTGTTGTCGGTCTCCGGGTTTGCCTTCACGAAGAACGTATCCGTTGAACTCCATTGTTGCTCCTTTGGAAGAAAACTGAAAAAATGGGTTTCAAAAATGGGTGTTGGAGATTGGGAGGAGAAAGTTTGAATTTTTATGATGGTTAGTGTTGTACCCCAAAATTTTCCCTCCCCTATTTCTCAAGACATTGCAAGAAAAATCTCCAAGGTGCTCAAGTTTGCTCAAGAGTTGGTCAGACAAACTATCTCCTAAGGCAGTCAACCCCAAATTAGGGTTTTGTGTTGCATCAAGATCTTTGAATCCAAATGACCTAAAGTTCTCCCCAATGTCCTAATATATTCTCAAGATCATCCATGTCAAATTTCAAGCCTTGCAGAGGAAGTTTGCTCAGTCAATTGCTCAAAGGGTCCAAAAATCGATTGTGCTAGGGCAAAAGTCAACTGTGACCCAAATACAGTCAAACTTCAATATTTTTTGTCAACATTATCATTTTTAAGTATATTTCATCATTTGATCAAGGGTTGATCATGATTCATCAAGGATTGCTCAAAATTCATCAAGACTCAAAAGTTGCTAAATTAGGGTTTTGCAGGAAAAGTCAACTCAACTTTGACCAAGCATAACTTTCTCATACTTTATGATAAATGACCCATATAAAGCTCATTTTGAAGATGATGAAATTTCCTACAATCCATCTTCATACCCCCAAGATCAAAAAATTCACTCACAAGAAGTTATGAATTTTCACATTATAGGTCATTTTTGAAAGTCAACAAAAACACCTTTTTTTCCAAAGATTATAACTTGAGCATGGAATATCAAAATGAGATTAGACCAAAAGGGTTGGTTATAGGACACCTCAAGCTTTCTATAAAGTTTAAAAACACTTCCAAAAGTTCAAAATTAAAGAAGTTATGCATTGTTGAAGTTGGACTTTTTTGCAAAATTGCCAAAAGTCAACTATCCCCAAAACTTCAAATTTTGTCAAATGGGCCCATTCTTTTCCACTTGATTTGAGCTTGAATCATTTCACACGTGTCCTAGATTCAGCCATGAGCTCATATTTCATTTTTATTATTTAATTTGATTTTTTATTGAATTTATTCATTTTAAATCAAATAAAACCATAGAAAATCCAATACTTTGATAACATGAGATCTTTTGGCTATTTCAGGATTTGATTACCATCATTAACATCATCAAAATCGAATCATACCAATTCATGTGCAAAAATATTGAGATTTGGCAAATTTGGAAAGTTGTAAAGAGGAGATCAAATCAAATTCCAAGGCATTGATATGGGAAGATTCAGTCCATAATTCTTACCCTAATACACTCCATAGTACATAAGCAAGCAAAGGCAATCGAAACAAGGGTTGGAAGCTGCAGGCAGAGGCAGAACAAAAATTGAAAAAAAGCATAAAAAACTTGAGATCGAAGTCAGGCTTGGAGACATTTTCAGGGCTTGGCAAGCATCATAATTGCTTCATGGCAACTCTCAGAAGCGAAACCAATCAGAATCACACATTTTCCAGCTTCCTAGGGCGCTGTAAGTGGTTCACGAGTCCGCTCCCTTCTTGAAATCAATTTGTGTTATTCTTGCATCTACAACGAAAGCTAATTGCATATTTTGATTCACCATGCCATTTGCAGTCTTTTGACATTATTTGATTTCATTCATCTAACATGTACAGTGATTCACCATAGCTAGGGTTTCAAGGTTTAGTTTAGGGGTTTTCGTTTCAGATAAAATCAGCCTTGGTAATGGCTATAGGCATGACCGGAAGAGGAAGGCGAGTTTAACCACGGCATCAGAAGGTATTTCTATGGCCTATGGAGGATTTTGGAGCATGACAGGCTTATAGCGACGGACCTCCGTCTGTAGGTATAACTTCCTGGGTTTTTAGTAACGGATGGAGGACAGGGGTGGTGAGTTGTCATCCACTCATTCGCCTATTCAAATAATGGCGCACATATTTTGTTTTCTAACCAATTAATTTTGTTTTGTCATATTATCATTATTGTGTAATGTATTTACAAACAAATCATCATGGTCTAGTGGCAAGCGTGCACGTCCAAACTCCTTCAGGACCTGGGTTCGAATCCCAGGTCCCCCAATTTCTCAATGTTTTTTCTCTTCAGGTGTTCCAATGCGCGTGTTGGCCTGCAGATCACCATGCACCTTCATCCATCCAATGGCCAGATGGCCAAAGGCTAAATCTGAGAGTCCAAGGCTGAGGGTCCACCATAGGCAAGGTCCACGCACGCCCACTGGATTCCAAAAGTCAACAAAGGACCAACTGCAATTGGGCTTCAGATTGCTATCCACACCACAAATTTCAGGCCCATACTCCCTCTATTTATTTATTTTGGTTATTTATTTTTATTGTTTTATTGTTTTGTTTAATTTACTAACCAATCAAAAAATTCTTTTCTTTATAAAATAAAATCACAAAAAATATTTTTCATCTCAAATCCAATTTTAGTCTTTTATTTTTATTAACAAATCTATTAACTAATTAGGTTTTAATTAGAAAAACTTTAATTCTTTTTGCAAATAAATAATTAATTAGATTTGATTAGGTACTAACCATTATTTTAATTAATTTCATTTTCTTTCTTGAAATAACAAAAACCCAAAAATAATTAATTTTTCATTTAATTAATTTATTAATTTAATTAAGTAATTAATTTAGGTTTAAATTCTTTCTTTAAAAAAAAAAACAACAAAAAGATATTTTCTTTAACCAAAAGGGTCAAAACCCTAATCATGCGCTCGACTTAATTTCCCACATGCGATTTACTTTCTTTTACCAATAATGTACTTGCTCCCGGATTGTAATAGTAAATAGAACTCATATTTATTTTTATCGCTTTATTTATTTTTAAAGGGTTTGTCTTTGGCGATGTAAATACCCGACGCCTTGTAATTTAAATTCCGCATTTTATTTTCCGCAAATTATAACTGTTAGATGTTTGATAATAGGGTGTCATGACAAGACTGAATGTTTTAACCTAAAATCAAATTAGATCACACTTAACAGGTATAAAGATAAAAATAACTGAAAACGACACACTCGCACATGCGCACTCTTAGGGTACACCCCACTTGGTTGCCTTCTTACACGATCATTGAGTATAGGTCATTTTATAGGTCGCCCTCTTGTCTAAAAAGATCATAGTCGCCTCTGTTGTACCCTAAAATTTGCCCTCTCCTTTTTCACAAGAAATCACAGCTTCGGGTTTTCCCTGATTTTTCAGATTGGCTCAAGAATCGGTCAAACAGACTTTTCTTATCAGTCTACCCAAAATTAGGGTTTCCATTGATTTTGAATCAGTCCAAACAGATTATTAGGGTTTCTATTGATGTGGTTGAGTTTGGCTCAGAGATTGATCAAGCAGACGTTTCTTTGACAGTAAATCCAAAATTAGGGTTTGCACACGCATTCTCAAAAGGAATTGAGTCCACAGTTCTTTTCAATCGACTGTTACATTGATTTGACGCTTGTTCAAGATTGCTGTTTGTTTCTCAAAACCTGAACCTATGGGATAGAAGCTGAGGCTTCTGATTGAATGTTTGAAGTTTTAGTTTGATCAGTAAGGTAAAAGGCGTATGGACGTTTGTTTGTTTAATTGTGCAATGCATTTGGTTATTTGGAATGACGGGCGTATTGTTGGTTAATGCGAAGTTGTGAGACTACAACGTTTGTTAATTATTTATTTCATCTAAGTTAAAATAATTGGGATGCATTTCCAATTATTATAATTCAAGATATTTAAATAATTAAGTAAACAGTGTAAATTAAAGAACTATCTGACAAAATATTTTATTTATTCATTTTCAATTGTTGTTACAAGTGTTATTTGAATACAGTAAATTTATTTACAGTGTTTACAATGATGTTTATTACAATGATTAAAAATAAAACAAATCTATGTTCTAAGTCTCTTGAAGTCTTCATCTTCTACTGCTGCTTCCCTTGCCCCAACTGGTATTTACCTGCAAAGACAGAAAAAAGAGAAGTCAATAACAGTTAAATTGGAAAAGCATTTTTCAGACAGATAAGCAAAAACTCATCATTAAAGGTTGTTGGTCGGAATCAGTTTGTTTTGGTTTTCATCGTATTTTGCTCGTCCTCTCTGCAAATCGCAAGAAGATTTCTCTTCTTGGTTCACAAAGAGGAAAAGTAAAATTATTTTGCAAACATACAAATCAATTAAAAGAAGGCACAAGGCTGCATAAAAAGTTCACCAAGCTGTACAGTGGCAAAACTGAAATGCCAAACCAAATTGCATTGTCAAAATGGGCAAACTAAGTTGCATAAAGGCAAACCAAACTGTCAAACTGTCAACCAAGTTGTAACTGTCAACCAAGTTGTTATTGTCAACTAAGCTATCAAACAGAAAAGCTGCATACAAGTACACAAAAGGCAATGCAGAAAATCTGGAAGATAAGAAGACATGCAGAGGAAAACCAAATTGCAAGCAAGCTTGTAAAAACACTTTCATCATTTTCCAGGCCAACACCTTTTCAGAATAAAAGTACAGTTAAGCAATAAAATATGCTTATGGAGAGAGAGAAAGAGAAAAAGTAAAGCAGGTTTGTAGTTTGGCAGGCTAAGAGAGATAGATAAATATAACATTATTCTAACAGTTCAAAGGGGGGGGGAGAACACAAAAGAAAAAAAGACCACAAACTGTAACATTGCAAGCAAGCCTGCATAACACAGCCTGCTAGTAACCAAACCTCCAAACCAAAAGCAAGCCTGCTTCAGGCCTACCTGCTAACTCCCTTCCCAACCAAAAGCAAGCCTGCACCAAAACCTTCAGACTTGCTTAAAACCTCCAAAACAACAAAAAATATCAACAAGCCTGTATCAGTAACCTGCTTCAAGCTTGCCTGCTAAAAACCAATTACCAAACCTTCAACAAAACCTGTTTCAAACCTGAGCCTGCTTCAAACTGCCTCAAGCCTGCCTTTAAGCAAGCAAACAACAGCCTGCCCAAAGCCATATCAACCTGCATAACCTTTAGCCTATCTAAATAACTACACAAACCTGTTTTCAAAACAAGCCTGTCAAAACCTGTACCATACAAACCTGCTAAGGCCTTCAACCTGCCTTCAAGACCAAACAACCAAAACTCCAACAAATCCAAGCACCCTCAGAACAAAGTTCATCATAGGGTCAACATCATCAAACCACCAAACAACAACTATTGCAAGCATCTCAGAACAAAGTTCATCATCGAATCAATATAGCTAAAGTCAAACATCACAGCAATAACAACAAGCATCAGAACCACAAAGTTCATCAACATCAGAATCAAAGTCCAAGAGAGGAAGAGAGTCAGAAACGTATACTCTAGGGTTTTCAGATTATAGCATCATCATAAAACATCCAAAGCAAAAGATACGGAATACCAGACAAGCCAGCAAGCATCATCATGTTCCTTCCGCCTTGGCCACCTGAGAAGCGCCGCAGTCCAATCCTCCGCCTCCTCTCAGAAACAAAAACCTAAAGGTATTGTCCCCTCTTCCTTTTTTACACCTCATACAAATGTAACAATCAAAGATCAAAACATGTCAAAGATTAATAACATGCAAGAGATAAGAATCCGAAAATCCTAAAAACGCATGAAGAAGGAAAATCGTTACCTTTTTTTATCACCGCCTGAGCAACCATGAGGAGGAGGAGGTGGAGGCATCGCGTCTGGTGGCCTAAGGCGATTGGATGAGACATCAGTGGCTGGCTGTTTGAGAAGGATGAAGAGGACGAATAAAGGAGAGCGGCGCCGTTCAAACTGTGAAACCTAGGTTCTGAAACAAAACAATGCAAACCCTAAAAAATTTGTTAAAAATGCGTTTGGGCCTGCCCTTTGAACCAAATCGTTAAGGCCCATTAAGTTTTGGCGCTACACCCCCCTCTTGTTCTCTTTTAATTTCTTTTTTGGGCCAGCATATTCTTCAAAAGCCCACTTACCCTTTTTCTTTTGTTTATGTTTTGAAAACATTTTTTATTACTAATATTTTTCATAACCTATTTTTTGTTAAGTAAAAAATAATATACTAACTTTTTGTATAAAATTTTATTAATGTTTTCATTATTTTAAAAAAACCAAAAATACATAAATATTAGGTTTATTAAGTTTAAACAATTTTCTTGTGTTAAAACCTTTTTTTGTTTAATTAAACCTTTTATATAAAACATTAACAATCCTTGATAAATCGTGATCAACCCTTGATCAAATGATGAAATATATTTCAAAATGAGGATGTTGACCAAAAATCTTGAAGTTTGACTTTATGTGGGCCACAGTTGACTTTTGCCCTAGCATAGTCGATTTTCAGGCTTTTGAGCAATTGACTGAGCAAATTTCCTTTGTAGGGCTTGAAACTTGACATAGATGATCTTGAGAACATATTAGGACAATATTGAGCATTTGGGGTCCCTTGGAATCAAGCATCTTGATGCAACATGAAACCCTAATTTGAGGTAGACTACCTTAGGAGAGAGCTTGTTTGGCCAAACCTTGGACTACCTTGAGCAACTTGAGGATCTTTCTTGAAATATTTTGAGAAATATGGGGGGGGAGGGGGGAATTTGGGGTACAACAGTATAATATTAGTAAAGCGTCTTCTTATTTCTCACTAGTTGAAAGGTATCTCTCTTCCATTTAGGAAAAACTTATTTCTGTTTCACCATCAGAAAGCCTTGTGTTTATGATATTATGTTTCAACATTTTCACCATTACAAAGCTTTGTCACAAAGCTTTCACAAAGTTTTATGTTTATTATGTTTTAACATTTTCACCATCACAAAGCCATATGTTTATTGTGTTTCAACATTTTCACCATCTTTATGGTTCTGTTATCATGTTTCAGCATTTTCACCATTACAAAGCTTCATGTTTAGGTCATCATGTTTCAATATTTTCACCATCACAAAGCTTTATGGTTATGTTATTAGGTTTCACCATTTTCACCATCACAAAGCTTTATGTTTAGGTCATTAATTATGTTTCAATATTTTCACCATCACAAAGCTTTATGTTTAGGTCATTATGTTTCAGCATTTTCACCATCACAAAACTTTATGCTTAGGTCATTATTGTTTCAACATTTTCACCATCACAAACCTTTATGATTCTTTTATTATGTTGAAACACAATAAACATATGGCTTTGTGATGGTGAAAATGTTGAAACATAATAAACATAAAACTTTGTGAAAGCTTTGTGACAAAGCTTTGTAATGGTGAAAATGTTGAAACATAATATCATAAACACAAGGCTTTCTGATGGTGAAGCAAAAATAAGTTTTTCCTAAATGGAAGAGAGATACCTTTCAACTAGTGAGAAATAAGAAGACGCTTTACTAATATTATACACTCTTTGAAATGTTTGACTACACACAACACAAATTTCATGCTAGGATGATGTTGATCGATAACAACTCTTATTCTTTTTTATTTTTGATTTTTTTTAATTTTAGTAATCATACCCCATTATTACTATAAACTAACTTGATTCATTTAACTATAGTTAAAATTACAAATAAACTATTTTTTTTATTTTATATAATATAAAATTGAAATGAAAAATAAGTTCCAATACCCCTCGGACGGTTGGTGGTACCACCTATCCTCAATTTCTTCAACATGAATGAGACATTTCATTTCAACCCCATCACCACCTTTCATCTCATTGTCAATTCAATCTTGACCCAATTACTCAATCAAATTGAACTAACTAAAGAAATAAAGAAAAAAAGAAACATTTTTTTGTCTAGATGTTAATAAATTATTAGAGGGACCATGAACATTGAACAGTTGAAGAAGAAATTGCAAGTACAACTAATTTAGCAAACAAATAATCTAAGCCGTTGCTTTCAATAGATAAACTTGTGCACATGTTTCCCTCCAAGACAATAATGATAATGAAGCCTGGAACACCTTGCCTAATTCAAACGGCACTTTCGTGAATCATTATAGCTTCTCACATGATTTGTGTGATTCTGTCTATTATTTCTATGTTTATTTTCTTTTACCAACCTAAATTATTCATTCATAACTCGTTCTTTAGACGCATGCGTACGTTACAAACAAACACTTAACGGTAATTAATTAGTGTCTGCAAGGTTAGTTATCTATATGGGTTTTTGTTTGTTATAATTTTTGAAGCACTGATATGACAAACACGACTCTAATACTGACACGGTGATATTGATGATAATTTTAAAAAATAAAATATAATTATAAGTGTCTGTAGATATTTGACACTGATATATATACATATACAAAAGGAGTGTCGGTGGCATATAAGTTATATCAATACAATAGAAATTGTGTGCAAATTTCATTGTATCTTTCTCAAAATATGTTAAGTATTGGCTCAGTGTTTGGAGTCACTATACGTCAAATTTAAGACAAAGTTGAGGAAAAATATGAGAGCAATGGAATTTCTCACCATTTCCTAGGAGGACATGAAATACTTGGATCGGTTCACTGAAGAGACTTAACATCTTGGAAACATGACTCTGTATAAGCTTTTGCACTGAAAATTTTAATTAGAATGTACTAGTACTAAGCTTTTGGAAATATGACGATGCCACACGCACAATGTTTGATGTATTGAATGCCTCATTGGGGATTGAAGGTTTATCTGATTTTTGGATTGTTTTGGAAAGGTGGATGCGAAGTTGGGGGCGTCAATGTTGAAAATTAACACAAAAATAATAATAATCACCGATAACCAACAACTATAAAATTGAGGAGTAAAAATAAATAAAGAAAAATTAACATGTGTTTTAAGAGCACGTTAATAAGATATTTGTAGAAATATTTTTTTAAAAATGTATATTTAAAGTTTTGAAAATTTAAATATAATTTTATTATATTTAATTATATTAAAAAAAATTAATTATAATATTTTTAACCTGTATCCTTAGAACACATGTTAGCATGACCCGAATAAGTATATGTCACACATATATTTATTATTTATTATATTTTTTAATTTAAATTTTTAAATAATATATATTTATATATTTCAAAATAAAAATGTATTATTTAACGTTAATACTTATTGTTAAAGATATTTCACATTTCACATTTTTAATTATTTCCATTTTAAAAAATGTATTATTAATGTATTTCAAACTAAATGTATCAGGAAATTATTTTTAATTATTATACATTTCAAAAAATATATTATTAATGTATTTTAAACTAAATGCATCAGTAAATTATTTTTAATTATTTCACAATTCAAAAAATGTATTAGTAATGTATTAAAAATATATTATTTTACGTTAATGTTTATTGTTAAATATATTTTACATTTCACATTTCAAAAAATATATTATTAATGTATTTGAAATTAAATGCATCAGAAAATACATTAGTAAATGTATATATATATATATATATATATATATATATATATATATATATATATATATATATATATATATATATATATATATATATATATATATATATATATATATATATATATATATATATATATATATATATATATATATATATATATATATTACTTCAAAGATTTTAATGTATTGAAATAATAAATTAAAATATTTATATAAATATAAAATAAATATTTAAATAATAAATTATAATTCTAAAACATAAATAATATAAAGTAATAAATTAATAATTATAAAATTAATGTTAATTAATGATTTTATAATTAAAATAATATAATATTAATATATGTAAGTGTTTTGAGTTATAAAATTTACAATATATACTGTTGATGTAAATATTAAAATAAAGGAAGCACTTAGTTCGGTGGTAAGTTATGATTGTTGCAAACAAATTGTTCTGGGTTCATCATCCACAAAAGACATCTTACATTTATGGTCTATAATGTTTAGTTAAGACTTTTAATTAGGGGTTAAAATAGATCATGTCAATAACAAGGGTCACGGTCTAATCTACATAGGTTCAAGTTAGGCTTAAGTTTTTTTATAAGTCTATTTAGTTAAAAATGTTAGGCATCCGATCATGAAAAAAAAGTCTTTTAGACCTAACAAATCGGCCTATAGGCCTAGGCTTTTTTATAAACGTATTTAGTTAAAAAATGCTAGGTCTCAGGTCATGAAAGAAGCCTTTTAGACCTAACAAGTTGGCCTATATAAATAAATATGAATAATTTTTTATTATCATTATGTTATGTTTTGTACTTTGAATTAAAATACATAAATAAAACTTGGTTATCTTGGAGAACTTATGAAAATGAGATGAAAACACCTTATGAACAATGTTATAAGTTATTTTCACAAGTCCTCTTAAATAAATAGTCTCACAAAACTTATGTCAATTGGTAAGTTAAAATAAATCAATGCAAACAAACTTTTAGTCTCATTGATTTTTTAGTATGTTAGTCTATTTAAACATTATTTAAATTATTTATTTATATATGTCTAAAATAATAGGCTTTTATGTAGGCTAACAAGCTAATTAGGCCTTAGAAAAGGTCAGACTCAAGCCTAAAAATAAGTTTATGACAGGCTACAGGTCAGGCTTAGGCTTCAGTTTTTTTGACAGGCCAGACTTAGGCTTGGCAAAGCCTAACTCGGCCCAGCCTATTTCCACCCCTACTCTTAAGTGAGAACAATACTCAACATTTTACTTAAAAGCTTATGGGTGAGAATAATAGCTTGATAAACAAGCAACAATCAGTCAATTTGATCATCAAAAGATACATGAGTGACACACAAAGAACACAAACACAAAGAACTTGAAAGACTCCCAAAACCCTAAACCCTTATATGGCACCCACAATTTGTTGTTGTGAACGCTTGCTATTTTAGGTCTAGAAAGTCTATATTTATAGACTCTTGCAGTATGAGTTTGAACTCTTCAAAAGATCCAATCTTCACGTTTAAAACAGCTGCAAGATTTTCTCATAAAAATAGGAACAAATCTTTTTAAATCTTCCTAAAAAGTCTCCAAGATCCTCTTTATGAAATCCAATTAAATCTACACTATTTTCCTAAATAATCTCTTTGATTTATGCATAATTATGAGGTATATCCAAAAAGATCCTATCAATATTAAATTAAATCTATCAAGAGATACATCACAACAGTGTTTGTTGTACACAGTCCAGGATGTCATGACACTTGTCTTCGACATCTGGATGAAAACTCATAACAACTGAATTTTCATGACAGTTGATAAAGATGTTATAACATCTTGCTCAACATCAGTATAGAACCATGTTATACCAAAATTTAGTCGATCATAAAACCATGAAACTAACAATCTCTATAACACCCCAGTTTCCTATAATAATTATTATAATAAAATATACAGAATATATCGGAGTCCACAAATGGGATGTCACATATTTCAAAAATTCATAAAGTCTCAAGTCACTTTATTACTCCATTTATTCATAGTAATCAACTAAGCAGCAGAATAATTCAATTTAATTTTACTTCCATGGTGCTAAGGCCTCAACAATAATGAAAACTCCACAAAATATATGGTTCAACATAATAATGAGTTAAGATACATAACAATTAAAAACAATGCAAAATATAGCAAATTTCCTAAATCTCATGTTACGTATCAGAGCGACTCCTAAGACTCGATGAAGCAACACTCGCTCCAAGCACTATTTGGATACCTGGTTATCTGTACTTCTCGAGGAGCACAGACGTAATAATAGAAATGGGGTTAAATTACATTTAATAAATATACGGTGAATGTCACATGCTAAGGAGTAGTAATTTACACAATTCACATAATTCACAAAATAACAATTTTACACAATACTTTGCAACACGTTCTTCATTAATATAGTACAATATCAAATTACGATAGTGTAATGCAATGCAACCGACAACAACTAAATGCATGTGGTATTAACAGGGCATGAGCCCTCTCCAAAATGCCAAATAGAGAAACAACATGGCATAAGCCCTCAACATAACGCCATTATAGGCCAACAACAGGGCATAAGCCTTCACCAATGAATGCATGCATCATTAACATGCAACACCACAACTATGCAACCACAAGGCATAAGCCTTCCACATTTGCCAATAAGGCCACCAATATTATTATCATCATAAAACATACAATTTCACACAAGGTTCCACATTTTAACCCAATATTCATTATTACTAGCCTTCATATGTCTACTTAAGTCATAATATTCGTTATGAGTCCAGAGAAACTACACTACACGCGAAAATGGGAAAGAAATTGGGAAAATGGAAATTCCTGCACTTCAGCATACCCATACGCGTTTACCTTCTCCCTCACCCATCTCATACACGTATTATATGCGTACCACCAGTGGCATTTTCCCCCAAAAAAACCCCTCTATGATTCACATACGCGTACTAGCTAGTCCATACGCGTATGGCTCCTTCTTATACGCGTACCATACACGTACGACCAGAAGGTCGTGTTAGCTTGGGGATAGGGCGCATATCATACGTGTACGGCCCCTAGGAATGTCCCTCATACGCGTACCATACGCGTATGGCCAGTTTGCTACTTTCAAAAATTTGTTTTCGCACCACTACGTTTTCCACTCGTTTTGAGTACTTCCAACCTCCTAATTTGGATCCAAAACCATGTTTTTACACATAATAACCTATAAACTTCATCTAATTTCATGGATCTGTCATCCTATAACAGTTTCCTACATCCAAATCTTCATTGTTCATCATCTTCCTAAACCTATATTTTCTAGATTGAGATTTTCATGGAACAACATCACACCAACAACAATTATCAGCAGCAATCACAAAATTGGCATCATTCAATTCACAATTCAACATAGAATCACATAGAAATAACATCAATCAAACAAAAGAAGAATCATACATCAAATTTACACAAAATCTAAAGAGGGAAAAGAACCCTCACTACCCTCTCATGTTATAATCATCATTTAGAGAACTCATTCTCTCCCTTATCTTAGTTTGGAGCTTTGATCTTTCAAAGATGGTAGAATTTTCTCTTGTCCTAGCTCTTCTTTTTTCTTCTCTCCTCTTCTCCGTGTCTACGTGACAGTAGTTTTCTCTCCAAAGTTCTACCACTCTTCTAATAATTGTTTTATTCTAATTAAATAATAATAATAATGGAATAATTATAATATTAATAATAATTATAATATTACTAATAAAAATGTTATTAGTGGTAATTATATCATATATTTAACAATATTTTTATTAATAATAATAGTATATTCCATCGTTCACCAATATTATTATTATTACACCATAGACAAATTTTTCTTCTAATTCTCTAATTAAAACTTAGTTCTCACATACCCTTAGTCATACCTACCTACCCTTAATTATACTGAAATAATTTAAAATCAGCAAACAATGACTAAATATTTTAATGTTTCGTTACAACTCTCCCCCACTTAAAATATTTTCGTCCTCGAAAATTTACCTTATGTGAACAATTTTGGATAAGACTCCCGCACTTTGCTCTCTAATTCCCACGTCATACTTTCTCTAGCTTCTCCTCCCCAAACTACTTTCACAAGAGGAATTTCCTTTCCCCTTAACGTTTTCACTTCACTATCTTCGATTCTCACCGGTAGGGTCTCGATCGTAAAATTATCCTAAACTTGTATATCATCCATCGGTATCACATGAAATGGATATGAAATATACTTCTGAAGTTGCGACACATGGAACACATCATGCAAGTTCGAAAGATTAGGTGGCATGGTCACCCTATAAGCAACCGTCCCCACTTTATCTGAAATCTGGTACGGGCCAATAAACCGAGGAGTAAGTTTCTTCGATTTCAATGCTCGTCCAACACTGGTCACCGGTGTGACTCTAAAACATACATGGTCTCCTTCTTGGAATTCAAGGTCCTTCCTTCGCTTGTCATGGTAACTCTTTTGTCTACTCTATGAAGTCTTCATCTTTTCACGAATTAACTTCACTTTCTCTGTAGTCTGTCGAACATACAATGCTTCGAGTAGTGCCATTCCAATGCTAGAATTGTAGCTATTGTTATCAGTAAACTCTATCGATGGAAGATAACTATCCCATGTTCCTCTTTGCTCAAGTACGCATGCTCTCAGCAAATCTTCCAATGACTAAATAGTTCTCTCTGATTGTCCATCTGCCTATGGATGATATGCTGAACTCAATTTCAGCTTAGAGCCCAATGCATCCTGTAAACTCTTCCAAAATATATAAGTAAACCTTGGATCTCTATCTGACATAATGCTAGATAGAACCCCATGAAGCTTCACAATCACACTGATATAAATCTCTACCAACCGTGGTACCGGAAAATTGATGTCGATCGAAATAAAATGAGCTGACTTCGTTAGTCTATCTATAATCACCCAAATTGTATCATGCTCTCTTGGAGTTCTTGGAAACCCCGTTACAAAATCCATGGATATACTACCTTATTTCTATTCTAGAACATCTAATGGTTCCAACAACTCTACAGATTTATGATGTTCAACTTTTGACTTATGAAAAGTTAAACATGTATACACGAACTGCGCCACATCTCATTTCAATTTGGTCCAAAAAAAAAACTTCTTCAAGTCTTCGTACATCTTAGTCGCACCTGGGTGAATACTCAATTTACTTCTATGGTTTTCTTCCAGAATCATCTTTTTCATCTCAGAGTCATCAGGAATACAAATTCTATCCCAAAATATCAACACACCTTGCGCGTCTATTTTGAAATCATTCTCTTCAGACTGATTACCCCCAACCATCAAATCTACTAGTCTTACATCCAAATTCTGAGCTTCTTTAATATTATTAATGAAATTGTTATTGATCTTCAACATTCACAACATAACACTATGCGGCGTCACTTCACAGACTAAACTCAAATCTCTGAACTGCTCGATCAATTCTAGTTCTCTAACCATCATGGCAGACATATGTAATGACTTCCGACTTAAAGCATCCTCCACAACATTAGCCTTACTCGGATGGTAATTTAAGCTGAAATTGTAGTCCTTCAACATTTCTAGCCATCTTCTTTGTCTCATATTCAATTCTTTTTGATCAAACAGGTATTTCAAACTCTTGTGGTCACTAAATACTTCAAATCTAGAGCCTTAAAGGTAATGTCTCCAAATCTTTAATATAAATACCACAACAGTCAATTCTAGATCATGGGTGGGATAATTCTTTTCATAAATCCTCAATTGCCTCGAAGCATAAGCTACCACTTTATCATTATGTATTAGCACAACACCTAAACCCAATTTAGAAGCATCACAATATACAACGAATGATTCTTCAGGATTTGGTAATATCAAAATCGGAGCTGTCATCAATTTCTTCTTTAGCTCTGTAAAACTTTCTTCACATTGAATGTCCCGTACAAACGCCTTGCCTTTATCAGTTAGCTGAGTCAGTGGAAGTGCTAAATTAGAAAAGCCCTCAATAAATCTTCTATAATGACCATCCAAGCCCAAAAAGCTTCTAACTTCTATAACCTACTTTGGAGTCTCCCACTGCAACACTGCATCTATCTTAGATGGATCTACAGTAATACCACCACCTGAAATAACATTACCAAGAAAACTAACCTTCTCTAACCAGAACTCGCACTTTGACAACTTTACATATAGCTTCTTCTCTTTCAACACTTGCAACACAATTCACAAATGCTCAATATGCTCTTCCTTTAATTTGGAATATATCAAGATATCATCAATTAATATGAATACGAACCGATCCAAGTATGTGGGTAAGATACAATTCATATATTCCATAAACACTCTCGGCGCATTGGTAACACTGAATGGAATCACTGAGTACTCATAATGTCCATATAGATTTCTGAAAGTTGTCTTTTGAATATCGTCATCTTTGACTCGAATCTAGTGATAGTCCAACCTCAAGTCAATCTTTCTAAACACACGTGTACCCACAAATTGATCCTTCAAGTCGTCTATTCTCGAAAGTGGATACTTGTTTTTAATTGTTACTTTAGTCAATTATCGGTAATCAACATAGAGTCTCATACTATCGTCTTTCTTTTTCATTAGCAACACTGGAGCTCTCCAAGGCGATACACTTAGTATCACAAATTTTTTTTCAAGCAAGTCTTCTAATTGCTTCTCCAACTCTGCCAATTCAAACATTGACTTCCTGTAGGGCGCCATAGACACGGGTTTGGTACCAGGAACAAGATCAATAGAAAAATCTACTTCTCTTTCTGGTGGCACATCTGGAATATCATATGGGAAAACTTCGGGAAAATCATGCACTACTTGTAACTCACCAATTGCAGTCTGATTCTCAATAGATAAAGACGCCAACAAGGAAAACACTTGAGCTTTATCTCACATTAATTCATTCAACTTTCTAGAAGATAAAAGTTTAGTTTCCCCTTCCTCGCCAGGATTAGAAAACTGCACAGATTTTTTGTAATAGTTAATATGAACATGATTGTATTCCAACTAGTTCATACCTAGAATCACGTCTAGAACACTCAACGGTAAATAAACTAAGTCCATAACAAAGTCTCTGTCAAAGATTAACAAAGGACATTTTGAACAAATAAGAGAAGTAATCACTGATCCCTTAGCTGGAGTCTTGACAACCATTTCCCCATTCATAGAAGATAAAACAAGATCTAACTTTTTCACACAGTCAACAACAATAAAACAATGGATAGCACCAGTATCAATAATAGTAATTAAAGGAGTACTATTAATGAAACATATAACTTTGATCAAAGAGCCTCCACCAGATGTCCGAGTTTCGGCTAAAGCAAAAACCTTCCCAATGGGTTGAGCTTTCTTCGGTTTCTAACACTGAGTACTGATATATCCTTCTTCGCCACGGTGAAACATATTGTTGCTTTATGTCTACAATCAGCTATCTCATGTCCAGCCCTACCACAATGAAAACACCTCTTCATTTCTCCTGTACATGCATTAATTTCATGACCTGGCTTCCCACATCTGTAACACACGACATCAGTAGGAGCACCTTCCCCACTGGTCCTCCTACCATCATCAACCCTCTCTTTTCCTTTGTAAGTTGGAGCATTGTAAGGCTTTCCACGATTTTGTGGTTGTCTGCCTTCTCCTTTCATTTATACTTTATAGTGAGACTTATTATCCTCTTCATAAATCCTGCAGCTATTCATTAAATCCAGAAATTTACAGATCCGCTAATACCCAATTTCCTTCTTGATTTATGAGTGCAACCTATTTTCAAACTTAATGCACTTTGAAAATTCAGGAGTCGCCCCATTGTAATGAGAGTAGAACTGTGTCAGCTCCACGAACTTAGCAGCATATTTAGCTATTAACAAATCTCCATGTTTCAATTCCAGAAATTCAACTTACTTCTTTCCTCGGACATCTTCTGGAAAGTACTTTCTCATAAATTCTCTGCGGAATACGATCCACGTAATCTCTTCAGCTTCACCATCCAATATCTGACAATTACTAACCCATCAGTCATCAGCTTCTCCTACCAGCATATGATTACTGAATCTCATCTTCTGTGCCTTAGAATAGTCCATCACCCGAAAGATTCTCTCGATCTCCTGGAGCCAAGTCTGTGCTCCATCAGGATCATGCCTACCCTTGAACGTAGGTGGATGGTTCCTCTAGAACGTCTCCAAAACACGAGATCTATCATTCCCGCTAGCATTAGGCTAATCTTGCACAACCTAAGCCAAACCCTACAAAGTAGCAGCAAGAGCACTATTGTTTCTTCCAGCCATTACTCTGCTTCACATCATAACACCAAACAATGGTTAGAAGAAATAAATCGACACTATTCAACTGTCACACTATATTACTGACTCAACAACCTGGCCGAAGGGACCGACCTGACTCTGCTACCAATTATAACACCCCACTTTCCCATAAAAATAATTATAATGAAATATACAGAATTTATCAAAGTCCACAAATGGGATGCCATATATTTCAAAAATTCACAAAGTATCAAGTCACTTTATTACTTCATTTATTCATAGTAATCAACTAAGTAGCAGAATAATTCAATTTAATTTTACTTCCATGGCGTTGAGGCCTCAACAATAACGAAAACTCCATAAAATACTTGGTTCAACGTAATAATCAGTTATGACACGTAACAATTAAAAACAATGCAAAACATAGAAAATTCCCCAAATCTCGTATTACGTATCAAAGCGACTCCTAAGACTCAATCAAGCAACACTCGCTCTAAGCACTACTCAGGTACCTGGTTATTTGTACCCCCCGAGGAGCATAAACATAAGAATAGAAAATGGATGAGAACTATATTCAATAAATATATGGTGAATGTCACATGCTAAGGAGTAGTAATTCACATTATTCACATAATTCACAAAATACATATTTCACACAATGCTTCATAATACAATCTTCATTAATTTAGTACAATATTAAATCACGATAGTGCAATGCAATGCAACCGACAACAACTAAATGCATGTGGTACCAACAGGGCATGAGTCCTCTCCAAAATGCCAAATAGGGCATAAGCCCTCAACATAACAGGGCATGTGCTCTCACCAATGAATGCATGCATCATCAACATGCAACACCATAATTATGCAACACCACAACTATGAAACCACAAGGCATAAGCCTTCCATATTTTCCAATAAGGACACAAATATTATTATCATCATGAAACATACAATTCCACACAAGGTTCCATATTTTAACTAAATATTCATTATTACTAGCCTTCTTATATCTACTTAAGTCATATTATTCATTACGGGTCAAGAGAAACTACATTGCACACAAAAACGGACATAAATCATGAGAACAAAAAGATGCTCCAACATTGTCTTTAACATCCTTTTTCTTTTCGGGAAAAAATTTATCAGTTATCACATTTGAGGATTGTATGACATCTTTAGTTTTGGAGTTAAACACTCTATAAGCTATTCTATTTGTAGAGCAACCAATAAATATTCCTTCAATCCTTATGAGATTTTCCTTCCCATTTTTATCTTTGTTCACTAAGACAAAGCATTTAATTCTAAAGGTATGAAAATGATTGACTGTAGACTTTCTTCCAGTCCATATTTCATAGAGCGTAGTTGAAGAACCTCCTCTCAAATTAACCCTATTATGAATGTAGCAAGCAGTACTCATAGATTCATCCTAAAACTCCAATTATAATTGCTTGGTTGAGAGTATAACTTTAGCTGATTTCTGTATATCCCTAGTCTTTTGCTCAACAATTGAATTTTGTAGAAAAGTGATGGAATGAAAAAAAAAACAACAGTAACCCTATTTAGTATTTATTTCCATCTATTCTAAGAATTTTTTTTGGCTAATTTACTACCACAGTATCATTGTCATCTAGCGCAAGTGATTGATTATGTGTGAGTGTGACAAATCCACGAGTATCGGGTTCATTCACACTCATCAAGAAAACATAACCACTCATTTATTAATTGAATGAAAAATATGTTACTAATGGAAGTAAAGTGAATTTAAAGAGTAATGACCACAAGTGCAAGAAACAAATGAGAGTGGTTGTTGTGATGATGATGAGAATAGAGGAGATGATGAATGGAGGAGACAATGAGAATTAAGAAAAGAAAAAGAGAAGACGGTGTGTATATTATATGTATTGGGTGCAATTTTCTAGAGTTTGGTAATTGGATAGTGAAATAATATATTATACAATAAAAAAATGATCCACTAATGACTCTTATTTTTTGATATATTAATATTTTTAAAATAAATATGTAAAATTATATAATTATATATAATATAATATAAAAATTATAAAATTTAAATAATATGGTCGGAGTCGGGGAATCTACGGGGCAAAGGGTACTTTCCCGATCCCCACTCCAAAGTGTCATTGGGGGGAATTTTTCCCTCCATCTCTGTTCCCGCGGGGAAAAATCTCCCCAACTTCGAAGCTTCGAACAAATAATTGTCACGGAGATCCCGTTAACATATGCAAATTGACATCTCTAGTCAAAATATAGACATTGACTTTGAAGAGATTTTTTCAACTATGGTAAAGATGTCATCAATTTAGGTAGTGTTTCTGCAAGTTTGAATCTAGACGGGGAGTAACTAGATGTGAAAGTTGCATTTCTTCATGGAGATTTAGAATAAAAAATTAATATGGAGCAGCCAAATGGATTCAAAGTCAAAGGAAAATAAGATTTAATATTGTCCGATGAAGAAAAGTCTATATGGAATTAAGAAAACATCACTTCAAGGTACAAGAAGTTTGATTCTTTTATGATTAAGCATGGATACTGATTGGCTACTTCTAATCATTGTGTATTTTTGAATATATTTATTGATGGTGTGTTCATCATATTGCTTTTGTATATTGACAATATGTTGATCGAAGGACAAAATGATGACAATGATTAGATATGATGACCAAATCCTTATCTAAAGTCAGGTACAAATTTTGCAGAAGAGGTGTTGAACTGTTGGAGCCTTTTAAATCAGAAGTGGAAAATTGATGGATTTTCCTTTTTAGGATGAGAGAAAAAGAAAGATAGATGAATATAAAATAAACAAATAATGAAAAAGGAAATAAGATACAAGATAGGTTTAAGAAAACTAGTAGAATAAAAATAGGAGAAAAATTCTCTCTCTTTCTCTTTTTTATTTTAAATAAGAGTTATATATTGAAGAAAAAAATACACAAAAATGTGAGAGGATTAGGTCAAAATCTACTAAGAAGAGATGAATCTAAAAAAAGGAAAATCTAATCTATTTTAAAAAAAAAATCATATTCCTAATTTTCAATGGGATGGAATAAAAAATGGTTAGAGAATTAATTGTGAGGCTTAAGTTAGCAAAAAAAAATTTGGACAACTAGTCCCCTCTTTGTAGATGTGAGATAAAAAAAAGATCATATTAGTGATAATGTCTATACAAGTCTCATTAAAATTTGACCTTTTATTAAATACTTATATTGTATATCTTTTACAATAAATTAATAAGTTTAAATTATTGAATAGTTAAGAAACTAATAATTTAATTTAAAATAAAATAAAATATGAAAATAAAAATAATTATTTACGTAAATAAAACTTAAAATACTTTTTATAGCATGTGGTCTTTTTATCTAAATATTTTTATAAAAAATAAAAAAAAACTTCTCAATTTATAACATAATTACCTGATCTAACGTCAATGTAATATAAATTTAACCGTAAGTCTCTTGTCAATCTATCTAATAAATTTGAGATATTGAGTTCAATTCTAACTAATTACATAAAAAAATGAAATATACTTAAGAATAGTTATAAGCTACTGTATTTAAAATGTGACGGTAGCTAGAATTAGGGTATTACTTTATCGCAAAAAAAAAAAAAGTAAAAAGTAAAAAAGAACAAAGAACAAAGACAGTAGTAAAATGTAAAATCAATAAAAAAGAAGATAAAGTCACAGAATCAAAAGTTGAATCATAAACCTTAAATTAAGCCAAAAAATAAATAAATTAAACAAATCAAAAGTTTGGCAAAGCTTGACTCCAAACTTGAATGAGTCAGAGTCGGTGACCCATATATAAGACAACTTAGCAGTTTTAAAGATCATTAAAATATATTGGTGGTGAAAAATATTTAAAAAAAACCATTAAAATATTTTTACTTAAGAAAAATAAAATATTTTCATTCATTCAAATGGTTAAAATATATCAATTAAAAACCAAAAAAAAAAATTACAGACAAATTTACAAACCCTATTCTTTAATTTTTAAATAATTAGCTAGTCTAACTTTAATATTTTATTGTATACTACCTCCTTAAACATTTCCTGATAAAATCCGAACTAATCCACACACAATTATATGTATTATTCTATAATAATTGAGATTTATTGAAAGAGTTAATCTCTTATAATATACTACCTTCAAATTTATTATATGCTAATTAAGAAAATTAAATTATAAGAAATTACTATTAAATAATTATTATTATCCTTGAAGGAAAAGTGTAGAATAAAAACTTTAAACTCATCTTATAAAATCTAGTTAATCGCCACTAAATCAACTCACAGTTGATTAAAATTTTACCTTTGATCACTAAGACCACCTCTAACAGTGGTTTTTTAGATTGGTTTGCCAGTTTGGTATTGAAATTGTCAACAAAAAAGTTGTTCCGGTTAGTGAACGGTACAAATATAAGCAACTGTTTTTCATATTTTTTTATTATTAAAATAATCAATTAACCGTTGTGCAACGACTTTATTTTTTTATTTTATTTTTAAACTTTTTTTATTTATTATAAATATAGGTTTGTTGGAAAATTGTATACCAATCTATTTTCTCTCACTTTTATTTACTTTTTAATTTCAAATTTCTCTCTCACAATTTCATCATTTTATTCATAAATTTTTAATTTTTTTCCAACAATTTCTTCTCATTATCATTTTAAATTTTATGTTTAATTTTAATTTTATTTATTTTATATTAATTTAAATTTAAATAATTTAAATTATTATTTTAAATCAAATAAAATTTAGTATGAATAAAATATTAATATACAAAATAAAATTGTGGGATCCAATATAAGTTTTTTAAAATTGCACCATTTGAGTGAAAAATAGAATGAGTTGCTTCAAGATGATATGGCTTAATGGGTCACACAAAGAATTCAAATATGAGTAGTACCATTGGAGATGCTCTAAGTAAGTTGTCCTCACAATTAAACCACTAAATTATAATACTGAAGCTATTATATTATTATTAAATTATTAATTAATATAATTTTTAATTATATTTTAATATGCTTCTTTTAAAAAAAAATTATTAAAGAATAACAGTTTTATAAGTTCTTTAGTAATTTCTTTTTTCATACAATAATTAAATTCATATCGATAAAGTACACAATTTAATCATTATTATTGGTAAAGTACACATTTTAATTATTATTATAAAAAAGTATTTTTAATTACATTAATTATTTAATTATTGATATTTAATCTATTACTATGATTAATTTTAGAGGTGGAAAAATAGGTCAGGTCTGCCGAGTCGGTTCGTTTGATCTATCATTTTTAGTGGATTAGATTGAGATTTTCGACTCGATACCTTAAGTTGGTTCGCCCCGCATAACTCGTTTAAAAAATGGACTTAGGCGAGACGAAACAGATTTTATTCACGGACTTTTTATTAACACATTTTAATTTTTTCACTTAGAATTAAAATAATTTTAAATATAAAACAAT
Source organism: Vicia faba (assembly GCA_948472305.1). Lineage (NCBI taxonomy): Eukaryota > Viridiplantae > Streptophyta > Magnoliopsida > Fabales > Fabaceae > Vicia > Vicia faba. Next base: position 1,327,468,276 of record OX451741.1, on the reverse strand, counting down.
ACTCTTCTCTTATAATTATGTTGAATGCAATATATTCTAAATTATTATACAAACAAGTTGAATTATAATTGTGACGTTCTTTCTATAACTTTATAATATACTCCATCCGGTCTCATTTATAAGAAAAAATTAACTTTTTATATACATTGAATAAGTAATGTATTTGGACAATATATTGTCCAAATACATTACTTATTTAATGTATCTAAAAAGTTAATTTTTTCTTATAAATGAGACCGGGGGGAGTATGTGTTAACTGACAAAAGATGAAATAAAAAAACAATTGTATGACATGCAGAATAATTAAGTTATCAATACATTAAGCTCACATTTTTTCTTTAGAAATAAATATTGATTTTAAGAAAATGAATGATTTGATTTGTATATACGTGTGACAAATTTAAGATTTTATTATTAAAAAATCAGTCAATATAAGAGTCTATATGATATAAACAGTGAAAATGCCAGATGTTGATATTTTATTCAATGTAATTATTATTATTGTTTTTCTTGTATAAATTCATAATTGAGTTCTTTTAGTATTTAATTTTTAAATAGGATTATGATGAAATACATTATTTATTTATTTTGATATTTTTTTATTGTAGTTGAGTTTATTTTGTTATTTTTTATTATAATTGGTCTTTAATTAATTTTATTTTATTTTGAACTGTTTGGACTTAACACACTAAAATTCTATTATGCGTTGTTAAAAAAAAGTTTCGTTGACCTCTTTGATAATAATTATATTTTATATAAATTATATAGTAAACCAAATTATAAAATAAAATAATAAAAAATTAATAGATTAATCTATCAACCCGCCAATTTATTAATAAATAAGACGAACTTGATTTTTGAGTTCGAACACGTAAATTGACCTATTCTAACTTATTTTTAATCAAACTTAAAATGGATTTAAATATGAAGGAACACCTCCTTTGTCACTCCTATAAATCTAGTTTATATTAGTTACATAAGTAATTCTATAAAATTCAATGTGATTAGAAAGTGACTTATAATAAAATTTAGAAGAAAAAAAAGTAATTGAATAAGGCTATTCTAAACTAACACGTTAAGTCTTAAAAATATAATTATTATTTTAATGTTCAAAATGAACCAAATAAGTGTCTTTAATTTAGATGTCCTTAAAGGGGAAAGGGCATTATTAGAATTTCCCCACCGAACTGTGATTCTTTTCTCATCTATATAACACAAAGCATTGCTGGTATCTCTCTCCCCCCTCTCTCTCTCTCTCTCTAAAAAACCATAGAACAAGAAATTAGCAACGGTTTTGATTATAGTGTGAGTAGAAAGTAGAAAGCATGGGTTTTCCCGTCGGGTACACAGAGCTCTTGTTCCCAAAACTGGTCCTCCACCTTCTCTCCGTCTTCACCTTCATCCGAAAACTCATCTCCCTCATCTTCTCCCATCTAGGCCTCCCCGATTTCATCGAACCCGACATTCCATGGCCCGAGACCTCAACCCGAACACCCGAATTCGAATCCGTTTCCGCTCTCCTCATTCGCGAAATTCTCCCGGTTGTCAAGTTCAACGAGCTACTGGACCTGGACCTGGACCCACCTGAAAGCTGCGCCGTCTGTCTCACTGAGTTCGACGAAAACGATGAGATCAGACGGTTAGCGAACTGCAGACACATTTTCCATCGAGGTTGTTTGGACCGTTGGATGGGATATGATCAGAGGACGTGTCCTTTGTGTAGAACTTCCTTTATACCTGATGATATGCAGACTGCTTTCAATGAGAGACTCTGGGCGGCTTCTGGGATTCCTGAATTTCACTCTGATGTTTCTCTTTTCTAGATTCTTTCAAAACATAAGATCAACAAACATCTTTAATTTTGTTCTTGTTTAGGGTTTTTTTTAAGGTTCGTTTTTTTTTTGTTTATTTGTATATAGATAGAACTCATGAAAAAAAAATGAGATTTTTATATACTCCCTCTGTCCTATATTTTTATATACTTTTCTAATTTTAATATTAATTAATTTTTATCAATTCTATTTCTAATTAATTATATCTATATTAATTTCACAATATAAAAATAACTAATCATTATTAAAAATAATTTTATAAATATATTATATTTATTCTTTCATTTATTTATTTTTTTAATCTATGTGTTACAATCTTAAAAAAAAAAATATTTTGGGAACGGAGGGAATAGTTGAATTTTGTAAGATTTTGGATCTGGGTGTTGTTGTTCTTGTTAAGGGTTTTATTTTAACCTGTTAATTCTGACTATGTTTCTTTTTTTTCTTACTAAATGAGTGAGTGATTTGATTTGTAGAGTTAGAATAATACTCCTAATTTGTTATTGATGTGTGGTGTTGGTTCAATGGCCATTAATTAGGGGCAATCTCAATTAGGATCTGAATTGGTTGGCGTTTTTGAGTGACTAATCTAGAAGTTATGTAGTAATTAGGAGTGACAAATGGATATGTTTATTTTATTTAAATTTGTTTTGTAAAAGTCTGTAAAATAATAAAGCGAGACAAATATAATTGAAGATGAAGATCTAAAACTTACGTTCACGAAAAAAATGAACGGGAAAAGTATGCGGGACACTGCATCTTCTAAGCATAAAATGTAAAATTTTATATTAATGTTTGTGTCTGAAAAAATCTGCAAAAAAAAAAAATATATAATAGGACAATCACGTTAAAGAATAAAGACCTAAACTTTTAATTTATCTTAAATTAAAGTGCAGTAAAACAAATATGTCCAACGAATTGAATCCGTTTTATCACCCTTTTTATAAATAATATACTTATCGTTTCATACCTTTACGTAAATTTCTAGAATATATTACTATACATAAAAAATTACATTTCACCACTTTTTAAAATCAATATAAAATAAGTATTGGACAAATTAGGAGTCATAAATAAAAAGAAGAGTGAATAAATTGAGTTGTGTTTGGTTTGAGGTAACGTTAACGTAGGAAAATGGATAAGTAATTATAGGTAGGATATGCTCCAATAGGGAATCAGGGAATCAGATTCAGAGGAGAGTGGAGTGACGTTGCTTCAATTGCAATTTGCAACTACTTAAGGTATCTTTAGGGTATTTTTGGATGTGAAAAGAAAGTGAAAAAGAGAGAAATAGATAAGAAGGAATATGAGAAGTGAAAAAGAAGTGAGAAATGAAGTAGATTTATAATTATTTTTAAAAGTATAAAAATAAATTTAAAAACTAATACACAAATTTTTATCATTTAAAATACATTTTAACAGCTCTTTAAATATTTTTTTAGTTAATTATTTTACTATTTCATTTTAAAAATCAATTGACTTTATTTGTATTTTTTATCAAAATTAATTTAATTAATTTAATATGATTTTAGTTAATTTATTAATTCAAATAAATAAATTGTATGACATAAATATTTATTTCAACGATACTCCAAACAGAAAAAATTGGTATTTCTCGCTTTTTTCTCTCGTTCCTATCTCTCTCACCTATATTTCTCTCCAACCAAACACATTGTTAATGTTGATGGATCAAATTTAATGAAAATACTCTTCTCCAATGCTACATCAAGATATTAATTCTATTGCTTAAATATTTTATGGGAAATGCTGATGAGTATTTTTAAAATATTTTTTGAAATTTTAAAATAGTAAATTTTTCTTGAAAATGTATTATTAATGCTTTCTTTGTGACACCCGTAAAATTATTTAGAGATTGTTTAAATGAATATGGTAATTTAAATCTAGAAAATTTTAGTCAAAAGCAATATTTTACATTAAAAACTTTTATTTTTTAATAAAAAAATTTGAATTGAAATATGAAACTTTTAGAATATGTTTGAATTGATGGAATATGATGGAATGAAACAGAATGGAATGGAATAGAGTTATATTCTATCGTTTGGATTGATTAGAAAAGGATAAAATGGAGTTGTACCGGATGTAATACATTTTATTCTATTCCATTATTTTTTGTACTCTCCAATTTGAGTAGAATGACAAAGTGATCATGACTTACACAAACAATAAAATAATATTTTTATTTCACTTTGCTTCGTTCTGCTCTGTTTCATCTCACTCCGTTTCGTTCTGCTCTGTTCTTTTTTAAATATCTAAATATAGCCTTAGTGATTAAATTTTTAAATTAATGTAAAAACTTTTATTTTACAGAGAAATTGTAATATTTTATATTAAAAAAATTCAAACTACTCAATTTTTAAAGGCTGCTTTATAAATTTTATGTGGATTTTATTGCAATATTTATTTTTATATTTATTGAATAAAGAATCTCTTATCTGTATTTATAAAAAAAAAAAATTCATTGACTTTGTTTGAATATCAAATGAAAAAAGTGAAATGAAAAAATTAGAATAAAACAGAATGAGTCTTACTTTATTATTTAGGTATTATGAAATAAGACCAATTTTTTTCGTTAGAGAGAAAAAAAATATATTAAGTGATAAAATGAAATAAAACTTATATTATTTTATTATACTCCGTTACATTCGATTTTAATTGATCTAATCAATAAAATCTCATTTCATACTATTAGATTCCACTCAATTCCGACAAATTTCATAAATCCAAATATATCATAAATTTTATAATCAATTTATAAGAATTATATATAATTTAAATACATTTATTATTCAATATATAAAAAATAATTAATTTCTTATATAAAACGAGAGAAGTTTATTTAATCTATTACATAAATCAAATAAATGTATTATTTAATAACTTTTAAAAAAATAAATGATCTCTAGTAAAAATGACGAAAAAAGATATAAGAAAAAAAGTACATAAATTGTTGTAACACATGTAAGGAAATTTCACAAATTTCTATTGCTTCATCATAAATTATTTTAGAACGTTCATACTTAACTCTTCTCCTAATACATAAATGATTAAAATTGTGTCTTCGAATTTTATCTCGTTCGAAATATTTACTTCATCAATAATGACTACTGCAACTCCGTCAACAATTTTAGGTGTTATAAATATGATTGCCATACCGTTATCGGGATTTCGATTGCCACTGTTTACATCCATCCAAAGCTTTCTCGACTCTTTATTTTCCTTTGTTGATTTTAGGGTTTTTGAATCATTGATTCATTTCTCCTACGTATGTTATTCAGATGAATCTTCCATTCCTTTTTCATGAGATTCCAGAAATTTGTTTGGTGATTCTTCATCTCTCTTGTGAGTTTCGATCTCCTTGTTATTTGATGTCGACTGCGCTGACATTGTTAGTGCACAAGAATCAATGATGAGCAAAGAATAAATTTAAGAGAGCAAAGAGAATGACATGTGTAAAATTTGCAGGAGGAATAATTTTTGTTGTGTTATGATATTTACAACTAGTCTATTTATACATAAAGAAAAGAAATGTCACATAGACCCTAATAGAATAGACTTAATGGCTAAGTTATCAAAATAATTAAAAATACTAAAATACTCTTTAGTACCATTCCTTAATTTAGGATTTTTAATTAAAACTAACTACACCAATTTCATTCCTTAAGCGAAGAAATTAATCTGTCTTGATTGCCTTTGTCATGATATCTGTCAGCTCTTATTGGGGGTTATAGTGCACAACTTCTAATACTCCATTTTGGACTTTACTTTTGAGAAAATGATAATTTATCTCAATATGCTTGATTCTCCCATGTATTACTGGGTTCTTAGCAAGATTGATTGCATACTTGTTATCAATCATCAACTTCAGAGGCTTATCTATGTTGATCTTCAGATCATGCAGTAAATTCAGAAGCCACATAGTTTGACATGCAACTACAACACATGTAATGTTCTCAGCTTCACACATTGATAGAGCAACAACAAATTTCTTCTTGGAACACCAAGAAATAGGATCTCCCAGAAACTTAAACAAGTATCCATAAGTGCTTCCTTTATCAACTTTATCTCCACACCAATCAGAATCAGAATAACTCATCAAATCTGAATTTGTTTTTCTTCCAGAAGGGAATAGTACTCAAAACTTCAGAGTTCCCTTGATATACCTCAGAATCCTGACAGCAACTTGGTAATGGGACCACTTAAGTTTAATCATGAACCTACTAACCAATCCAACCGCATAACAAATAACAGGTATGGTATTACACAGATACCTCAAAGAACCTATTAACTATTTGAACATTGTAACATCTATGTCTTCACCCTCTGAGTCAGAATCCAATTTATGGTTGGTTTCTGACAGTGTAACAATAACCTTACAATTCTCCAGCTTGAATTTCTTCAGAAGATCAAGTTCATACTTCAGCTGATGCAAAACTATACCTTATTCAGAATATAATACATTCATCCCTAGAAAGTAAATCAGCTTTCCTAGGTCTGTCATTTCAAACTCATTCATCAGAGTCTTCTTGAACTTGACAACTTCTTCAGAACAACTTCCCATCAGCAATATGCCATCAACATAAAGACATACCAGAATCATATTACTTTCAGAATATTGAACATATACGCCATACTCCATCTCACACTTCTGAAAACCTTGTTTCTTGAATAATGAATTAATCTTCAAATTCCAATCTCTGGGCACAGAGCTTTATGTAATTTGTACACCATCCCTACCTGATTTTCCCCCCACAAATTCATAAGGTTGTGACACGTATACCTCTTCTTGTAATGGACCATTCAAAAATACAGACTTCACATCCAGATGCATCGGAGGCTAATTTTTATTTGTAGCTAAAACAATCACCAGTCTGATTGTTTCATGTCTCGCTACAGGCGTAAATACCTCAAAGTAATCTATTCCAGGTTTCTGAAGAAAACTTCTAGCCACTAGCCTTGCTTTGTGCTTGCCAACTGATCCATCTGGCTTAAGCTTCACCTTGAAAACCCATAATGAAGTTGATGGCTTTCTTCTTATCTGGAAGCTTAGTCAACTTCCAGGTCTTATTTCTTTCTATAACCTCGAGTTCTTCTTTCATGGAATTCGGCCATACTTTCTTCTTGAGAGCTTCTTCAACACTCATAGGTTCAGAGTATAGTAACATGGCACACTGAACAATTTCTCCTTCTGAATTTACTTCAGCGTCTTGCAACATGTCAAACTCTTCAAACCTTCTTGGTATTCATCTGATTATTTGTGGCCTCTGAACTTGTTCAGAAACTCTTTCCAATTATGGAACAATAGAAGATACTTGACCACCTTCAGAAGTTGGATCGCCTTAAGAACCTCTACTTTTTGTTCCACCTTCAGAATCAAGACTTTCACTAGAAACATGATCATCTTCAGAAGCTTGTCCTTCAGAACCTACATCTTCAGAGTTTTCCCTTCCAGAAGCATGACCACCACCATATTCTAGATCATCATCAAAATCTGGATCAAAATCAGATTCACCATCTGACTCATATTCAGAGTTTCCAGAATCATCATCAGACTCCGACTCTTCTTCAGAACTATCAAATTCTAACTTATCTTCAGAAGTAGATTGAGACTTGCTCCAATCTCACACTTCTGATTCTTTTACAATGACATCTATGCTCACTTCAACTTTATTCGTTTCTGGACAATAAAGCATGCATGCACCTGTACTGTGATACCCCACTAGAATCATTACTTTGCTTCTGTCATCCATCTTCTTCCTTCTAGCTTATGGAACGTGTTTGTAACATACAAAACCAAACACCTTCAAATTACTAACACTTTACTTGTCTCCAGTCCACTTTTGTAAAGGAACAATTTCCTTCAGCTTCTTTGTTGGACACCTGTTGAGCACATATGCTGACGTGGCTACAACTTCTCCTTATAAGTTATGAGGTAGCTTCTCCTCTTTCAGCATGCTTCTGATCATATCAAGCAAAGTATGATTTCTTCTTTCAGCAAGACCATTGTGTTGAGGAGTATAAGGAGCAGTAACCTCATGCTCAATTCCATTCTCATCACATAACTTCTTGAATTTTGTAGAGTTATACTCACCTCCATCACCTGTTCTGAGTATCTTCAGCTTCTGACCACTTTATTTCGCAGCCTTCACCTTGAACTTTCTGAAATTCGGTAAACACCTCATGTTTAAACTTGATGAGTGTTACCCACTTCATTCTTGTGAATTTATCCATAAAAGACATAAAATATTTATTTCCTCCAAGTGAAGGTTCTAGAAATGGTCCACACGTCAGAATGCACTACTCTCAAAGCATGTTTTTCTCTTGTAGCTACTTCAGACACAAATGGCAATCTGGGTTGCTTGCCTTTCATGCATACCTCACATGATTTATCAAGCTTCACAATCTTCAAAATTCCACGTATGAGCTTCTTAGAACTCAGATGCCTTACGCTTCTGTAGTTCAGATGCCCGAACATCTTGTGCCACAGCTTACTATCAGCTTCAACATCTTTTGAACTAAGACATTCTACTCCTGATGTCTCCACATTCACCTTGAATTTTCGGTTGCTTCCTTGATCAAATTACATAATTAGCTTATGGTTGGAATCATACAACTTCAAGAGATTGTCCTTCATAATAATTGAGAAACCTTTCTCAATGAGATGACCCACACTCATCAGATTGCTTTTAATTCCAGGAACATACCTAACATCTTTGATCAGAACGGTCTTCCCATTCTTTACTTTAACTTTGACACTTCTCATACCTTCTGTATTAAGGTACTTATCATCAGCACATCTTATTTTTGTCCTTCTTCTGAAGTCAAAATCTATCAGTCATTGTTCGTTTCCAATCAAGTGATTTGAACAGCCAGTGTCTATATACCACCAATCTTCTAAACACTTTCCATCAGACTCAGAAGTCATCAATAGCACAAGTTCATCATCATAATCTCCTCTGGCTATATTTTTCTTTTTCTGATCTCCTTCCCTTATTTGACCAGCAATCTTTAGAAAAACGCTCAAATTGCTTACAACAATAACATTGAGCCTTCTTCTTGTCAAACTTCTCCTTACCCTTATAAGGTTTCATCTCATCAGAAGTAGAAGTTTCTGACTTCTGGAATCTATCACCATGTTTATTCTTGGTTTCTGACCAAGAATGCTTCTGGCCCTTCTTGACAAAATAAGCCTTCAGAGCCTGCTCAATTTCCCTCTCAGAAGTTCTTTCAGACAGATGCAACTCATGCGCCTCTAAACTACTTTGCAACTCTACTATTCTCATGGTTTCCAGATCTTTAGAATGTTCAATTGCTAAATTTTTTTTAATAAAATTGAGAAATAAGTGACCTCAATATCTTCTCAGTGATTATTTGTTCAAAAATGGTTTATCCATAAGCCTTCATCTCATTAGTGATCAGAATCACTCTAGAGATGTACTCAGAAACCTTCTCATTATTCTTCATGTTGAGATTCTCATATTGCTTTCATAGGGACTGAAGCTTCACCTTCTTCACTGATGCATCACCACCGTAACATCTGACCAGTATATCCCACGCGCCCTTTTACATCGTCAAATCTACAATTTTCTCAAACATATTCTCATCCACACACTGATGGATGGAAAACAATGCCTTCATATCTTTCTTCATCTTGTCTCTTTGTGCGTTTCCTTGCTCTTCCATTGCGTTTTCTGCAACTGAAACATAACCTTCAGTAACGAGCTCAAGAACATCTTAAGCACCGAACAACACACACATCTGAATCATCCATCTGTTTCATTTCTTTCCATTAAAAAATGAAGTTTGATACTCATACTACCATTACCATTCATCCTTAACCTTGTACAACTCACTCAGATCTCACAAGCATAATATTTCCTAACCCCACAGAATCAGAAAAAATATGATTATGTTACAATTTTGTTTAAAGATTCAACACAAACGCAAAAACAAAATCAATCATACAAATGCTCATGTTTCACTCGTGTTTTCCTGTGGATCAGAATCGGAGCTCTAGATGCCAATTTTTAGTGCATGAGAATCAAAGACGAGCAAAGAATAAATTTAAGAGAGCAAAGAGAGTGACAGCTAGAAAAGGTGCAAGAAGAATAATTGTTGTTGTGTTATGACATTTACAACTAGTCTATTTATACATAAAGAAAAGAAATCTCACATAGACCCTAATAGAATAGACTTAATGACTAAGTTATCAAAACAACTAGAAATACTAAAATACCCTTTAATAAACACCACCCTTTCGGTGGACGTCCTTACTTCCACATCCCTTTAGGAGATATTTTAATTTTTTTTCAAAAAATAATATTTTAAATTGTCTCTACTAAAAAATTTTGAGTGACAATAGGAATATGTCATAAATGTCAATTGTTTCTTGGTTGGATGCTCGAAACAATCGATTAAGAGGTGTAAAATTTGAAATTCAAAATTCCTTAATCGATTAACCAATAGATTTAGTTGATTAAATAAGTTTTTCATCTTCTTAGACTTGAAATGCATTTGGTACACACACATACACACACACCCTCCTCTCCCCCTCGGATTCTTACCTCCATCGTGCTCAAAAGCTTTATTTTTCACCATATAATTAGTAGAAAATAAATTAAAATGAAAGTTCAATATTTTAGCACTTATTAGAAGAATACTTTGAGTTTTTAAAGTCTATTATCTAACAAGTAATTACCTTAAATCAGAAGTAACCTTTAGAAAAAATTCTTCCCCTTTATTCAATTTAGAACCAAAGTTAATTTTCTTTCTTTTACCTCTTTCTAAATCGTTTGATATGATAAACAATTTTAGAATCCATTATTGCTTAATGAGACCCCTTCATAAGAATTATTTACCCATTAAGCCACTTCAAAAGAAATATTTAAACATCATATCATATTATATATCTTTTGAGAAGTCTTTGGATATATACTTTGTACATCTTCTTTTGATAAGAAAGTGATTTATTGATGCTGCAAAGCATTCCTATAAATAAAAGTCAAATTTTTATTTTTGGTACTCAAATCTTTGAGTCCTTTAATACTAATGAATTTAAGATGTCTTGAATCATTTGAGATGTATCTTTTAAATTATCTTAAATCATGCATTTTCTAAAATAATAAGGTACATTATAAACAAAGTATTTTTCTTTTTCTTTTACATGACATTTACTTATAAAAGATTTAACATTATTATTTTTTTTGATAACCTAAACTAATTTTGTTATACGAGTCTCTTTGATTTGATAAGTTCATATCAAAATTCTCTTTTTCTTTATTAGATTTACTCAAGTTTTTATGCATGCTTTCTGTTCTGGACTGGGCCGCGCTGGCCCAAGAGCAAGGATGAAGGCCCAAATTCAAATGGCCCTGCAGAAGGTCGCTCCTACCCAGAAGCTACAACCTTGTCCACGACATCCTCGACTTCATGCAGCCCAGCTCGACCTCTGCTCGAGCGCTCCTCGTAGGGCAGACTACGACCATCACGCCACGTTCTGGATTCCGAAAAGACCGCGTCCTCGTCCGTCCGTACTTCTCGTAGGACACCCAGGAAGGAGACCACGTGCGGGTCCCCACTACACACGTAGAACCTGGCAGTTCCTTCATTGGTCCAAACCTGCCCGGCCCAATAAAGGGACCTTGGCCCAGCGCTGGGGGCTATAAATACCCTCTGTTCCCAGAGGTTCAGGTATTCATTCTTTTACCCATACTCATACTTTTGCATGCTCGTACTCTCACTTACTTCAGCATCGGAGTGCCTTGCAGGTACCCCCCCCCCCCCCCATCTCGTTCAAACTTCAGCTCGGAGCCAGTCGTGACGGTCCAAGTCTGATCAGGTAAGATCACTTTTAATTTCAATGAATCACATGTATCATAACTATTTTATTTTAAAGTTTGTTTTTTAAGTGCATTCATTTCATCACTAATCTTATCATATTCATTTTCCAGAGTTTTAACATGATTTGGATACACTAAGATATTTCTTTATAATTTATTATTTTTCTTCCTAAATTTAACACGTAAATGAAACATTTACTTGTAAGATATAATAGTTACCTCATCGTCATCTTCACAAGTAGTCTTAAAGCAAAATTATGCATCTTTATCTCATTATTTTTTATAATTCTTTATATGATACTTCATATAAATCTTCACATGATATTTTATAATATCCTTGGATGATGGTTCTAATCCTTCATAGAATTTTAGATGTTGAAGATTCTTGTTATGTTGCCGCAGATTTTTCCTATGATGTTACAAATTGTTCATGTGATGGTACAAATTCTCCACATGATCTTCCTGATGATGATTATTCAAAGTATTCTTTGGATTATAATGAAGATTATTCAAACTCGTTTTAATCTTCTTTGTGTATCGGTTGTATCCTCAGCAAGCGCGTGAACTCCATTAGTAACTATTTATTGGGTTTTATGAAAGCCAAAAAGAGACCGCATATGTTTTCTCCATCGGATCTAATTCTTGTCGTAAAGAGTCGAAAGAGAATTCAGAATGTCATTAGTATCATTCATCTTTGCAACGATTAATTCACGTTCCCTGGAAACACGACCACCAACATGAAATTCTTGAAAACACGATCAAGAACACGAACCAAAAATTCTAGATACCAATTTGTTAGTACATGAGGCACTTTTAGTGAAGGAAGAAAGAGAGAGAATAAGGAAATAATGATTCTATTATGAATTGAATTGTACAAACTCAATTATAAACTATATTTATTTATATACAACTAACTTGTATACTAGGTAAGCTAACAAACCCTAATTGAGTTTGGACTTAGATTACTCAACTTGGTTTATATCTTATATCTCAACATTATATACTTCGTGAAAAATTGTCATAAAGAACTTTGTATTCTTTTAGAAACCATTCATCAAGCATTATAGTGAATTTTGAATCTTGAAACAATTATGCAATGTAACTATTCAGTTTTATGAAACCATGAAATAATGCAATGACTGAGAAATATTTTAATTCTAAAAAAATGCATGACTTCAGGTTGGTATTCAAATACCATATCAAATAACGTTTAAATGTCAATTTTTGAAAGATGGTATTCTAATACTAAATATGATATTCGAATACCACTCTTTGAAAAACTGAAAATTTGAATTTTGCTCATCGAGTATTCGGATACCATATATTGGTATTCGAATACCACTTTACCAAATTGCTTAAAAATTGCATTTTTAAAGATGGCATGAAGAACAAATATGAATGATAATGTAAGAAGGGCGTAGATGAAGCGAAACATGATTTTTCGGAGTATTCAAATGTCTTATAGTGTAAATTGCAATGAGTACCTTTGGACATGTTTCCATTCACTTATTTCTTGATTATCTTCACATGATATAACTTGGTTCAATTTTTTCTTTGAGATCTTTTGTATTTATCAAAATTACTTCTTAAATAAAATACATTCATAATCTCCCACTTTTTTTATGAAGACAAAACACCTTTGAACTTGGTGTTTGTTAAGAGAAAAATGAGTCATTCAAGTGTTGTAACCGGTTAACACGAGGTGTAACCGATTACAACTTGGTGAAAAAGAACTTCTGGAAAGAGAAAAAGCACTTATGGAGTTGATGTAACCGATTATGCATTTGTGGTAATTGGTTACACCTGATGGCATTTTTCTATTTTGTATCAGTTGTAACCGGTTACAGGTTTTGTGTAACAGGTTACAGGCGTGATTTCTTTTTCTTTTTCATGCTTTTGATTTGTTTGTTTTGTGTTCCAATCACTTTGTAATGTTTATATAAATTCCTTAGAGGCATCCTCATCAAAATTAATACAAAATACTATTCTCACCCTCAATTATTTCTCTTGCTCTAATTCTCTTCTCCCTCTCAATCTCTTTCTCCACATACTCCATTGTTCAAGAAATGTGTGTCTGAACATGGAGTTTATGTGAAGACAGATACAAATGAAGAGAGAGTCATTCTTTGTCTATATGTAAATGATATATTGAACACGGGAAGGAATGAGAAGAGTATTTCTAAGTTCAAGACTGAGCTTATGAACGAATTAGAGATGAGCGGCCTTGGTATCATGACATACTTCCTTAGCATAGAGTTCCACAAGTTCAAAAGGGGACTGCATATGCATCAAAGGAGATATGCTCTTGAGATATTGAAGAAGTGTGAAATGAAGCACTGTAATGATTCTGTTACACCCGCTGAACAAAGGTTGCAACTGCCAAAGAATGAAGAGGAGCTGAATGTAGATTCAACTCAATATAGAAGGTTGATTGGATCTTTATGTTACTTGTGTAATACAAGGTCATGTTTGGCATTTAGTGTCGGTATTGCAAGTTAATTCATGGAGAGACCAAAGGTGTCTCACTTGACAGCAGTCAAGAGAATCCTGAGATACGCCAAAAGATCTATTGACTATGGAATCCTCTTTCCCTCGGCGGATATAGGCAGAAATGCAATTTGCTCAATTTTGTTGATTCCAATTGGATAGGAGAAAAAGATGATAAAAAATCTACAGTTGGATACATCTTTATGTTAGGTGGAACAATAATCTCATAATGTTCGAAGAAGGAACCGGTAGTTGCAATCTCATTTTGTAAGAGCGAGTATATTACTGCTTCGTTATGTGCATGACAAGTCGTGTGATTAATGAATCTATTAAAGGAGATGGACAATAGTGAGGGTGAGGCTGTTACGCTCTTAGTTTATAACTTTTTTCTATTAATCTTTCTAAGAAATCAAATGGATATGGGAGGAGCAAGCACGTTGAGATGGAGTTTCACTACTTGAGAGAGATTGTTAGTGAATGCAAGTTAAGATTGTGATATTGCAGAAGTAAAGACCAAATTGTTGATTTGTTGACTAAAGGAGTCACAAATGATGTGTTCAAAATGTGGAAGATGATCATGGGCATGGTGTTGGCTCCCAAATTCGACACTTACTATATTTGGTCTTTTAGACCAAAAAACTGGAAAGAACCAAGCAAAGAAGAATGATTCGACATATGAAATAATTTGGGGGAAAGATCTAATTTATATTTGAATCTTCGACTGAGGGCTCATCTCCAGGTTCGTTCGAATGAGGAAGACTTATGTCACTCGACTGAGAGAAAGCACCCTCACTTTGACACATGATACGAGGACTATTTGAATTTTGAATTATTAGAGGGAAAGGCAGTTTCGCCAGCGTTTAAAAAGAGGCAACGTGGCCGAAAGCCATAGGTCAGGGGACATGCAGGAGACACTTGTCTTCATCCTAGCGCAGAATGTTCCCTCGACGGTTACCTAGTTTTAGTATAAATTGAGAAACTTGTTTAATTCTTAGTGTGTTCAACTTATTGTACTAAGTCACTCAAACATTATCCAAGTAACCGCTGCGTGAGAAAGGATAAAGCTGAGAAATGTACGTTGGAAACACATTTTTCCCTTAATGAAAGTCTTTTACATTACTTTACTATTATCTTACAAAGTTATCTCTTTTTCTTTTACTTCTTTTATTTGCATTTCTATACTTCTGCTTATTTTTCAACAATCTCAAACATCCTTTCTCTGGGTCGAACGTGCGTTCTTCCTACTTATCCATTTTACATAAAAATTAGCATATGTCCTGGGATTAGTTAGATTGATCCCGTAAGTAAACCAAAAAACTTACCTTTTTGGAGATCAGCAGTTGTTTACCAAAAGCAACGGTAAACAAATTGGCACGCCTAGTGGGACGTTGCTAATTTTCTATGTTATTGTGTTTTTTCCTGTACAGTTATAACATTGCATGTTATTAATAAGTGGTAGAGTAACCAACAAATATACTGTTAGGAAGGAAAATAGAGAAAGTAGTATGGCTAACGAGCCAAACCGTGGAGAAAAACCTCCACCAATCACAGGAACAGTGGTTACTACTACTGTCGAAGGGAATATCCCAACTTCTGTTGGATCAATGCCAGCGTTAACCACAAATCAAACTGGACCCTTACTTTTGTATGCGGGTCCAAGAGGTCCTTTAGGAACACCTCTACCAAGGATAAATCTAGGATCTCGATCAACTGTACCCCCAGGCTTTTCGACAACCTGGATGGGTCGAGAACAACCATATGGCATGCCAACTACTGAAATGGCTAGCCTTATGAATGCTGCGCCCACCTTTTCAGAACCTTTGGTGAATGCAACATCGCCATTACAAGGGTCTGGAGCCAGTAGAAACCAATTTTTGGGAGGACCATCTCACATGATACCAAGCCTCACAAATGTTTCAACAGCAATTTTGAGGCAACAGATGGACGAAAGTAATCATGAAATGGTACAAATGTTAGCACAAACTTTAAGTACAATGCTAAATCCCCTTATTCAGACTGCTACACAGTCAAATCAATAGATGACAGCATAAATGACGCGCTTGGCTGAATTCTTTGGGGTACCCCAAGTTGTTCGACAACCCCAGAGGATACCAATAAGAGTAAATCAAGGGGTAATTATGGAAGAGGATTTGACCGTTAACCCAAATCCTCAGATTCCTAGGGTAGAGATAGAACAACCAAGGATTGAGATACCACGAAACCTTAGAGAAATCGATCAAGGCGTTATTATGGCTAATAGAAACCAAAACACTGACGAATTAATACAGCAAGTTCGACACCAAAACTATGGGACGAACAATAATTTAACCACCATGATCGAGAGGATCATGCTTCAAAACAGGATAAATGTTGGTTTTCACAGACCAAACTTTACATCTCCATTGTCAGAATATATTCTGCAAACAGACTTACCACCTAGGGGAAAAGTCCCAAAATTCACTAAATTTTCAGGGGATACGACAGAGTCGACTGTCGAACATGTGGCTAGATATTTGATAGAGGCTGGAGAAATAGCAAACAACGAAGACCTTAGAATCAAATATTTCCCAAGTTCCCTGACAAAGAATGCTTTTACTTGGTTCACTACCCTCCCAGCCAATTCGATCCACAACTGGAACCAATTGGAAGATTGTTCCATAAACAATTTTACATGGGTCAAACCAAGATAAGTCTAAAAGAATTGGCTAGTGTGAAGAGAAGGTTCACAAAGCCAATTGATGAATATTTAAATAGATTTCGATTACTCAAAGCCAGATGCTTTACCCAAGTACCTGAGCATGAATTAGTCGAGATAGCAGCGGGGGGCTTGGATTATTCGATCAGGAAAAAGTTAGATACACAATACCTAAGAGATATGGCCCAACTTGCTGATAGAGTTCGACAAGTAGAACGCCTTAAAGCTGAAAAGGATAAAGTTGCCAAAACTCATCGACGAGAAAGGGTAGCTTATGTCAAAATGGATGATAATGATCCAGAGACATCCAGTGATCCTATAGATGTCGAAGAAGGCGAAATTGATTTAGCAGAATTAAAACAAGGACCACCATACTCTTGTAAATTGCTAGTGCCATCAAATGGGAAAAATCATGTAGAACCTGAGAAAAACAGTGATAAATTTCCTAAGAAAACTTATAGCTTCAACATATCCAAATGTGACGAAATATTTGATCTATTAGTTAAAGATGGCCAGATGATAGTGCCCCCAGGGGCTAAATTGCCTCCTTTAGAACAGAGAAAGAAAAGAGGTTTTTGTAAATACCATAAGTTTTTGGGACATAAAACCTCACAATGTTTCCTTTTCAGGGATCTCGTTCAACAAGCGCTGAAGGAAGGAAGGCTGAAATTTGCTGATAAACCAGCAATGAAAATCGACATAAACCCACTACAGACAGAGGCACATTATACCGAACCAGTTGGCATTCATATGGTGGAAGTGTCTGAAGATTTCATCACAAAACCCATCTTTGTAAGTTTCATTAGAAACATCTCCAGAAAAAGTATTGAAGGGGTGAGAAAGGCCACTGAAGGCCTAGATTTGAAAAAGGAAGTTGGCCAAGGGTCGAACAAGAAGGATGCTGGAAGCCTGAAACTGATCAAACGGGTTACTGAAGACCCAAACAAAATCAAAGGAGTTGCTGAAAGCTCCAACAAAAGAACCACCACAGGTTCTTATTTGGCTGCTACAAAAGGTTCGACAGAGGACTTGGAGGCCAAAATGCAGAAGATGAACCTTGTTGCCAAAAGCAACATGCAGGTTAACGTGGTTGAAATCTCTGGCGCCAAAGCTTCAGAGGAAGCCATTCGACAAGAAGAAGTGAACAAAACTGCATTCCCAAAGGAGGATGAAGATTTGGCAGATTTTCTGCATATGTGCCAGAAGAAGAAATCGAAAGTAATGCTATGCCCTAGATGTAGCTCTATTTTCGATAAGAAAGCCGCTGAACACATACAAGCTATGCGGATTGTGAAAGCAAAACAGGGCACCAATGCCCAACAAAGAATGAGTTCAGAAGTCCGATTTGACCCCAGAAGAGGGCATCAACAAAGACCCGTAAATCAGGAAATGAGGCCACCAACTTTTAGGCCTCCAACTAATGTGCCTACAGATATTTGGCTAAATACCATGGGAAGAAATAGGCCAAATGAAGAGATATGGCAAGCATTCGACGTACCAAGAGGTTCTTCTCTAGATTATAGAAAGGAGTACCATGCTTCTGTGTCGAACAAAATGACCCATGTGTCGAACAATTACAAAGGAAAAAAATCCTATGTCCCGTTCGCAGTGGAGAAGGTTCCAAAGACAGCGAAAGGCCGAGAAAGAGGCGGCTGGACCTCATCCAGAAGTCAGCACTAATGTGCAGAAGAAACAAAGGAAGCCTCTAGAAAGAAATCCTATTCCCTGGGCAGAGGCATGTGGGTCGAATGATGAAGACGACTCCGATTCTGGTGACAGTTTAGACATCATGGTGAATGTCATATCCGTGTTACCTAAAGAATACAACCGTGAGGTCGAAGTCGAAGAGACTGACCTAATGGTTGAACAAGAATTGGCTAGACACAAGCCAGTGTGTTACTATATAATGAACAATGGATGCGTAGAAGAACAAAACGCATTTTTTGAACCACCAACGGAGGCAATGAAGAGCCATCTGAAACCCCTGTTCATAAGAGCAAATATAGGGGAGGTAACCGTGAACAAAATTCTGGTTGATTGTGGGGCAACCATCAATATCATACCACAATTCATGCTGGAAAAGTTAGGTAAGGGGGATGCTGACATAAAGCCACATAACATGGTATTATCCAACTATGAAGGGGGCATTGGTACCACAATGGGTGTCATTCAACTAGACCTCAAAGTGGGCTCAATCCTTCGACCCACCATGTTCATGGTTATTTCAGCAAAACCCAACTATAATATACTCCTTGGTCGGGAGTGGATACATGGCATTGGAGCAGTGCCATCTTCGATGCACCAAAGGGTCACAATATGGCGCCCCAACGGAATTGTGGAGAACATTGAAGCAGATCAGAGTTATTACTTAGGTGAAATCAACAGTGTCGGAAATAATAGTTTTGACAGAAATTTGGCTCACATAGGGCCATGTAACCCACCAGAGTTTGATCTAACCCCAACTCCTAATGCATTCTGCTCCCTATACCTACACTCTGATTACAGTTTTCAGTGGGATAGAGAAGACTTATCCAACATCGACTTTGGAGGAGTTAGTGATATACAGCCAACAGGCTGGGGAAGTGAGTTTAGTGATGATGACTGAGTCACCAACTCTACAAATTTTTTTGGCATATGTGGCCAAAAACATAATGATAGCGGCCTTAGAGGATAAAGTTAAATATGTGGCTTTCGAAGCCAATGAGCAAGTCCTTTTGAAGACAGGTCCTGGGAAAGATTTCGACCCAGAGCCTCCTGACTTAGGGGCGAAAGACTTTCGAGACTAGAGGTTAGATGCCATCTATGATGATGAACCTCTGGGTTTCGAAAAGGACCCTCTGGCGAACAATGTCAAAATGTTGGCGCAAGATCCTCTAGAAGAGGTGAATCTAGGCGAAGGTCCTGTGAACAAGCCCACATACATAAGCACAAAAATGGATCCAAGACTCAGGGTCGAAATGATCAAATTACTAAAAGAGATCAAGGATTGCTTTGCGTGGGACTATGACGAGATGCCTGGTCTCGATAGAAGACTGGTAGAGTTGCAGTTGCCAATAAAGCCTGGAAAAAAGCCCGTTAAGCAGACTCCAAGACGGTTTGCACCAGAGATTTTATCAAAAATCAAAACGGAAGTCGAAAGGCTGCTGAGAGGCAAGTTCATAAGAACGACCAGGTACGTCGAATGGATTGCAAATATTGTGCCTGTTATAAAGAAAAACGGTACCTTAAGGGTGTGCATCGATTTCAGAGATCTATGCAACACCCAAAGATGAATATCCAATGCCAGTGGCGGAAATGCTTGTAGATTCTGCCGCTGGTTTCGAGTACATGGGTATGCTGGATGGCTACTCTGGATATAATCAAATCTTCATTGCTGAAGAAGATGTGTCGAAAACGGCATTTCGTTGCCCTGGGGCCTTAGGCACTTATGAATGGGTAGTAATGCCTTTTGGCCTAAAGAATGCAGGGGCAACGTACCAAAGGGCCATGAATTCGATCTTCCATGATTTTATTGACACTTTCATGCAGATTTATATTGATGATATTGTTGTCAAATCTGTTTCATGGAAGACTCACATGGATCATCTTCGACAATCCTTTGAGAGGATGAGACACTACAGCCTGAAGATGAATCCTCTAAAGTGTGCTTTTGGTGTAAAAGCAGGAGATTTCTTAGGTTTTATGGTCCATAAAAAGGGCATTGAGATAAACCAAAACAAGACCAAGGCTATCTTGCAAGCCAAAGCACCAACTAACAAAAAGGAATTGCAATCCTTACTTGGGAAGATAAATTTCCTAAGGAGATTTATATCCAACCTTAGTGGGAAAACACAAGCGTGTTCTCCATTACTTCGACTCAACAAAGGAGGATTTGAATGGAGAGAAGAACATCAAGAAGACTTCGATAAGATCAAACAGTACCTCATTAAACCACCTATTTTGGTGCCTCCTTGTCGAAGTAGAAGTATGAGACTGTACATAGCTGCGTCTGATAAGACTTTAGGGAGCATGCTGGCTCAGGAGGATGAACATGGTGTCGAAAGGCCCATATACTACCTCAATAGAGTTTTAAACGATGCAGAAACTAGATATAACAAAGTTGAAAAACTGTGTTTATGTCTACATTTTTCATGTACAAAACTTAAGCAATATATAAAGCCGGTTAATGTTTATGTTTCGTCTCATTTTGATGTTTTCAAATATATGTTGTCAAAACCCATTTTGCACAGTAGAATAGGCAAATGGGAACTTGCATTAACTGAGTACTCATTAACCTTTATGCCTCTCAAGGCTATAAAAGGTCAAGTGGTCGCAGACTTTATAGTCGACCACTCTATACAAGAAAGATCACTGAATTATTTGGAGATCGAACCATGGAAACTTTACTTTGATGGCTCTATTTATAAAGATGGAGTTGGAGTCGGAGTCCTTATTATTTCTCCAAACAAAATTCCAACAACATTCAAGTACAAAATAGACGGGGGTTGCTCCAATAATGAGGCTGAATACGAAGCGTTGATCGTAGGCCTTGAAATCCTGTTGGAATTGGGGGCAACTCAAGTCAAAATAATGGGAGACTCAGAGTTAGTCCTAAAACAAATTACAAAAGAATACAAATGCATAAAGGAAAACCTTATCATGTATTTCGTAATAGCCAGACGATTTTTGAAAAACTTCGAGGCAGTTAGCATTCGACACATACCCAGATTGGAAAATCAAGCAACTATAAAGTTTCGAAAGATAGGCTACGACAAGCAATCGAAGTTAGAGGAAGAGTAACTGCCACTAAGTTATCTCCATCGGACTTAAAGACCACAACGTTAGGATACACTGATCATGAAAATTTTGAAATTTCGTTCATAGACAATCTAACAGAGCAAGATTGGAGAAAGCCTGTAGTGGACTATTTACAAAATCCAGCGGCTTCGACAGAACGAAAGATAAAGTACAGAGCACTGAGTTATGTGTTGATGGGAAATAAACTATTTAAGAAAACACCGGAAGGTGTGTTTCTAAAATGCCTAAGTGAAACAGAAGCATATATAGCTCTTTCCATTACACACGCTGGGGCATGTGGAGCACACCAAGTAGGCCAAAAGATGAAATGGTTATTGTTTCGACAAGGCTTATATTGGCCCACTATGTTAAAGGATTGTGTTGAGTTTGCAAAAGGATGCCAAGAATGTCAAAAACACACAAGCATTTAACATGTGCCTGCAAATGAACTTCACTCGATTGTGAAACCTTGTCCTTTTAGAGGATGGGCTTTGGATCTCATTGGAGAAATTCGACCAACATCTTCTAAAGGTCAGAAGTATATATTGGTGGGCATTGATTATTTTACTAAGTGGATTGAAGCGATTCCTTTAGTCAATGTAGACAAGGAGAATGTCATTGAATTCATTCAAAGGTACATCATATATAGATTTGGAATCCCTGAAACAATAACTACAGACCAAGGGTCAGTCTTTACTGGTCGAAAGATGCAAGACTTCGCTGCAGAAATGGGGTTTAAACTGTTAACGTCTACACCTTATTATGCGCAAGCTAATGGCCAGGTCGAAGCAGCAAATAAAGTAGTGATCAGTTTAATAAAGAAACATGTGGGAAAGAAACCCAGAAACTGGTACAAGACGCTAGACCAAGTCCTATGGGCGTGTCGAACCTGTCCGAAAGAAGCCACAGGAACAACACCATTTTGCCTGACCTATGGTCATGATGCAGTGTTACCAGTGGAAATCCACTTGCAGGCGACAATGATTCAAATACATCATGATATCCCTTCTGAAGTCTATTGGAGTATGATGTTGGATGAACTAGTGGATTTAGACGAAGAGAGGTTGAAAGCGCTGGATCTTTTGAGACTGCAGAAAAAGAGAGTTGAGAAATCCTACAATCGCAGGGTGAAGTCCAAGACGTTTCAGCCTGAAGATCTAGTTTGGAAAGTAATCCTCCCAATGGATCAAAGAGACGGAAATTTGGGAAAATGGTCCTCTAAGTGGGAAGGACCTTTTAGGATTGTTCAAGCATTCTTGGGCGGAGCCTATGAGATCGAAGAATTAAGTGAAGATCAAAGACTCTTGAAGGTGAATGGTAAATACCTGAAAACATATAGACCTATTCTTCAAGAGGTAAGAATAAATAATATATAGTCACTGTTAATAGAGAATGCCAAAATGGAAACTTGAAAATTTCATTAAAAGTGCCAAAATGGCTCTGAAATTGTTACAAACAAGTGATTACATGAATAGGAGAAACATGATTCAAAAGGGAAGATTAGTTTTAATCTGGAGATACTTGATTCTTTGCAATTCTAACCGTCGATCACATAGATCTTTTGATTGGTGAAGAGTCTCGAGCCTAGCATCCAGAGATTGAGCTCGATCGGCATGTCTTAACCCTTCAGCCAATTCTTCTTGGCTCTCTGATTCAGTGTTCACAGCAAGAAGTTCCTCTTTCTTTTTGTCGTTGGCAGCAATTTTAGCTTCCAACTCTGCAATCTGCACCCTCAGTTGAGCATTATCTCGATCTATCTCCTCGACCGCTTTTTGTCTGGCCTCCTGGGCCTTCGACAAATTCTTTACCCTAGAAGCTGATTCAGTAGCAGCATGCCAAGCAGCAGCCACTTGACCATTGGCTTCTTCAATCTCACGATTGAGAGTTCTCTGGAAGTTGTAATCTGCTGATACCTGGTCGACAATGGAGAGTAGATCCAAGATTACACTGGCCACATCTGGGGGAGCAACAAGGAGATCAACAACCTTCAGGATAGTCTTCAGAAAGGAAGGAGCTGTTGGTTCCCCCTCTAAAGTTAACATCAAATATATTTTAAAGATTTGTTCTTTAACTTTCTGAAGAGCCTCGTCGAGAGGGGAAGTCGAAGTAGATCTTCCAGATGCAGTCGAGGCGCTGTGATCAGAGGAACTTTCTCGACCTTCTAGAATTGCAGTCAGATAACCTAACGGATTCTGTTGTTTCAGCACGGCCAAATCCTCCTTGGTTTGGGATCCCGTCGAAGGGATACTTTCGTTGGCTGTAACAACCATGTTGGCCACTTGATTTGGAATTGCTTCAGTGCCTGGAGGATTTTGGTTTCCTTCAGCAAAACCTTCTTCACCGTCAGCCTCTGGGATCTGTACATTCTCCTTCTCTGTTTCAGTTTCAATGCCAGGGATACCTTCCTCCTTATTCTCTTGCACATCAACTAGCGGAACCCTAGTCTCCTCTTGGTTTCCTGTGGCTTCTTCTTCATCGACTTCTTCTATGGTTTCGTGCTGAGGTTCAGAAGTCTGATTTACTTCGTCAGCTGAACTCATGAAAGAGCCTTTCGCTGAAGAAGGCCTATAGGTAGGATCCCCTTCACTATTCAAGAGAGTGACAGAGTCCTCGACATGAGCAGGAATTCGTGTGGAAGTGCCAGCAGTGTCCTGGAAAATAGAAGGGATTCGTTTCTTTCAGAATCCTCATAAAGCAAAAGGGAGTGGATGAATAAATAATGAGCAATCGAAGTAGAATACCTGGACTGGGATTTCAGCACCAGGACTGGAGTTGTCACTTTCGCTGGGATTGTTTAACCTAGTGATTACCTCCTGTTCAGTTGGCTCATTGATGACTACAGGAGGAGGCCTCGCAGTTGTAGTATTAATCCTGATTTTTGGACGGGGATCGACGGCAGGAGATGGTTTTTTCAATCTTCGTCTCTGCAAAGGAACAGGAGGAGACTCCTCGTCTTCATCGCTAGAGATTTGGATCTCCTGAACCTTCCGTTTTTTGGGGGTAGGTTTCTGAATACCCAGGAAACCAAGTCGAAGGGATCAGTATCTATGTCAGATAAAAAATAAGGGTATGAAAGAAAAGTAAATACCTTGGGAGAAGGGTTGACGGCGGAATCTCCCCCTTTTGTACTCTCAGCAGTTTTCTTCGAGGTGGCTCTCTTAACAGCTAAACAGAAGATAAGACAACTATAGTTAATGGAGTGTCGAAAGACAAATCTAAGACGAAGAGATGGAAAAGAATAATACCTTTCTTGACCCTATCGAGAACTAGCTTAAACGCCTCACGTAGGTGGTGGGCAAAGTCCTTCTCATCGAAGAACTCTTCGTCATAATACTGTTTCCACCACTCCTCGAAAGTAACGGAACTCAGAAAATGAAGGTTAAAGTCGAACAGGGTCAGTATAGTTCGACCGGAATACCTACCAATGTGCTTGGTAGCGGCATCTTCTGAGTAGTCTGCATTATAAAAAAGTAGCAGCTTCTCTCGAGGATAAATAGGTGGGGAAGTGATTGAGCAATGCCAAATTGTCGAGAGACAAGATTTGGTTGATAAGCAATTAAGCTCAATTGATTTTTTGAGCTCTTGAATCTCAAGGGCATGATCCTGGGGCGCAAAAACGATTCCCACATGCTCAAGAACTCATCAGTCACGTCATCCTTCTCATTCGAAGGATATGGTCTGGTAAACCATTATGGACCAACTTTCCGACTAGCAAAGGGAGCCATGGTCGAAATAAATCTCTTTCTCTCCGCAAACATCATTACGAAGCTTGTGAAAGCCTTCTGAAACTGTTGGCCTTCATCAGTGGGAGTTAGCAATGCAAGCCTGGTGCCTTCGACTCTCCTGTTCAGGATTTTAGGAGCCTCTTCGTTAATCTTGTTCTTCTGGGGAAGGAAAGATTCAAAGGTGGCATTGAGCCACAGCTGGAGAAGCCAAAAGGGACCAGATATCAGCAGGCTCCCCTTGTCCCCTATAACCTTAAGTTGAGTCACAACCATTACTGATGGACTCATATAGGTTGGCCAAAATCAATTCGGCCAGGCAAAAAGGGTATTTGTGGTGAAGCCGCGTTACGAGCGTCAACATCTTTTTCGTCACCTGCAGTGACTTAGTACAAAAAACAAAACGAGACAACCACATAGCCGAGAAGGCTATATGCTCCACCTATGACACAGTACTAGAGGTTTTATCATGAAAGTGGTTAATAAAGGTGGTATAAGTGGGTTTTGTAGCAGCAAACCCAATAGCATCCTCGGACAAGTCTTCAGGGTCGAAATAGTCACCAGTCGGTCAAAGACCAGTGATTGCAGCTATGTCGAATAAT
The DNA here is from genome assembly GCA_948472305.1 of Vicia faba. Taxonomy (NCBI): domain Eukaryota; kingdom Viridiplantae; phylum Streptophyta; class Magnoliopsida; order Fabales; family Fabaceae; genus Vicia; species Vicia faba. The sequence continues at coordinate 1,327,442,305 of OX451741.1, read as the reverse complement.
GTGGGGGTCATCATCCCACAAGGAAGGTGAAAAGTGAAATGTGCGCTATCCCAAAAGTACAATGAAGATACCAGCATGAGGGGACAGTAAGGCAATCTTGTCTTTGACAGCATCACCAAGTCATAAATGTCCATCTCTTTCCAGACAGAAGCTTGCACCCTCTCCATTATATTCAACCAGTCTGAATATTCAAAAGAGAGGTTAGGGCTTGATCAAAAGATTCGGTTCCCTTTGTTCATGAACTGGAGGTTGATATCCTTTGTAGTCTGAGGATGCTGCTGGTTAGCCGGAGTAGCGTCTTCAGGGTCCTCCCTAGATTTTTTCGCGCAACCTATGGGTCTAAGCCTTGGGTGAGTAGGAAAGAAGGCGCAGTTTTTCAAGGGATTTTCGACGCATAAAGATAACGGACCAGACATAGCATACATGTTTCCACCGTATCTCATGGGAATGAGGAGCTGAGAATCATATTCTTCTCGCTATTCTTTCGTCATGGGTTCAGCAATATACCTATTGATCGAGGAAGAAGGAGGGTTGGTGGAAAAGACCTCTGGTGGTTTCTGGACATCATTAGCGTTTTTGGGTTGAGGATTGTGTGGTGCATTGGAGAGGAAAGCCATTGTTAAGGGTTTGAGAGAAGACGAAGCTGACAGTACAATGCTGTGAGAAAGCAAGAGATTTGGGAATGCTGGAAATGGTAAAAGTTCCAAATAGAAAGGCTCAGAAGTATTTATAGCCTTCAGAAGAGGGATATGTCTCGTCAAGGCCATTTAATGTTTCATAGGTAGTGGGACACGTGGCGAAGCGTGAAACGGTTACCGTGCAGGCGTTGAGAAACGTTTTGACATGCTTGCCTAGGTTATAGGAATGTGGTCATTATGGCAAGCGTGGTAACGACAGTTTGAAGAGACATCTTGGAGAAAAAGTAATGATGGTTTTCTTGAGTGCAGCAGCTGTTGGCAGGCGAAAAGCACACGTCAAGACTTCGTGGACAACTGGGAAGACAGGTGTCGAATGGGAAGTTCAAAGAATGGCTATTTCTTTTGGCGTCGAAATAGACATTCTTGGGGGGCAATTTGTTGGCTCCCAAATTCGACACTTACTATATTTGGTCTTTTAGACCAAAAAACTGGAAAGAACCAAGCCAAGAAGAATGATTCGACATATGAAATAATTTGGGGGAAAGATCTAAGTTATATTTGAATCTTCGACTGAGGGCTCATCTTCAGGTTTGTTCGACTGAGGAAGACTTATGTCACTCGACTGAGAGAAAGCACCCTCACTTTGACACATGATACGAGGACTATTTGAATTTTGAATTATTGGAGGGAAAGGCAGTTTTGCCAGCGTTTAAAAAGAGGCAACATGGCCGAAAGCCATAGGTCGAGGGACATGCAGGAGACACTTGTCTTTATCCTAGCGCAGAATATTCCCTCGACGGTTACCTAGTTTTAGTATAAATTGAGAAACTTGTGTAATTCTTAGTGTGTTCAACTTATTGTACTAAGTCACTCAAACATTATCCAAGTAACCGCTGCGTGAGAAAGGATAAAGCTGAGAAATGTACGTTGGAAACTCCTTTTTCCCTTAATGAAAGTCTTTTACATTACTTTACTATTATCTTACAAAGTTATCTCTTTTTCTTTTACTTCTTTTATTTGCATTTCTATACTTCTGCTTATTTTTCAACAATCTCAAACATCCTTTCTCTGGGTCGAACGTGCGTTCTTCCTGCTTATCCATTTTACATAAAAATTAGCATATGTCCTGGGATTAGTTTGATCGATCCCGTAAGTAAACCAAAAAACTTACCTTTTTGGAGATCAGCGGTTGTTTACCAAAAGAAACGGTAAACACATGGAAGACTTGGAGCACTTGATTTAAGATGGTGTGTTAAGAGAAAAATAAAAACAAGTAATTCAAGTGTTGTAATCGGTTAACACGGGGGGTGTGACATGTTACAACTTGGTGAAAAAAACTTATGGAAGGAGAAAAAACACTTTTGGATTTGGCATAACCGATTACGCATTTGCAGCAACCGATTACACCTGATGACATTTTTGTATTTTGTATCAACTATAACCGGTTACAGGTTTTGTGTAACCGATTATAGGCGCGACTTTTTTTTTCTTCTTGCTTTTGAATTGGTGTGTTGTGTCCCAAACACTTTGTAATATTTGTATAAATTTCTTAGAGACATCCTCATCAAAATTAATGCAACCCTCAATTATCCCCTCCCTTTCTCTAATTATCTTCTCTCTTACTATCTCTTTATTCACACACTCCATTGTTTATCAATTATGTGATTGTATTTTCCAACGATGTTGTGATATGATTTGAAAATCTCCCTCTTAAAATGTGACTCTCCCTTAATGTATGATTTCTCTTTGTTTAGAGATATTTCAATCATAATTTTTTTAGATATATGCAAAAATGTATTAATCCAGACAAAAAGCACACAATTCATACACATAAACTTTCTCCCCCTTTTTAACATTATAAAAAATAAACATGCATGTTGGTGCACAAAAGAGAGATCAAAGACAAAAGAAATAATTGAATGATGGCTAAAAAATAAGGAGTACTGAATATATTGACCTACCTATTACTAGGTTATTTATACACAATATTAGGGTATAATAAATTACTAAAATACCCTCTTACAGACTTGTCAACAAAACATTCCTAAAATATAAATTATTTCCAACACTATCCCTTAATTTATATTTACACAAAACTGACAACACCGATTTCATCCCTCAAATAAAGAAATTGATCAGTCTTGATAGCCTTTGTTAGAACATCTGCAAGTCGCTTCTGGTTGCTACATTGTGCAACTTTTAATACTTCATTTAGAAGTGCAGATTTCTCCTTGAAGATTCATCTGACGCTGATGTTTTTCTTCTCCTTCGAAAGCTCAGTTAACCCCCAAGTCTTGTTTCTTTCAATAGCATCAAGCTCTTCTTTCATGGCCTTCAGCCACACTTTCTTCTTGAGAGCTTCACAGGTTGACAACGCAACCATCAGTTACTTCTTGGAGCACCAAGAAATAGGACTTTTCATATACTAATAAAAACATTTAGAAGTATTTCTTCTGTCAATTCTATCTTCATACAAATCAGAGTCTAGATAACATATCAGCTCTGCATCTGATCTAACACCAGAAGGGAATAACACTATATATCTTAGAGTCTCTTCAGTATCTTTCAGCTTGTCAAACTCTATAAATCTCCTTGGTATATTTCTGACTCTATATGGCCTCTGAACTTGTTCAGAATCTCCTTCTGATTCTAGAACAATATCTCCTTCTGGACTTTCTTTAGAAGTTTTACCACCACCAGAAGCTCCACCTTTGTTAGCTTTTGGACCTCGTTCAGAACCACTACCTTCAAAAATACCATCTTCAAAAGTTGGATTGCCTTCAGAAGCTCTGCCTTCAGATGTTCCACTTTCAGAATCATGATCACCGTCAAAGGCTGAATTTCCTTCAGAAGCTCCTCCTTCAGAAGGTTCATCCTTAGAGTCATAATTTCCACCAGAAACATGATCATATTTAGAAGCTTGTCCTTCAGAACCTACGTCTTCATAGTTTTCCCTTTTAGAAGCATGATCACCACCATATTCAAAATCTGGATCAGAATCAGATTCACCATCTGACTCATCTTTAGAGTCTCTAGAAGATTCTTCATCCTCTGACTTTGACTCACCTTTAGAACTTTCAAGTTCTGACTCATCTTTTGATTCTTCTTCAGACTCAGAATCACCTTTGGATTCCGACTTATCTTCAACTTCATAGTCATCTTCTAACTCTGACTCATCTTCAGGAACCTCAGATTCTGACTCATCTTCATAATCTTCAACGTCATCTTCTGACTCTAACTCATATTCAAACACTCTTTCAGAGTCAGAATATTCAGAATCATCGTCTTCCTCTTCAAAATCAGAAAATGACAATCTCACTGGTTCCTCATCAAAATCATAAGCCATTAATAGCACAGGTTCATCATCTGAATCTCCTCTAGCTATTTTTGCATCTTCTTTGCTTGACCAATAATCTTTAGCAAAGTGGTCAAACCTATTACAACATTAATAATGAACCATTCTCTTGTCATACTTCTCATTTCCCTTATGATGTTTCTTTTCATCAGAATAGAAGACTTCTGACTTCTGGAAACTACCACCACGTCTCTTCTGCTTCTGGTCTTTCTTGACAAAAGAAGTCTTCAGAGCCTACTAATCTTTCCTTTCAAAAGTTCTTTCACTCAGACGCAACTCTTGCACCTCTAGACTGCTTTGCAGCTCTTCTATTCTCATGGTGTCCAGGTCTTTAGAATATTCAATTGCTAACACAACATAATCAAACTAAGAAATTAAAGATCTCAATACCTTCTCTATGATTACTTGTTCAGAAAAGGTTTCTCCACACGCTTTCATCTCATTAGTGATCATAATCACTCTAGAGATGTACTCAGAAACCTTCTCATTGTCCTTCATATTGAGATTCTCATATTGCTTTTTTAGGGAGTGAAGCTTCACCTTCTTCACCGATGCGTCACCACCGTAACATCTGACCAGTGTGTCCCACACAGACTTTGTTGTTTCAGAGTCAGCACTCTTCTCAAACATATTCGCATCCACACACTGATGGATGTAGAATAATATTTTCTGATCTTTCTTCCTTATCACCTTTTGCGTTGTCTTCTGTGCCTCCGTCGCGTCTGCTGCTAACGAAGCATAGTCATCAGTGACAAGATCTAATACATCTTGAGAACCGAACAACACACGCATCTGGAACTTCCAATGATTCCAGTTTTTGCCATCAAACATTGAAAGCTTGGAACTGATATAGCTGTTTTCGTTCATCTTCAACCTTGTGCAGTTCACTCAAAACTCACTAACACACCGTGTTTCCCAAATCCCACAGAATCAGAAAAAATGTGATTCTCAATCACACAACACCTCACTGTTCATTCGTGTTTTCCGTGTTTCCCTGTAGATTTCGAATCAGAGCTCTAGATACCAATTATTGATACACAAAGGAGAGATGAAAGACAAAAGGAATATATTAAATGACGGCTACAAAATAAGGAGTATTGAATACATTGACCTACCTACTACTAAATTATTTATATAAAATATTAAAGTATAATAAATTACTAAAATACCCTCTAACAAATTTAATCAACAAGACATTTTTAAAATATGAATTATTTCCAATAATGTATAGCATAATTTGAATACAAGCATATCATAGAATTTAAGCAACAAACATTCAAACGTGAAACATAAGATACCGGAAATATTACAACACTAAACATAATTTTAAAGAAGTAGAATAACGTAAAAACATAGGACAATCATATAGAAAAGTAGAAAACAATCTGGTGGAGGGATCTGGTTTCCATTGGTAGCAATCTGACAGGAAGTTTGAGTTGGTTTACAGAAAACTTGTCTTGTAGGTTAGGCGAAGGGAGTGCAATCTCCTTTTGGAAAAACAAGTGGATTGGTCACCAACCTTTGATGAAGGTATTCACAGCTCTATACAACATATTAGGGAATCATCAATCAATGGTTCAAGATATGGGTAATTGGGTTGTAGATAGATGGGATTGGAATCTATCTATTCCATAGATGGAAAATCAAGAGGAAGTAGTTGAGCAATGTGCAGATTTGCTAGAAATTCTAAACGAAGTAGCACCTATTAAAAATGTGGAAGATTCTTTTGTGTAGTTCATTGTAATGTGGATGACATTGTAATCAATGTCAAGATAGCTTTGTGAGTTTGACATGTAATTGAGTTTAATAGTAGGGGTTGTAAAAATTTCTACGAGTAGTAGAAATGTCTTTTGGACATTTTTTATTTTGCTTTTAAAAAAATGAATTAAAACTAATTAGGAAGTGGAGAATTAAAGAAGTATAAAAAAGTGAAACATTGATGACTTTTTATTTCGAACTGTCACATAAAGCTGCCAAACATCATACTCAAATTGGATTCACAACACAAGTGGATGTAGTGAATTATCATTTTTTAGATTTCTCTGAATTCGGTTTAACCATTGTAATTTTAGTCCTAACTTTTAGTAAAGTTTACCCAGAGACAAGAAGACGCGGCTATGTGCACTTCTTAACAAAAGGTTTTGTGTTGGGGGGATGTCACCAAATTTTGTTTTACTTCTGTTTCACATATTATTTGTTCTGAAAAGCTATGAGATGTTTTTATGTCAATTTGCATTAGTATGGATTTTCGCGTAGATTGTTTTATTTGGAGCCTCAAAGATAAAGAATTTTATTCCACAGAATCATGATGAAAAATAAAAGTTCTTTAAAAACACTTCTAAAATGGGGCGACCAACATATCCCCACCCTACAAAAGTCTCCTCTATCCTCATAAAATGTATTAATATCCTTAGCTAATATATAATTCTAAATTAAAATTTTTAAGTAGATTTTTATCATTTCAAATAATTTATCTTATAAAAAAGTCTAGAACATATGCAATTCTCATAAACATAAATTAAATATTATTAAAACAATAGATTTATATTATAAAAGATTGATTTTTTAAAGTAATTTTAAATATTTTTATTATTAACTTGATAGAAAAATAATATATTTTTTTTTAAATATTTGTGGATCTCCACAGAAATTATGAAAATTCACACCCCACTCTATTGATATCCCTGATCTTATTTGTGAACTCATTGCATCCCTACTCTTATTTGTGAACTCATTGCATTGTCATCAATGACAAAAGTACACAACAGAACATGTGTTTAACTATTCGATTTGATTATTAAACTCAGACACCATTTCTCACCATACTATCATACAAATGTTTGAGATTTTTTGTTGACTATTCTTTATGTACTTGGAACAACACATTATTCATTTTATTTTAGTTTGAGCTTCTTTTTTGTGGGTATAAACATTACACCGTATATCGAAGATAATCAAACAAGATGATATAAACACCAATATACAAAGTGAAGTCAAAGTATAAGAATACAGACCAATAGGTATTGTAAATGCAAAATAATCAATCTATCCAGTGCATTTTCATCACACCTATAGCAGTGAAGGTACGAACTTGAAGAAAACACTGGTTACTGAAACAATCAATCAATAGGCGCTCTAAATTTATTTATCACCTAGAATAACCAGAAGGGGGATATCCTTGTGGAGGAGGATAAGCATTAGCAGGTGGCGGATAGGCAGTTGGAGGGTAACCAGTGGCGGGATAGCCCTGAGCAGGTGGTGGGGCAGGTGGATAACCATAAGACTGTCCATATGCTTGTTGTGGTGCATACCCAACCGAAGGAGGAACTTGCTGATCAATGCGTGACATCTGCTGAGCAGGGGGCACTGACATTACGGGATGAGGTCCAAACTTTCCGTCGCGCTTGTCCATTTCAACCTTGTGCTGAGTCTGCAAATAAATGTATTTTCCATTTCCGTCATGATCATTTAAACAACACAATGGTTAACCAACTGCGGGTAATAAGTAACATACCTGCATGCACGCGCACACCCTACAAATAAAAAGAAACATAAGTTTAGTACAAAACCTTTCATTATAAAATGCGCAATCAATGATGGTATTTGAGAGAAAGAGAGACTAAGACTTACGTGCAGTAAACAAGCTCAGCCAAACAAGATAGCAACTGAGAAGCCTCTGAAATTTCTTCACTTCCCACAATCATGGCAACAATAGAGAATATGCATGCAACTTGGTTAAGGCAGAACATGAAACCCTAAACAAAATAATTGCACGTGATTTAGCAGAATATCGATAATTAAAAAATTGAATGTGTATCAGTCTGTGATGTGAGTATGAAATAAAGAGATAGGAGTAAGAAGGGAAGAAATAGAGGAGAGAGAGAGTACAATAATGCAGTTATCACACTGCGTAGTTTGAATGTTAAATTCATCTTGCAACAGAAAACGAGTTGAGGCCACTGAATTTCCAAAACAGAGGAAAACCTGAAACAATGCATAAATATAAAGTTGACAATGAAATATGAAATATCGACAGAAAATTCAAGTGAATAAAAAAACTAGCTTCAAGGAATCCTGTGATCTTTATTTTATTTAATGGTAAAGAAATTAATTTAAACCTTTTTTTTTTTTTGTAAAAGCAAAATGAACTGTATTATTTCAACACACAAAAGGTGCAGAAAGTCTAAAAACAGACCCCAAAGTGGTCCATAAAATTGTTTCACTTATAGCCCCAATGCTCTTTTACAACCATATTCAAATAGAGACTTCTTTCACTTCAACTCTATATTCAGTACGTTTTCATCTTTTCAAATGAGTCTACAGCCTATAATGGAAAATAAAGGTTAAATATAAATGAGCTACGGCTCAATAAATGAAATCAACAACTTACTTACCCAGCACCTAAAAGGGTATATTAAATCTTACGCCATCTTTTGACCACGAAACTAATAATTCAGTTCATTATTGACAATGGCATAAAAACTGGCGTAGTCACCCTATGGTCCATTCTCCATCTTGAACAATGTATTTCTACTTCAATATACAACCTTGTTCAGAAGTCCTCAAGCTTTCTCAAAATCCAGTTAAACCCACAAATTTCCTTTCAAATATTAAATCTAGGTTAAGCTTATCTATAGTCCCATGCTGTTTGGGGATTTGTAATTCTTATAAGATAAAAGTCACAGATTTCTATATTGGGAACTTTCAATTAATTAAATCCTAATAAGATAAAAGTTTTAAATTAAGTTCTTTGGAGTTCCATATATTGTTAATTCTTAATCCGGCCCTTATCATTAGAGCACCATTATAGAGGAGGTGTTAAGAGAGGTTCCCTTGGGATTTGGATCAACTACTGGGGCAAAGAAGGTGTGCAGACTAAGAACAACATTGTATGGGCTAAATTAGTCACACCGAACTTGGTTTGGAAGATTCAAGAAGGCAATATTGTGCCTAGGAGATACAAGCAAAGACAATGAGATCACACACTCTTCTTCAAATATTCACATAAGCAAATGCTATAGCACTTCATGTTTGTATTGATGATAATAGTGTTACATGAGATTATCCAACTGAGACAACTACTATAGAAACTATTTGTTGAGTTTGAGATGAAGGACTATGGAAAACTTAAGTACGCCATGGGAAATGACTTGGCCTAATCAAAGCAAGGCATCTTGGATGCAAAGTGTTCTAATAGAGAAAAATCATAGAGTATTGAAGAGGAAAATGTCAAGGTTGACAAGGTCCAATATCAGACTAATGGGAAAGCTGATTTATTTGGTACACGCTATACCAAGTTTAGCTTGTGTAATCAGTACTGTGATTCAACTCATGTATTATCTGAGGGTAACAAACTTACAAGCAAAATATCTTGTTCTGCAGTTTACTGATGTAGATTATGCAGGTTTTGTGGGTGATAGAAATCCACTTCTGGTTATTGCACATTGTGATGCGGGAATCTAGTGGCTTGGAAAAGTAAGAAGCGAAACGTGGTTGCTCAATCGAGTACTGGAGCAGAATTAAGAGCTATAACACAAGGAATTTTTTACCTATTGTTGATGAAAATTAATATTGTTTACTTAAGAATAAAATATGAGGGAGGGATCAATGAAGTTGTTTTATGACAACCAATGTTACATTGCCCCCCCTCCTAATAAAATTAATCGCCAAAATAAAATAATTCATGCAAAAATTGGATGTTACATTGCCCCCCTCCTAATATAATTAATCACCCAAATAAAATAACTCATACAAAAATAGGACAGAATACCAGGGTCTAACAATCTACCTTTGATAAACACCCATAACAGCATGTATAAATATTAGGCACATAAAATAATGAAAGAAAACAAGTAAAAGTTTCTATACCTCGGTACAAAGGCAAAATTCAGGACATTTACTCTCTCCACACCTACCACTGCAGGGCATGTAGCCAGCACAACATGTGTATCTGGAACAAACAAGACAAATATATATCACAAAAAGCTGTGCAAGTCACTTTTAAAGTTTGGGAAAGAAAAAACTGTATCAATTACCTTGACATATCATCATAAAGGGCTCGTTTCCGAAGCAAGTATGATACACATGGTGCACTATAATGAAACAACGGGATATTACATTACTACTTGGAAAACAAGTAATATATTACAATTATGCATTCTTTAAAGGTCAAGAAAAAGTGCAATATAACCGAAAGTACATTGGAGCGAAAAAGAACTAACTACCTACTAATGAATCAGGTAATTAAATTGACAAGGACCCAAATGATAAGTAAAAAACTGAGACAGTTTATATAAGCTGGTCATAGATGAACTCTTTAAACAAAGTACAAAGAGATACTTGAAAATGGAAACTAGCTCAAAGCACAAAATCTACAGCACAGTGACGCAGTCCTCTCGAATCAAGTCTGAATAAGCATCAAATTTCAAGAAATATGCTTTTTGAATAACCTTAACTACCACATGCATAAGAAAGCTTAAATGCTCAAGATGTCCACAGAAGACACATTATGATCAAATCCATTTGAAAAACTCAAGAGAAGCACAGTAAACTTCATTGATCAAGTAACACCACATCACCCTCTTTTCTTTCAATGAATAAATAAATAATTCAGCTTGATCAACAGGTGATCAGCATACACATACATTACAGATAGTCAAAAGATCATCAACTAATTCTAAAGTCACATCCAATATAACAACAGACCACAAAATTTATTGTCTAACTTAATTTTAAGCCGAAAAAGATGTACAGTCATGAAAATCTCACAAGTGTAAACTTATTTAATTATCGATTTCACATTAATTTTAACTTAATCATAATTCAAAAGTAAGCATTATTTATCTTTATCACACATTATTTATCTTTATCACCTTTTCCTCCCCATCTATGGGACTAAGGATCCTCTACATTTCTCAAAATAAACAGAAGCGCTATTACAAGCCTTTTTAATTGAATAAAAGTCCAATTATACAAAAATACACGTCACAAGTTCTTGAATGGACATTTATTTACACACCAAAAACTTTCCTAATGAAACTCTCCATTTCTATTGGAAAATGAAGATGAACCTACTCCATCTATTCATCTCCAGACTTTAAGAAAATCATATTAAGCAAATAATAGCTACGATCAAATCGAACAGCGTACAGAGATTCCATGAAGAGTCAATTCAAGTCAACGCATATTCAATATCTAAAATCCAGAATCAACAATTAAAAAGCAAAAACAAAATCACAGAGCGAAAAGAAATCACGATCAGATCTAAAACAACAGCATACGAAAAATCCGCTCAACTACAGTAAGAAAAAGTTCAGATCACATACCACCACAGCGCGAAACAGCAATCTGCAGAGAATTCAATTTCAGAAACGAAATGAGTAATCAAAACACAGAAATCGAAAAACAGAAGAGTGAAATTGATAGTGACAGTGTGCTTACATGGAGTATCCGCCTGAATAGTTCTCAAGAGATCGGTGTGCCAGAGATTCCGGTAATTCTGCCGGAGTTGCATTTTCTCAATATTCTGCTGATTCGCCGCCATCTCCGATCGTTTTTCTTCTTCACCGGAGAACTAACAGAAAAACAAACCCTAGATCCGGTTATCCAAAAGAGAAAACGCGTACAGTGTATATGTATATACAAAAACCAAAAGAAAAAATAATAATAATGGTGATTTTATGCAAAGAAAGGAAAAGAGTGTTACTATAAAATTGATTGAAGAGAGATGTGAAAGAAATAGAAAGCGCGTTGGAGTGGAATTTGAATAAGGGAAAGTCTTTGAAGGCCGGCTCTTTGATTTTTTCAGTTGGCTTGGCTTCCTGGCTGTTTCTAAAGTTAATGGAAGACTTGAGCTGGCCCTTCAAAACGACGGAACGTAGGGTATACTAACACGGGATATGCTAGTATCCAAACTTTTCGACTTTAGCACTGGCTTACTCGTTGACTTCCTCTAACGGTTAAAAAAGTTTTTTCTTTTTTTTTTGGAAAAAGATATACTTTAATTATCAAAAAATAGAGAAAGACGATCGCTAGGATCCAGCCAACAAGTAAACAAAAATAAAGCAAGGAAAGACTAGTATATTCTAGCATTAAATTAACAATTTTAGACTTAAGTTTTTTGCAGAACCATCCCCTAAAAATAACATTATTCTTTATCTCAAGGATAGTAGCTTTCTTATCAACTTTCGAGCCAAATATCATGAAATTTCTATGATTCCAAATACTGTAAACAGCTTCAGCCGCGGCAAGTTTAACAAGGACAGCTCTTCGACCTTTCCCTTTACCATGAGAGACAATTCAATTGAGTTCTTCGTTCCAACCTTTGGGAGTGTGAGAGTATTGAATCCAGTCAAGGATATTACTTCAAATATGCTTAGTCTCAACACACTCAAACAAGAGGTGACTAATTGTTTCTTCCCTGTCGTAGAAAATACAGAGATTGTCCTTTAGCATTCCAAACTTGAGGAGTCAGTCTTTTGTTGCTAATCTCTCGTGACAGGCAAGCCAAAAAATTAACTGAGCTCTAGGCCTAGCAGGGATGTGTCTCAAAGTCTTATGCCAGCTCACCACAGGGGTATTATTTATATAACACATAGTAAGGTAAACCGCTTTCATACTAAAATTCTTCTTGATGGACATGTCTTTCCAAAGCATTTTATGCTCATTAATAAACGGCATCTGCTCCAAGATTTTCTGCAGAATCCAAGAATGTGTTGTTTTGACCACAACATCTCCAATTTTTTGCCCCTTTATATAGTAAGAATTCACCCATTTAACCCACGGACTGTCACTTTTGTTACAGATGTTCCAAAGGAGTTTAGAAGAGCACATTTATTCCAAGAACTCAAGTCAAAGAGGCTTAGACCACCCTGCTTAGTGGGTTTACAAACTCTATACCAAGCCAGAGGGCTCTTCCTGCTGATCACCTATTTCCTTGTCCAGAGAAAGGATCTACAGATAGCATCAATCTTCTTAATGACCTTCTTAGGCATAGGAAAAATCATTAGCCAGTAGTTTGCCATAGCGAATGAAATACTCTTGATCAATTGTGCCCTTACAACATAACTTAAGAGCTTCGTTGACCAATGATTAGTGATGCTAGTGATTTTGTCAACTAGAGGCAAGTAATGACTAACTGTCAGGCTTTTGCAAGTGAGGGGAACCCCCAAGTATTTGACAGGGAGGTTACCTTCTCTGAAACCAGCAAGACTCAACAACAAATTTTTCTCTGCAGAATCCATACCACCAAAGAACATTTGACTCTTAGAGGAATTAATGATCATACCTGTGGACTTGGAAAAGGAATTAAAAGTATATAGCAGAAGATTCATAGAGATGGAGTCACCCCTCGCAAACAAGAGAACATCATCAACAAACATTAAGTTTGTTAAGGCAATTCTCTCACATTTAGAGTGATGGTTGAAATTAGGGTTGAGCTGCATTTGGTGAAGACACCTCTAAAGGTATTCCATAATCATAACAAATAGGTAGGGGAAATGGAGTCCCCTTGCCTGATCCCATGCTTAGCTTCCATTAACTGAGAAACAGAGTCGTTCACCTTAAATTTGTAGGAAACGGAGGTTACTATCTTCATAATCCACCTGATGAATTATGGTGGTATACTCATTTCCTGCATAATGTTCTGAAGAGCATGCCAAGAAACCATGTCATACGCTTTCTGCATGTCTAGTTACACCATACATCTAGGGGGACCTCCTTTCTTATTATACCGTTTAATCAACTCAAAAGCCAACAATATGTGATTATGAATTTGTTGCCCAGGGATAAATGCAGCCTGGTTTGGGCTAATGATATGACCAATAATTTGCCCCAGTCTAGAGGTTTGGATTCTATAAATAATCTTAAGGACAATTGAACAAACAGAAATGGGCATGTAGTCCTTTATACTCTTCGCATAAATGCTCTTAGGAATGAGGGAAACCAAGGTACAATTGAAGGCCTTGTATAAATAACCCTTCTCAAAGAATTCTTGAACAGCAGTTGTCAAGCCATCCTTAATGATAATCCAGCAATGCTTAAAGAACTTTGAGTTATATCCATCTAGACCAGGAGATGTCACATCGTTGATGCCTTTAAGAGCAGAAATAATTTCTTCTTGTCTGACAGCACAAACTAAACCTTCTTTTTGGCTCCTACTGAGCTAAGGTCCACTCCTTATAGCACTCACATCAATATTGTCCAAATCTTCATCCTTTTTGCCCATCAGGAAGCCATAGAAATCCAGAACCTCTTTTTTAATAAGATCCTAAGTAAGCAGAATAGACCCATCATCTTTGAGGAGAACATTCATATTCCCTGCGTTCTCCTTGGCTTTGACAGAAGCATGGAAGAAGAAGGTATTTCCATCACCATCTTTAAGCCAACTAGCTTTAGCCCTTTGTCTCAGGATGGATTCCTCTATATCGTTCCACTTAAGCAAATCCTCAGTATAATTCTTAACATCTTCTATATTTTGTTTGTTTATCCTATCACTAGACAAGATGATTTGGGTTTTTCCAACCTATCTCTGGCCTGACAAATGAAATGTTTGGACATAATGAGAGGTTTACGGAGTTTGTACAGCACTGGATGAAGCCTTTTAAGCTTCTCCCACATAACATACATAGGCCTCCCTTCAAGGGGTGCACTCCAGCTATCTCTGACAGTATCCATAAAGCCAACAGTTTCAGTGATACAATTGATAAATTTGAACCTCTTTCGAATTTTCACAGTAGGCTGATTAGACAAGTGAAGTAAGGCATGATCCGATACGTGGGGAGGAAGGATTTTAAGAATAATGTTAAGGTGGTTTTGGAACCATTCTGCATTCTCAAGCACTCTGTCTATTCTAGAGTAGATAGTCCCTACTTGGTTCTTATTTGACCAGGTATAATAGTCCCCTGAACTATCCATTTTGTAGAGGCCCTGGCTAAGCAAGAGATCCTGTAAATTAGTGTACTCAGCTTCCGTAACTATGTTCCCCTCTATTCTGTCTTGAGGCTTAAGCACATTGTTGAAATCACCTAAGAGACACCAAGGACCTTGAGGATGGAGGTTACCCAGCACATACTACATCTGCTACGCCCGCTGTTGCCCTCGACGAGCAACGTCTCCGACCAAGGGAGCTCCAGCTCGAGTCCAGCTCGAGCACCCTCCCCGTAGGGCAGATTCTGTCCACTATGACCATTATGGAATCCTCAAAGCTCCGAAAAGACCGCGTCTTCGTCCTCCCTCATTCTTCGCAGAGCACCACCCAGGAAGGGGACCACATGCGGGTCCCCACTACACACGTAGAACCTGGCAGTTCCTTTATTGGGCCAGTTCTGGTCAGCCCAATAAGGGGACCTTGGCCCAGCGTTGGGGGCTATAAATACCCTTTGTTCCAAGAGGGTCAGGTATTCATCTATCACACGCATATATACTTTTTTCCTGCCCATTTCGTCTCTCATTTTAGCATCGGGGTGTCTTGCAGGTATCCCCCCCCCATCTATCTCAAAATCAGTTCGAGCCAGTTGTGACGGTCCAAGTCTGATCCGGTAAGATCAGTGGCGCCGTTTGTGGGAAACTAGCTTCCCCGTCTTACAAACTCTCAAAGGCCAAAGCTAAAAACCATCTTCCACCGTCATGGCTGACCAGACTCGAGAAGACCAGAACATCCGCATCGTCGATGCCAACAACAACCTCGCAGACAAAAACGGAATCCCCGACAACGCCGGCAACCCCGACCATAATACACTCCCCGGGGGCGTCATCCCCGGGCCCTCAGGACACCGCGACGGAACCACGGCCTCATCTTCTTCAATCCCCCCCTCCATTCGAAGAAGACAATACAGCTCCCCCAAACTATCTAGTTGCCCAATTCCAAGAAGTCCTTGTCCCCGCTGGGGCAGATGCCACGACCAGAGCACTGTTTACGGCAATCAATCAAACCCACTACCTCGTCTTTTCCCAGGGGGAAAGATTGAGGGAGCTGGAGGACGACAAAAGACCTGCAAGAAGACACAGGAGGCCCCATACCCCACCTCCTCGAAGGACAGAGGTACGTCTCCCATCTCCCCCGCGAAGACAATACAGAGACACCTCCTGAAGCCCTTCACCCCGACAACCGGGGAGGCGACCCCCCTTGGAGAGGGAGCCGATCATTGAAACCGGAGGGCACAACCACGGCCCCTTACGGCAAGAAAGAAGACATCCTGGAGACAGGCACATAAGGAAGGACCAACAAGCACACCACTCGAGGGACATCCAACACGATCAGGACCGTCGTGCCCGACAACACCTCAGATCCCCGTCCCTTTCCCCAGAGCAAAGTGATGAGGACGACCCCCGCGGTCCCCTATCACAAGCCATCATGGAGGCTTCAATCCCCCGGGGTATGGAGAAGCTCCCTTACCTTAAGGAATACGACGGAGTTGCCGACCCAGTCGACCATATAGACGGGTTTGAAGCTATGCTGCACTACCATAACATTGGGGGACCCATCAAATGTTGGTTATTCCCCACAACCCTCAGGAAAGCAGCAATGGATTGGTACAAGGGTCTTGCCCCGGGGTCAATCACCTTGTGGAGGAACTTGAAAAATCAATTCATAAGCTCGTTCACCACGTCGCGATGACATCCAAAGACCGAAGCGGCGCTCGAGGCTATCGTCCAGAGGCAGGATGAAACCCTGAGAGAATTCATCAATCGCTTCAATCGGGAAGCCATCCAGGTCCCCTGTGTGGACCACATGAAAAGATACTTGCTGGAGAGGGGACTCCTCCCAGACACTGAGTTTAGAAAAGTAGTAGGCATCGAACCGCCCCGAATGTTCGATGCTCTCCTCGAGAAGGCCAGGGCCTATATGGATTACGAGGAAAGGGAAGCTGCCAACAGAGCCCGTGATCCCAAAACTCGCGGATCCAACAGCAACCCGCGCCAAGAGACCGCTCCTCCTCGACGAGCCGGAGAGAAAAGAAAGGATGACAAACCCCGAGAAATCCTAGAACAGAGAGGACCCTCGGGGCGTTTCACAGAATACACTCTGCTCACGGCCTCCCGCGAGCGCATCTTGGCAGAGTGTGCCAGCACGGATTTCAAAGATGGCAGCGTCAAGCGCCCTCGACCAGCTCCGGTCAAGCCCGGGGTGGACAAGAGCAAATACTGTCAGTACCATAGAAGCTATGGTCATCTGACGGAGGACTGCGTCTACCTCAAGGACGCCATCGAGACCCTCATAAAAGGAGGGAGACTCGCCCAATATCGGCGGGACGATGCTCCATGTTGCGACGCCCAAGAGACAAGAGAGCCGGAGGAGGATGCCTGACCATCTGACGAGTCGGTCCCCATCCAGACCGCCTTCTCTGTCATAAGACCTGAGGACTTCTACGTCCCCGAGCCCTTGCAAGAACCATTGTCAACACACAGCAGGTGGGAGAACTTTCCCTCCGCCGTGGTCATCAATGGTGGAGGATTCAATGACCTGACCATAAATTCGGCCAAGAGGAAGCTAGATGAACTGGTCGACTCTGCACCTCCTCAGACGGTGACTTTTGAAAGAGTGAAAGGTAGGTCGGAGCCTATCACCTTTTACCTCGAAGAGCTCCCCGGAGGAGCCCCCAACGCGGTCATTCCTCTGCTAATAAGAGCGAGAATGGCTAATTTTGATGTACACCACATTCTCGTCGACGAAGGAAGTTCCGTCGATGTAATGTACAGTCAACTATTCCGGACCCTGCAACTCGACGACTCACACCTCTCACCTTATGTGGGGTCGGACCTACAGGGCTTCAACGGCTCGAACTCCAAACCTTGGGGATACGTCGAGCTCATGGTTACCTTTGGCGAGGATACGGCGACGAGGCAGGTCAAGGTACGCTTCCTTGTTATCGATTGCCCGTCCCTCTACAACTGCATCCTGGGAAGACCAACACTGGAGGAACTGACCGTGGTACCCTCTACCGTCCACTTGAAGATGAAGTTTTACACCAAGAGGGAACAAGTCACCACCATCTAGGGGGACCTGGCCACCGCTCGAAGGTGTTTCAACGCGGCGTCCAAGGGACGCGACACGGTCGACACTGGGACAAGGCCCGCCAAGAGACCGACGACGACACGACCAGAGCCCGAGAAGACAGAGCCCATCAAGGCAGAACAACAGAGAGCTCCCCCAAAGGTCGACTCCATAGCCTTGGACACCCGCTTCGACCAGGATGAGCCTTCCAGTGGCGAGCAAATCCCCCTCCAACCAATTCCGGACGGGGACTTCGAGCTCGTCCCCCTCGGCGAGGACGCAAGCAAAGGAGTGAAGATCGGTACCGACCTCCCCGACCTGGCAAGGAAGTAGATCAAAGCCTGCTTGCGCGAGAATGCTGACTTATTTGCGTGAAGCGCCGCAGAGATGCCCGGACTCGACCCCGAGGTCGCCTGTCACCTAAAACAAAGCCTATCCCAACCGCCCGTACTGTCTCGACCAGTCGACAAGGAACCTTTGTTCTTATACATGGCTGTCTCGAACGAAGCCATTAACGCGACTGTTATCCGCGAGATCACCGACAGGCAGAAACCCGTTTATTTCACGAGCAAAGCCTTACAAGGGCCCTAGAGCAGATACCAACAGATAGAAAAAGTAGCTTTAGCCCTCGTCAACGCAGAGAGGAGACTCAAACATTATTTCCTGGCTCATACGATCATAGTACGAATCGACCAACCAGTAAAACAACTCTTAGGTCGACTTGACATGGCGGGTCGAATGTTGAAGTGGTCCTGGGAACTCTTCGAGTTCGACATTCAATACGAGAGCAGGAAAGCCCTAAAGGCACAAGCCCTGGCCGATTTTGTCGTAGAAATAACCGCTCACAACCCACCCACAGGGAAAGAGCACAAGTGGACCATCTTCGTCGACTCAGCTTCCAGCTCATCCGGAAGCGGCGCGGGGATCCTCCTAGAAAATGAGGAGGGCGTAGTGATCGAGCACTCATTAACCCTCTCCTTCCCAACTTCGAACAACCAAGAAGAGTATGAGGCCCTGCTCGCAGGACTGAGGCTAGCCGAGGAACTATGAGCACGAGAAGTACAAATTTTCACGGACTCTCAACTTGTCGCTTCCCAAGTTCAAGGGAGTTTCCAGGCTAAAAACGAAAGCCTCATTGAATACCTAAACTTAGTCAGAAAACGCATGAGGAAGTTCGACCCAGCAGAAATATCGCACGTCCCGCGCGAGTAAAACACAAGGGCCGACATACTTTCAAAGCTCGCAAGCACAAGACAAAAGGGCGGGAACAAATCCATCATACAAGAATCCCTGTCGAGCCCGAGCATCGAAAGAACCTCGACCCTCGTCGAGGTACACGCCATCGGAGACGCTTCGTGTTGGATGACCCTGGTGTACAACTTTCTAACAAAGGGTGAGCTCCCTTCGAATCGGACAGAAGCGTCCACGACGAAACGACGAGCGTACTCCTACGTGGTGCTTGAGCACAAGCTGTACCGCATGGGATTTTCCATTCCCCTCCTGAAGTGCATCGACGAATCCATAGTCCCCGATGTATTACGGGAAATACACGAAGGGATTAACGCCCAGCACATGGGCGATAAGTCCCTGGCGAGGAAAGCTCTACGAGTATGGTACTATTGGCCGACGATGCAGCAGGACGCCAAAGATCACGTTAAGAAGTGCGACAAGTGCCAGAAGCACGCCGACATGCATCTCGCCCCCCCCCCCCCCCCTCACGAGCTGAGCATACTGTCATCCTCGTGGCCATTTGCATGGTGGGGGATGGATAACCTTGGACCATTTGTACAAGGGACTTACCAAAACAAGTTCCTTATTGTGCCCGTGGATTACTTCACGAAATGGATAGAAGCCGAGGCCCTCGCGAAAATCACCTCGCACAACATCCTCCGTTTCTACAAATGAAACATCCTCGCCAGATTTGGAATCCCAAAGGCGTTGATCACAGACAACGACACCCAATTCACCGACCACGGGTTCCGAAACTTCGTCACCAAACTAAGAACCAAACAACATTTTACCTCGGTCGAGCACCCCCAAACCAACGGGCAAGCCGAGGCCGCCAACAGGGTCATCCTGTGAGGACTCAAACGCCGGCTCGGCAAAGCAAAAAGAGGGTGAGTCGAGGAGCTGCACAGCGTCTTATGGGCCTATCGCACCACGCCTCACTCAACGACGGGCGAAACCCCTTTTCGACTAACATACAACACTGAGGCCGTCATCCCCGTAGAGATCAGGGAACCCTCCAGGCGGACAGAAATGCCTCTCGACGAGGAAATGAATGATGAAGCACTTAGAGACGAACTCGACCTGGTCAAGGAAATTCGATCAGGGGTAGCCCTGCACGAGGCTGCTCTAAAACAACGAGTATCCCTGCGTCATGACGACAAGGTCATCAGACGCGAGTTCTAGATCGGCATTCTGGTATTACGAAGAAACCAGAAAGACTCCCGCAAAGGGAAGTTGGCCGTGAACTGGGAAGGACCCTATCGCGTTCATGGCGCCACAGGCACCAGGGCATATTACCTCGAGCAGCTAAACGGAGAACCATTACCACGACCCTGGAACGCTGCTAAGCTAAAGCAGTACTATAGCTAAAGCCCTTAAATACTGAGGACTTTCGCCGTCGAATATCCACGTTTAGTCAACAGAGAGAAATGTCTCGACCACGTAGACAGGCCAAGGTACGGGCCTGATCTACACCTAAACGACATAACATCGTTCAGCCAACGGGGTCGAACGATAATTCCCGACAGGGACACCTCAATCGAGCTCCACTATTCAAGTACCCACATGGCAGAACACCCAGCTCGCGATGGGCAGTTCACTCCGCGGGCGTACGACCTCGATTTGGGTCATACGCTCGACATGTGGGCTCCACTCTACACAACCGACGCATTTCGAAGTACGTCGAACCATCAAAGGGGTCGAAAGGATATCTCCGCTCGAGGACATAACTTAAACAAAATATTCATCACAAAAGTAACAGTCGAACATTAGCCTAGATACGAGCAAGTTAAGGCGAAATAAACATCCATAAAAAAGTTTATACACAAGACAAGTTAATAGTGAACCAACCAAGAAGGTCGGCGATGTTCGGGATTACAATCCATGGCACAACGGCCAAAAGAAATAAGCACGGGCACGCATGCCCCAAAACAAATAAAAACCAATACGCAGGCGCGCAGGCCCGAACAAAAACTTCACGCTAAATGTCCCCAGGACTACCGGCATCTACCCCGGGAGACTCAGGAGGAGGCACGACCTGACCATCAATAATCTGAGACATGAACTAGACTCCCTCGGTGTTCATGCCCAGATTCAGGATAGCGAGTTGGCTGACCGCGGCCTCGAACCCATCGGCTAGGGCACCGACACAGTCTGACTCGAGAAGGTGAATACGTGCAACCAAATCTAAACGGGTTCGCAAAGAGGTCGTCTCCTCCGACTCGTCATCAGCAGGAAGCATAACAGCTTTTAGCTCCTCGAATTCCTTGGACAAACGTTCGTTGTCACTCTCCAACCATTCTTTGTCCAGTTGGAGGCAATCCCTTTCCTCAGCAACCTTCGCAGACTTTTCCTTCTCCCCCGACAGCAGGTCGGCTTGCTCGCGAAACATTTCCTCGAAACGCTCGAGGGCCGCCTTTAACTTACGAGATTTAGCAGCAAAAGCAGCTTTCTCTAATTCCAACTCCCTAACACGGTCCGAGGAGTCCGACCCTTCCTCGGCAAGGACTGTTGTACCCCAAATTTTGACCTAAGATACCATCTCCCATCTGCATCATTACATTGCGAGTGTTTTGATCTATTTTTATCAACTTTCAAAGCAGTTTTTAAATTCATAACTTTTTTAAGTCGAGAGCTGTTTATTTTTTGAACGCTAAATTTATTAATCGATCAATGCTAAAACAATGTTTATTTAATTATTTATTATTCTGAATTTAAATAATTGGAACTTACTTTTCAGTTATTATATAAATTAAAGAATTATAAATAGTAAAGTAAATATTTGAAAAGAAGGTTATTAATTGATCAAACAATGTTTATTTAATTATTTATTATTCTAAGTTTAAATAATTGAAATTTTATTTTCAGTTATTATAATTTAGAAGAATTATAAATAGTAAAGTAAATATTTGAAAAGAAGGTTATTAATTGATCAAACAATGTTTATTTAATTATTTATTATTCTAAGTTTAAATAATTGAAATTTTATTTTCAGTTATTATAATTTAGAAGAATTATAAATAATGAAGTAAATAATTGAAGAGAAGTTAATTGATCAATGATAGTTATTTAATTATTTATCATTCTAAATTTAAATAATTGGAATTGATTTTCAGTTATTATATAATTTAAAGAATTATAAATGATAAAATAAATAATTGCAAAGAAGAAAAGAATTAATTGATAAAATATTGGAGTTTTATTCATTTTATTCTAATTGTTACAATTGTTGTTCAAATACCGTATTTATTTACAACGTATTTACAATGATAATTTTTACAATGTTTAAAATGAAATAAAAGCTATCCTAATTTTTTTCCTAAGTTCTAAATCTTCATCTTCTATCCAATACTTCTTTGATGCTCGTTTGATTTTACCTGCAAAGAATTAAAAGAAAAAGTCAGAAATGAATATATAATTAAAAGCAGAAAATTAATTTAGCGTTCATCATTAAAAGCAAACGGCTGGAATCAGTTTTTACCCTCTTTGCAAATCACGGGATTTCTCCCGGTTCACAAAAAGGGATGAATTTTTTTTGATAAATATGAATGCACAAGTTAAAATTATGCACAAATTCAATATTTCAAGGTAAACTGCATAATTCAAAACCAATTGCACAAGTTCATTTTTTGTCAAAACTGCATTGTCAAAAAGCATAATTCAAAATCCACTGCATATTTCAAAAGCAAAACAGCATATGCAAGCCAAGTCCAACGTAAACTACCCAAGGTAGGGGAAGAGGCCAAAAACAAAGGCTCCATACTGTACAATGCAGTTGACAAAGAGACATGTGCAGTTTAAAACCAAATATGCAAGCAAAGTATTTTCTAATTCTCATCATTTTCCAGCTTTTACTTTTTCAGAACAAGTACATAACATCACATTTTAATGTCAAACTGTACTAAGGAGAGAGAAGAGAGAAAGAGTGTGGTTTTACAGGTTTTGGCTTTAGGCAGAAAAGGGATACAAAACAAAACAACAGCAATACAGTAAGAGAAGGAAAGCATGGAAAAAGGATATAAACAAACTGAATGTAACAGTAGAGGTTCAGAAGGATCAAAGGCAAAATAGTAAAAATATACAAAACCTGAATCATCCGAAGCCAACCAACTATTATAACACAACAAAACTCTTCAAAGAAATCCAGGGTTGATAACCGTTTAAAGGCCTAAAACCAAAACTGAGTTCAAAGAACTAAAACTGCAACATAAACCAAACACACATACAACCTGCATTCAAGACAGCCTTAACCATGTCAAGCCTATCCATTTCAAAGCCAAAGCCATAGTAACATAAACCAATATGGCCTAAAAACCAAAAAACCAGTTCAACCTGTTTCCATCAACCTGCATAAACCAGTAAAACCTTATGGCCTAAAACCATAAAACCTGTTCAACCTGTTAAACCGGAAAACCAGTATACCCTGTTAAACCATGAAAGCCACGACTAACAGAAAACTCATCAAAAGGCCAAACCTGTAGAAACAAAAAACCAGGCCAAACCTGAAGCAAACCCAGCCAAAAACACCATCAAACCTTAAACCACTGTCAATCCATACAAAAGCCAAAAACACCATCAAACCTTAAACCACTGTCAATCCATACAAAAACCATTAACCATCAATAATCTGTTTCCAGCCTCAACCAAACAAAAAGGAAATGTTCAAGGCGATACAAAGGCCTCAGAATATTCCATCATAGGCCAATAAAAACAACTGAAGCACAGCAAAGAAGAAGAGAAGAAAAGTATTCGAAGGCAACAGTGAAGCATACAAAGGCTACCAAGAGGAAGAAGGTAAAATTTTTGTTTTCAGGATTTTCATCACTAAACAAAAGAAGTAAGAAACGAGATACCGGGACTCCAAGCCACCGCGCTTCACTCCTCCGCCAGCAAGCCTCCGGAACGCCTCTTCCTCCTCCTTCATAAAGGTAGCTTCGTTTTTCTTCTTCCTTTCCAACATCTCAACAGAAACCCCATGTAAAAAATGAAGTCAGAATCAAAAATGGATACAAAATCTTGAACATGCAAAAATCATAAAAAACCCAAGAGATAAAAATGGAAATTAACCTTGAACTATCGCATGCTTCATCGTGGGAAGGGGAACACAGAAGAGGCGTTGGTGGCTCGGGCAAGGGAAGGTCAGAGGCGAGAGCATGAAGGACGAAGAAGACGAATTCGTAACGTGAAGATAAGCGCCGCTTTGTCCCCTTTTGGCCTAACCCTAATCCACTCTTTTCCCAAACTAAAACAAAAGATGTTTAACCCTTAAGCAAAGTTATGAATGTGTGGGCTTGACCCGGTTCCCTGCCTAAAAGCCCAACGAATTTTATTAAGAACACCCCCCATCTTTTTTCTTGATACCCCTGATTAGGCCCCCTTAAAACTCTTTGGCCCACACATTTGTTTATTATTTACCCCCCTTTAACTCTTGATACCTCTCTTTCTATTTTTATTTTCTATTAGTTTTTTTAGAATTTTTATTAATTTAGTTAATTAGTAAGTTTAATCAAATAGAGGGGTGGGTTAATTAAACAATTTTAAATAATGTAACCATTTTTTATTAGTTTAACTTTAGGATTAATTTAGTAATTTTAGTATTCTCTTTTAATTAGATTTAAGTTAGTAACTTTTAAAGTTTTAATTTGGTTTAAAATTATTTAATAATTCTTAAAATAAATCTTTATATTAATACCAAAAATACATAAAAAATAGAAAATTAAAACATTTCCTTTTCTTTAATTAATATTAAACAAAAATACAAAAAATGCATGTTCACATCTTTTAGTTTGTTATTTAGTCATTGTTATGGTTGTATATCACTTAGTTACTTAAATTGTCTGTTTGATTGTTCAGTATTTACATGGGTATTCTGTTTACTTCTTAATCCAAGGGAAAAATGATTAAATTTGTTGACTTCATGTCCTCAAATCCAATCACGCGAATATCTTCATTTCATTAAAACTTAAGATAATTTTTCCCCAAATATTCAATCTTTTCAAAACTTATACCTTTTAAGTCAAAACTTCGACATTAGGTCGTCGTACCTTCAAAAAACCCATTTGTACCCCTTTTCGGCCAAAACAATTTATTTTTAATCAAACGAACATTTTAATAAACAGATATTTCAAAAGGTTCCTATAGAGTACTATAGATACATTGGGTGCTAATACCTTCCCATTGTATAACCAACCCCCGAACCATAGATCTCTTTTCAAAAACGCCTTGTATTCTTATTACTTTTAGAAAGTATTATTTTACATTGCATACTTTAGGGTTTTATTTCGCTCTTTTCCCTTTTCCCTTGGAAATAATAAAGCGCGGTGGCGACTCTTACTTTTGTGAGACGAATTAATCAATAATTCGATCTCCGATTTACCCCGCTACATTTTTTATCGCTATAGAATTGGCGACTCTGCTGGGGACAAATTGACCTCTTGCTGGTCCATCCCTAAGTGGGTTAAGCCTAATTTGTCTTATCTGTTTTATTATTATTTGTTTTGTTTGATTATGTGTTTAAATTGGGGTTGTTTGGGTTTTTTGCAAAGGACGAATCCTATACCCGGATTAAGTTACACTTAAGAATAGGATGGGCGGTACAGTCATGTTAACTTTGAAGGAGTAATCCCGAAGAAGGAGGCATGAGATCCCCCACTCGATGGAAGGCCCTCTTGAACTTAATATTTGTTTACCGAGTAATCGGGAAGACATTATTATTTTCGACCTAGGAGCCAGAGAAATTGAGAACCGTAGAACCCTAACCCATCCTGGCCTTTTAGGTGTAGCGTGGAGACTATAACGGAGTAATTTAGAAGTAGTTGTTACGCGATGCTACGCTCGGATGAGTTTCTCTTGAGAATATTGCTAATTATTGAGTAATCAAGACGTTGGTAATATCCGAAGGAGGAATGTAGACTCTGGGAACTCTTAGAACCTTGTCTTACAGGTGTGATTGAACCATTAGTACATACCTTGGGGTGGGCTTTACCCTCGACTCCATGCTGAAACGTTGAACCTTTGAACCCCATGTTTGTGAACTTGTGTGTAACTGTTGCGTTATCATTCATTCATGCATTCATCAACATTTTTGTAAAAAACTTGTTTTTCAAGGAACTTAGGAATGATTTTTGCAGACATCTCAGGTACTATTATTATGGAATTTGGAAGGAGAAACACTCGAAGTTTTAGTTTTAAGGAGCCCGAGATTGAAGAACTGAAGAGTTTGATTCCTAAGATCAAGAACCCGACGGATTTTCAGAAAAAGTATGGGTCCATTATACCTCTCATGAAGCGCAAGATGAAAGAAGGCATCCTTAATACGTTAGTTCAATTTTACGATCCTTTGTACCGATGTTTTACCTTTCCGGATTACCAGTTGATGCCCACCTTAGAAGAGTACTCCTACATACTTGGTTTGCCGATCACCGACTGTGTTCCTTTTTCCGGATTAGAAGAGGAACCCAAATCTCACGAGATAGCAACCATCACCCACTTGAAGAAGTCAGCGATAGAGGAGAACATGACTACAAAAGGGGGAATCCGAGGTTTGTCTGCGCAGTTTTTGTTAAGGAAAGCTCGCCATTTCGCTGAGATAAAAGATACTATTGCCTTTGAAGACGTCTTTGCTTTACTCGCTTATGGTCTATTCTTGTTCCCTAATGTTGATAAGTTTGTGGATATTAACGCCATCAGAATTTTCTTGATTGGAAATCCGGTCCCTACGCTGCTAGGAGATACCTACTATTCCATCCATCTTCAAAACTCTTATCAAGGAGGAATGATTATTTGTTGTGCACCGTTGCTGTATCAATGGTATGTTTCTCATTTACCTAGGTCTGATGTTTTCTGGGATCTCAAGAAGGAACCGCGATGGGCGCCAAAAATTATGGCTCTCACTCATTTCGACATTGATTGGTATAATCGAGCTTACTATGACGTGAATATCATCGATAGCTGTGGTGCTTTCCCTAACGTGCCTCTTCTTGGTACGAAAGGTGGAATTAACTATAACCCTGTTCTCGCGCGCCGTCAGTTTGGATACCCGATGAGGGACAAGCCAAACAACATCCATGTGAGTGGTTTCTTTCTACAGGAAGGACAAGATCACCAGGCAGCTAAGAGGGAGATCGAAGGAGCTTGGCGCCACATCCATAGGAAAGGGAGAGACATGTTAGGACATAGGGGTGCCGTTTCTTTGGAGCCTTATCTACAATGGGTCCGTGCTAGGGCTTGTGCTCTCAAGATGCCCTATAAACCTGAGAAACCTTTATTCCCTACCGTTGCATCGTCATCTGTTGATATCCCTATCGAGAATATGGGAGAATACCAAGGAAATTTGGCTAGGATGAAGTCCGAGAGAGATGCTTGGAAAGAAAAGTATAATATGTCTGAATATGAGAATCGGGTCCTGGCTCGACAACTAAAGGAAAATGAGGATTTGCTATTTATTCAAGACGGCTGGTTCATTAATCATGATGAGAAGCTTCGTCAAAAGGATGCTTTACTGAAGAAGTATGCTAGTGAAAGGAAGAGAAAGAAGGAAGGTTCGGTAAGCGTTGCTCTTGTTCCTAATCCGCAAAAGGAAATCATTGATCGACTGGTAGCTGAGAAGAAAGAGATGGAAGACTTTTATGAAGAGAAGATCGGGAAGCTCCGGTTACAGTTGGCATTTGGTCCTCCATCTGATGATTCTGAGTGATCTTTAGCTTTTAGTTTTATTTTGCTGATGTCATTTTGTAAAACTCTGTAAAAGGGCTTCATGTTCCGAAGTTGTAATTTACTGCTTTTATTATGGGCTTCATGTTCCAAAGTTGTAGTTTACTGCTTTATTATTGGGTTGTTATCCCAAAGATGTAATTTATTTTGTTGTTTCAAAGTTGTAAGTTGTAATTTACCGCTCTTGATTAATGGATGAGTTTTTGTTGTTCCAAATTCCTTTACCATTGATGTGTGCAAAATTATTGAAGGTCCTTGAAAAACTATTAAAATGAATTATCGTTTGCATCACATATCATGCATCATCCAACATTCCACTTCACATGTTTTCTAGAGTCTTATCCTTGTTTCTTTTTCCACTCCGATAGATTGTCAAGCTGTCTCATCGATACGATACTCGAGCTAATCGTTAAAGGAAGATGGAAGATCTGGAACAGGAAAACCACGAGCTTCGTGAGGAGGTCGCTACCCTTCGTGTCGGTATGGAAAAGTTAACTGCGCTAGTGGAAAGCTTGATGGCTGCTCAGAATCAGCCATCGACTACAGCTGCTGAGATTCAAACTTCAACTATTGTGGTTTCTGAGATTGTCACCGTTCCAACATCCGTGACTCAAATCAATTCTCCGCTTCAGCATCAGATGCCAAAAGGTTTTCCGTGGGGAATGCCTTACAACTTTGTGCCAGAGGGGTATCAGCCTGTCGTACAGCCTTTATTTCAACCTACTTTGTCTCTTCCTCAACCAGAGACAACTGCCATGCCGCCGGTAATCCCGTCTGTAACACCTTTCTCGCAACCGATGATGACAATTGTCGCTCCTGTGGTTCACTCCGTTCCATACTTGAATGAACCTACTTATCCTGCCGAGCCTGCTGAAAGTTTGGGTCTTTTTGATAGAATGGAAGAATTTCAAGACCAATTCCAAGAAATACAGAGGGAGCTCAGAGCGTTAAAGGGGAAGGATTTGTTTGGGAAGAACACTCATGACCTTTGTTTAGTTCCAAATGTCAAGATTCCAGCAAAATTCAAAGTGCCAGACTTTGAAAGATATAAGGGTGATTCGTGTCCTCGGAGTCACTTGACTATGTACGTGAGAAAGATGTCTACGTATTCTGATGATCATGACTTATTGATTCACTATTTTCAAGACAGTTTGACGGGTCCTGCTCTAAAGTGGTATATGGGTTTAGACAGCATTCGGATCCGCAACTTCAACGATCTTAGCGAAGCTTTTGTTCACCAGTATAAGTACAACGTTGACATGGCGCCGGACAGGGATCAACTCCGGGCGATGTCCCAGAGAGACAGAGAATCTTTTAAGGAATACGCCCAGAGGTGGCGTGAAATAGCTGCTCAAATCTATCCTCCTCTTGAGGAGAAAGAGATGACGAAGATATTCTTGAAGACTTTAGGTTCCTTTTACTATGAAAGAATGATCGCCAGCGCACCCAGTGACTTCACCGAAATGGTAAGCATGGGCATGCGGTTGGAGGAAGGGATTCGTGAAGGGCGTTTGGTTAAAGAAGGAAGTCCGTCTAGCAGTACTAAGAAGTTTGGAAGTGTTTTCCCGAAAAGAAAAGAGCAGGATGTCAGCGCAATCTTCCCAGGGAGACCGAGGAGAGGTTACTCACACGTTGCGGCAGTCACTCCGGTTGTCCGCCCAACTTTGATGACCCCAGCTCATCAAACCCCACCAACTCAACAACGACCATTTCAGCAGCAGCCTCGATAACAGGCTTATCCATTCAACAACCAGAACCGTTCACCAAGAAAACCGCAATTCGATGCCATTCCTATGACTTATACTGAATTGTTCCCTGCTCTTATCAGAAAGAACCTCATAACGACGAAGCCTCCTCCTGTCGCACCAAACAGTACTTCTCCGTGGTACAAGGCGGATCAGTTTTGTGAATATCATCAAGGGTCGCCGGGGCACAACATTGAGAATTGTTTTGCTCTAAAGGCGGACGTGTAGAGGTTGATTAAGAATGGTATCTTGTCTTTCAAGGATGTTAACCCAAATGTTAGAGATAATCCTTTGCCTCGACATGGAGCAGCCTCAGTGAATATGGTGGAAGGATGTCCGGGAAAGTTTCGAGTTTTTCAAGTTGAACACATAAGAGAGTCGTTGATCAGGTTACATCAGAGTTTAAGAAGACTTGCCTTTGTTAGGCATCAACATGATTATGATGTTTGTGAATTTTGTTCAAGAGAGGTTGATTGCCCTATTGTGAAGGAGGATATTCAAAAATTGTTAGACCAGAGGGTTATCACTATTACATATGACAGAGATCCGGAGGATGAAGTGAATATTATAATACCACAATTCAATTTGCCTGAATCAGTAGATATCGTGTACGACAGTCAGACTGCACCTGTTGCTCCTTTGATCATTTACCCACCTGGTCTTGTGCCTTATAACTCAGACCAAGCTATACCGTATAAGTATAATGCCACAATGATTGAGAATGGGGTAGAAGTCCCTATACCAACAAGGCCATCTTTTGTTAACATCGCTGATGTGAGTAGAGTCACGAGAAGCGGGCGTGTCTTTGCAGCGGTACCTTTGAAGAGACCAGAAGTTCAAGTCAGGAGGCCCATACCGGCAGAAATTCCAGTGAGAAATGTTGAACCAAGGGTTGAGATAGGCCGATCCAATGAACCTATCCCACATCCCGATGATGATGAGATTCCGAAGCTTATCAAGAGAAGTGAATATAAGATTGTGGACCAACTATTGCAAACTCCTTCCAAGATTTCTTTGCTTGCTTTACTAAGAGATTCTGGTGCCCATAGAGAAGCTTTGATGAAGGTCTTGGACCAGGCATTCGTGGATCATGATGTGACGGTTGATCAATTTGATGGAATTGTGGGAAATATTACTTCGTGTAACAATCTGGGTTTCAGTGATGAAGAACTCCCGGAGGAGGGAAGGAACCATAATATGGCTTTGCATATCTCAATAAGTTGTGGAAATGATACTTTATCAAGTGTGTTGGTAGATACAGGTTCATCGTTAAATGTAATGCCCAAAACTACATTATCTCGACTCTCATATCAAGGTGCTCCCATGAGACCTAGTGGGGTAATTGTCAAAGCGTTTGATGGTTCTAGGAAGACTGTCATTGGTGAAGTGGATCTTCCTATAGTAATTGGCCCTCATACTTTTCAGATCACTTTTCAAGTAATGGATATTCGTGCCGCCTACAGTTGCCTATTGGGTCGTCCATGGATCCATGATGCAGGGGCAGTCACTTCCACGCTCCATCAAAGATTGAAGTTTGTAAGGCATGGAAAGCTGGTAATGATTGGTGGAGAACAGGCTATGGTGGTAAGCCATTTGTCATCTTTCTCTTTTATTGATGCTGATGAGGATGTTGGAACCCAATTCCAAGCTCTATCTGTTGCTAATAATAAAGTGAAGAAGCAAGGGACATTTATTTCTTCTTTTGAGGATGCGCGACGGATGGTTGAAAGTGGTTCGGCTGAAGGTTGGGGCCAGGTGTTGACTTTTCCTGAGAACAAGTCTGGAGAAGGTCTTGGTTTTCATCCCGTGTCTACAAGAGTCAAGCAGGAAGTAGTTACTCGTCCGATACAAGAGGTTTTCCGAAGCGCAGGTTTTATCCATCCGACTCCTCCTAAAGTTGATGCTATAATAGAAGACGATTCTGAAGAGGATTTACCCGATTTTGTAACGCATGGAGTGGTTTTCCAGAACTGGATTGCTGTTGATGTTCCTGTTGTGATGCACATTTCTGAGTAATGTTTTGTTTTATTTTTGAAAAAATTTCGCTCTGCCCAAGGCGAAAAGTATTTGTGTCGGGCTATGTTGAAAATAAATCCTTTTGCTCTGCCCAAGGCAAAAGAGAAATGTCTGGGCTCTTTGTTTCAAGTATTTCCCTTCATGAATAAAAATGTTATTTTGTCCACTACTGTTTTATTTTTTCACTTTTTCTGGGAAATAGTAATGAAAATTAATTGGTAGTAATAGGAAAATATAATAACTTTTTGTTTTATTTGTACAAATCGATTTCTAAAATAAAGCATAATCATATGTGCAGATTAATCCATGACTTAACCATTGAAAACAATGATCCTATGCCTTCTCCCAACTTTGAATTCCCTGTGTTCAGAGCCGAAGAAGAGGATAGTGAATAAGTTCCTGATGAAATTTCCCGTTTACTTGAGCATGATGAAAAGATTATTCAGCCGTTTGAAGAACCTGTAGAGTTGATCAATTTGGGTGATGAAGAAGATAAAAAGGAAGTCAAGGTCGGAGCATTGCTTATCCCAGAGGTCAAAGAGAAAATGTTGGAGCTTCTCAAAGAGTATGTTGATGTGTTTGCTTGGTCCTACCAAGATATGCCAGGTTTGGACAACAATATTGTGGAGCATCGTTTACCGTTGAGACCTGAATGTCCGCCGATTAAGCAGAAGTTGAGAAGGACTCGTCCCGATATGGCTGACAAGATCAAAGAAGAAGTTCAAAAACAAATTAATGCAGGTTTCCTTGTTACATCGGTCTATCCTCAATGGTTAGCCAATATAGTGCATGTTGCTAAGAAAGATGGCAAAGTTCGAATGTGTGTAGACTATAGAGATCTGAATAGAGTTAGCCCAAAGGATGACTTCCCATTACCGCACATTGACGTATTGGTCGACAGTACCGCAAAGTTCAAAGTCTTTTCTTTCATGGATGGTTTCTCTGGTTACAATCAAATCAAGATGGCACCAGAAGATATGGAGAAGACAGCTTTCATTACACCTTGGGGAACATTTTGTTATCGGGTTATGCCGTTTGGTTTGAGGAATGCTGGTGCAACATAACAAAGGGCCATGACTGCTTTGTTCCATGATATGATGCATAAAGATATAGAAGTATATGTAGATGACATGATTGCCAAATCGCAAACTGAAGAAGATCATTTGGAACATTTATTGAAGTTATTCCAGCGTTTGAGAAAGTATAAACTCCGTCTGAATCCCAACAAGTGCACTTTTGGTGTTCGTTCTGGAAGACTCCTGGGTTTCATTGTCAGTCAGAAAGGTATTGAGGTAGATCCTGATAAAGTCAAAGCTATTCGAGAAATTCCCGCACCCAAGACGGAAAAACAAGTAAGAGGATTCCTTGGGAGACTGAACTATATTTCTAGATTTATATCTCATATGACTGCTACCTGTGGGCCGATTTTCAAGCTTCTCAGAAAGAACCAAGGATGTGTGTGGACAGAAGATTGTCAGAGAGCTTTTGATAGCATCAAAGAATATTTGCTTGAACCTCCCATTTTGATTCCTCCGATGGAGGGAAGACCTTTGATTATGTACCTGACTATATTGGAAGATTCCATGGGATGTGTGCTTGGTCAACAAGATGAGACCGGAAGAAAGGAACATGCCGTATATTATCTGAGTAAGAAATTCACAGACTGTGAGTCTCGATACTCATTGCTTGAGAAAACCTATTGTGCTTTAGCTTGGGCTGCTCATCGTCTGCGCCAATATATGATTAACCATACCACTTGGTTGATCTCCAAAATGGATCCGATCAAGTATATCTTTGAGAAGCCCACCTTATCTGGAAGAATAGCCCGTTGGCAGATGTTGTTATCCGAATATGACATTGAGTATCACACTCAGAAGGCAATCAAAGGGAGTATTTTAGCCGACCATTTGGCTCACCAACCAATTGACGATTATCAATCCATCAAGTTTGATTTCCCAGATGAAGATGTTATGTACTTGAAAGCTAAAGGTTGTGAAGAGCCGTTACCTGAAGAAGGACCCGATCCCGAATCCCATTGGGGTTTGATATTTGACGGAGCTGTGAACTCTTATGGAAATGGAATTGGGGCAATCATCGTCACTCCCCGAGGTACTCATATCCCGTTCACGGCGAGATTGAAGTTTGACTGTACGAACAACATGGCTGAATATGAGGCATGTATTATGGATCTCGAAGAAGCAGTGGATCTAAGGATTAAGATTCTTGATATTTACGGAGATTCGACATTGGTAATTAATCAAATCAAAGGAGAATGGGAGACTCGTCATCCTGGTTTGATCCCTTACAGAGATTATGCTAGAAGATTGTTAACTTTCTTCAACAAAGTGGAATTACATCATATCCCTAGAGATGAAAACCAAATGGCTGATGCTTTAGCTACTTTGTCTTCAATGTTTCAAGTGAATGGTTGGAACGATGTGCCTACGATCCGAGTTATGCGCCTTAACAGACCTGCTCATGTGTTCTCAGTAGAGGAGGTTACCGACGACAAACCGTGGTTCTATGACATTAAACGTGTTCTTCAAACTCAAGAGTACCCGCCTGGGGCATCCAATAAAGACAGGAAGACGTTGAGAAGATTAGCAAGCAGTTTCTTCCTCAATGAAGAAGTATTGTATAAGAGGAATTACGACATGGTCCTACTCAGATGTGTAGACAGACATGAAGCAGACATGCTGATGCAAGAAGTACATGAAGGATCCTTTGGCACTCATGCCAACGGACATGCAATGGCTAGAAAGATGTTGAGAGCTGGTTACTATTGGATGACAATGGAATCTGATTGCTGCAAATATGTGAAGAAATGTCATAAATGCCAGATTTATGCGGACAAGATACATGTGCCACCGACCCTCCTCAATGTTATCTCTTCACCTTGGCCTTTCTCTATGTGGGGCATTGATATGATTAGAATGATTGAACCCAAAGCTTCAAATGGTCATCGTTTCATCTTGGTAGCGATCGATTATTTTACTAAATGGGTGGAAGCAGCATCTTATGCTAATGTAACCAGACAAGTGGTAGTCAGTTTATCAAGAATCAGATCATTTGTCGATACGGTATCCCGAGCAAGATCATTACTGATAATGGTTCGAATTTGAATAACAAGATGATGAGAGAGCTTTGTGAAGAGTTCAAGATCGAACATCATAATTCTTCTCCTTACAGACCGAAGATGAATGGGGCTGTTGAAGCTGCTAACAAGAATATTAAAAAGATTGTCCAGAAGATGGTGGTAACTTATAAAGATTGGCATGAAATGCTTCCGTTTGCTCTGCATGGATACCGTACTTCAGTTCAAACTTCAACAGGCGCAACCCCATTTTCCCTGGTTTATGGTATAGAAGCAGTACTCCCCGTGGAGGTTGAGATTCCGTCTCTGAGAGTGTTGATGGAAGCTAAACTTTCTGAGGCTGAATGGTGTCAAAGTAGATATGATCAGTTGAATTTAATTGAAGAAAAGAGATTGACAGCTTTGTGTCACGGTCAATTGTATCAGCAGAGGATGAAGAAGGCTTTTGATAAGAAGGTTCGACCACGCGAGTTCAGAGAAGATGACCTTGTGCTCAAGAAGATATTATCTTTCCAACCTGATTCTAGGGGCAAGTGGGCTCCGAATTATGAAGGACCGTATGTCGTTAAGAAAGTTTTCTCTGGAGGTGCCTTGATTCTCACCAATATGGACGGTGAAGAGCTCCCGCGCTCCATGAACGCCGATGCAGTCAAGAAATATTTCGCTTAGGTTTGAGTTGATAGTTTGCTAGGTTGAAAACCCGAAGGGGCGGCTTAGGCAAGCTTTTGGTCAGACCAGTCTTGGCATTTGAGCACATTTTGGAAATTCGAAGTTGTTATGGAGAATAGTGATCATTATTTTTATGTAACCCTTTCTTTCATGTACTATTTCCCAAGCTTTTGTAAACCGTTGGAGTCGCATTGTTAGCGAACTACCATCTTATTAATGAAATTTGAGCATTTACCTTTTGTGGGCAAAATTTTAATTTTTACGGAAATATTTGAAACAAAGTTATTTAAAGTATTCTTATTTTTAAAATGTGTCGTGAATGATGAAAGGAATATTAACAGTTGTTCTGAGGATGGTCAAGCCATGAAATGCAAAACAATACGGTAATTTATCCTTGCATGATGAACATGTTTCGTTTCAAAATCGTCATGAGGTGTTGGTTGTGTAAACTTGTGTTTCTAGTGGTACTAAGTTTGTTGACTCCCCAGTTGTTCCAGTTAAGCGTTGTTTTGGCTATCTTTATTTGGGCGATTTCTGAAGTGTGGTACGCTTTGTCTCATGCCAGTGGTCTATTGGTATTAGAAATTTGGATTTGAATACTTTTCTCCTCAGAAGACTTAAGCCTTGTAGCGTGATACGCTCTAACGTTGCTTTGTGGTTCCAATTCCAGTTATTTTCCGTCTTTTTAAGATTGGCCGAGTATCTATTACGCCGTGACATCTTATTGTCTTCAAGATATTCCATCTGTTCGTTTTGTCAGCATAACATTCATTTACTCATTTACACTTACATCAGTATGCATATTCACATTTGCCGTTGATTTTGGGTTGTTTTACTTTGTTTTAATACAATGTACACGTTCTTCCCAAGTAGAAGGTTAGCTTAGGCAGAAAATGTGCTTCCTTTCTAAATTCCCCAACTGAGCTAATCCTCATGGATGATTTTTGATTTAGCTTACCTTGTCCATTTCTGGATAGGATGAATTCCCCAATCGAGTTACTTTCTCATTGGTTGGAGTCTTATTTGACTGTTTTCTCTCTGGTTTATTCCTGGAGGGAGTTGTTGCCTCTTGCATAGGCTATCTCATGACTTTTCCCAGTGAAGTCGCGACCTAGATGAATGGTGCATTTATTTTGCACCTTTAAATATGTGATCTCCTCGGGAAGGATTGATTCATGGTTCTCTTTGACGAAGATCTTATTCTCTGCCAATATCATCGCAATTTCCTTCTGAATTATTTTTGGAAAACGGCAAGCGGCGGTCTCTTCATGAGCAACTTGTACGTTATAGACATCGTTGGAAAACGGCAAGCGGCGGTCTCTTCATGAGCAACTTGTGCGTTGTTATTATTTTTGGAAAAACGACAAGCGGCGGTCTCTTCATGAGCAACTTGTACGTTATAGACATCGTTGGAAAACGGCAAGCGGTGGTCTCTTCATGAGCAACTTGTACGTTATTATTTTGGAAAACGACAAGCGGCGGTCTCTTCATGAGCAACTTGTACGTTATTATTTTGGAAAACGACAAGCGGCGGTCTCTTCATGAGCAACTTGTGCGTTGTTATTATTTTTGGAAAACGACAAGCGACGGTCTCTTCATGAGCAACTTGTACGTTATTATTGGAAAACGACAAGCGACGGTCTCTTCATGAGCAACTTGTACGTTATTATTTTGGAAAACGACAAGCGGCGGTCTCTTCATGAGCAACTTGTACGTTATTATTTTGGAAAACGGCAAGCGGCAGTCTCTTTATTTGAGCAACTTGTACGTTATTATTTTTCTGGAATACAGCAAGTGGCAG
The DNA here is from genome assembly GCA_948472305.1 of Vicia faba. Taxonomy (NCBI): domain Eukaryota; kingdom Viridiplantae; phylum Streptophyta; class Magnoliopsida; order Fabales; family Fabaceae; genus Vicia; species Vicia faba. The sequence goes on along the minus strand of OX451741.1, from coordinate 1,327,405,055 downwards.
CTTCTTTATTTGAGCAACTTGTATGTTATTGGTATTTTTTTGGAAAACAGCAAGTGGCGGCTTCTTTATTTGAACAACTTGTATGTTATTGACATCCCTGGACGACAGCGAGTGGCAGCTTCTTTATTTGAGCAACTTGTATGTCATAGTATTTTTGGAAGACAACAAGTGGCAGCTTCTTTAGTTGAGGCAACTTGTGTATCTACAATCTTATTATTTCAGCATTAATGAGTATATCTTCGGAAATCTCGCAGAGAAGTTTGTTATGAATCTTTACCTTTAGAAGTCGGTAATCTGTCGCCAGCAAATTTGATACTCTCTGTCTATCTTTGACCTTGAGTTGTGAACTCACGAATATTTTGGGTCAATAATCTGTTTTATGGCCTATGCAAGATGCCCTCTTTGTTAGGGTCAGAGGTCGTATTCCCTCAATTTTATTCGCCGTCAAGAGTCTATTACTTGAAGTCAATGGTTTATTTCCCCAGTATTGTATAATCCTTGTCCCTGTGTTTTGTTGGTGTTTGATTTCTCCAGCATTGTCTTGTTTCATACAATATCTTTCTCTGTGAATTCAATCACTACATTCATATCAAACATAATGGCGGTATCTTAGGGCAAAAATTTGCGTATTATGTATTTAAGTACCTTCAATCTCGTCGAGACGAAGATTTTAATCTTCATATCTCCGGATAGAAGAAACTTAAATAGGGGCAGCTGTTGTACCCCAAATTTTGACCTAAGATACCATCTCCCATCTGCATCATTACATTGCGAGTGTTTTGACCTATTTTTATCAACTTTCAAAGCAGTTTTTAAATTCATAACTTTTTCAAGTCGAGAGCTGTTTATTTTTTGAACGCTAAATTTATTAATCGATCAATGCTAAAACAATGTTTATTTAATTATTTATTATTCTGAATTTAAATAATTGGAACTTACTTTTCAGTTATTATATAAATTAAAGAATTATAAATAGTAAAGTAAATATTTGAAAAGAAGGTTATTAATTGATCAAACAATGTTTATTTAATTATTTATTATTCTAAGTTTAAATAATTGAAATTTTATTTTCAGTTATTATAATTTAGAAGAATTATAAATAGTAAAGTAAATATTTGAAAAGAAGGTTATTAATTGATCAAACAATATTTATTTAATTATTTATTATTCTAAGTTTAAATAATTGAAATTTTATTTTCAGTTATTATAATTTAGAAGAATTATAAATAATGAAGTAAATAATTGAAGAGAAGTTAATTGATCAATGATAGTTATTTAATTATTTATCATTCTAAATTTAAATAATTGGAATTGATTTTCAGTTATTATATAATTTAAATAATTATAAATGATAAAATAAATAATTGCAAAGAAGAAAAGAATTAATTGATAAAATATTGGAGTTTTATTCATTTTATTCTAATTGTTACAATTGTTGTTCAAATACCGTATTTATTTACAACGTATTTACAATGATAATTTTTACAATGTTTAAAATGAAATAAAAGCTATCTTAATTTTTTTCCTAAGTTCTAAATCTTCATCTTCTATCCAATACTTCTTTGATGCTCATTTGATTTTACCTGCAAAGAATTAAAAGAAAAAGTCAGAAATGAATATATAATTAAAAGCAGAAAATTAATTTAGCGTTCATCATTAAAAGCAAACGGCTGGAATCAGTTTTTACCCTCTTTGCAAATCACGGGATTTCTCCCGGTTCACAAAAAGGGATGAATTTTTTTTGATAAATATGAATGCACAAGTTAAAATTATGCACAAATTCAATATTTCAAGGTAAACTGCATAATTCAAAACCAATTGCACAAGTTCATTTTTTGTCAAAACTGCATTGTCAAAAAGCATAATTCAAAATCCACTGCATATTTCAAAAGCAAAACAGCATATGCAAGCCAAGTCCAACGTAAACTACCCAAGGTAGGGGAAGAGGCCAAAAACAAAGGCTCCATACTGTACAATGCAGTTGACAAAGAGACATGTGCAGTTTAAAACCAAATATGCAAGCAAAGTATTTTCTAATTCTCATCATTTTCCAGCTTTTACTTTTTCAGAACAAGTACATAACATCACATTTTAATGTCAAACTGTACTAAGGAGAGAGAAGAGAGAAAGAGTGTGGTTTTACAGGTTTTGGCTTTAGGCAGAAAAGGGATACAAAACAAAACAACAGCAATACAGTAAGAGAAGGAAAGCATGGAAAAAGGATATAAACAAACTGAATGTAACAGTAGAGGTTCAGAAGGATCAAAGGCAAAATAGTAAAAATATACAAAACCTGAATCATCCGAAGCCATCCAACTATTATAACACAACAAAACTCTTCAAAGAAATTCAGGGTTGATAACCGTTTAAAGGCCTAAAACCAAAACTGAGTTCAAAGAACTAAAACTGCAACATAAACCAAACATACATACAACCTGCATTCAAGACAGCCTTAACCATGTCAAGCCTATCCATTTCAAAGCCAAAGCCATAGTAACATAAACCAATATGGCCTAAAAACCAAAAAACCAGTTCAACCTGTTTCCATCAACCTGCATAAACCAGTAAAACCTTATGGCCTAAAACCATAAAACCTGTTCAACCTGTTAAACTAGAAAACCAGTATACCCTTTTAAACCATGAAAGCCATGACTAACAAAAAACTCATCAAAAGGCCAAACCTGTAGAAACAAAAAACCAGGCCAAACCTGAAGCAAACCCAGCCAAAAACACCATCAAACCTTAAACCACTGTCAATCCATACAAAAGCCAAAAACACCATCAAACCTTAAACCACTGTCAATCCATACAAAAACCATTAACCATCAATAATCTGTTTCCAGCCTCAACCAAACAAAAAGGAAATGTTCAAGGCGACACAAAGGCCTCAGAATATTCCATCATAGGCCAATAAAAACAACTGAAGCACAGCAAAGAAGAAGAGAAGAAAAGTATTCGAAGGCAACAGTGAAGCATACAAAGGCTACCAAGAGGAAGAAGGTAAAATTTTTGTTTTCAGGATTTTCATCACTAAACAAAAGAAGTAAGAAACGAGATACCGGGACTCCAAGCCACCGCGCTTCACTCCTCCGCCAGCAAGCCTCCGGAACGCCTCTTCCTCCTCCTTCATAAAGGTAGCTTCGTTTTTCTTCTTCCTTTCCAACATCTCAACAGAAACCCCATGTAAAAAATGAAGTCAGAATCAAAAATGGATACAAAATCTTGAACATGCAAAAATCATAAAAAACCCAAGAGATAAAAATGGAAATTAACCTTGAACTATCGCATGCTTCATCGTGGGAAGGGGAACACAAAAGAGGCGTTGGTGGCTCGGGCAAGGGAAGGTCATAGGCGAGAGCATGAAGGACGAAGAAGACGAATTCGTAACGTGAAGATAAGCGCCGCTTTGTCCCCTTTTGGCCTAACCCTAATCCACTCTTTTCCCAAACTAAAACAAAAGATGTTTAACCCTTAAGCAAAGTTATGAATGTGTGGGCTTGACCCGGTTCCCTGCCTAAAAGCCCAACGAATTTTATTAAGAACACCCCCCATCGTTTTTCTTGATACCCCTGATTAGGCCCCCTTAAAACTCTTTGGCCCACACATTTGTTTATTATTTACCCCCCTTTAACTCTTGATACCTCTCTTTCTATTAGTTTTTTTAGAATTTTTATTAATTTAGTTAATTAGTAAGTTTAATCAAATAGAGGGGTGGGTTAATTAAACAATTTTAAATAATGTAACCATTTTTTATTAGTTTAACTTTAGGATTAATTTAGTAATTTTAGTATTCTCTTTTAATTAGATTTAAGTTAGTAACTTTTAAAGTTTTAATTTGGTTTAAAATTATTTAATAATTCTTAAAATAAATCTTTATATTAATACCAAAAATACATAAAAAATAGAAAATTAAAACATTTCCTTTTCTTTAATTAATATTAAACAAAAATACAAAAAATGCATGTTCACATCTTTTAGTTTGTTATTTAGTCATTGTTATGGTTGTATATCACTTAGTTACTTAAATTGTCTGTTTGATTGTTCAGTATTTACATGGGTATTCTGTTTACTTCTTAATCCAAGGGAAAAATGATTAAATTTGTTGACTTCATGTCCTCAAATCCAATCACGCGAATATCTTCATTTCATTAAAACTTAAGATAATTTCCCCCCAAATATTCAATCTTTTCAAAACTTATACCTTTTAAGTCAAAACTTCGACATTAGGTCGTCGTACCTTCAAAAAACCCATTCGTACCCCTTTTCGGCCAAAACAATTTATTTTTAATCAAACGAACATTTTAATAAACAGATATTTCAAAAGGTTCCTATAGAGTTCTATAGATACATTGGGTGCTAATACCTTCCCATTGTATAACCAACCCCCGAACCATAGATCTCTTTTCAAAAACGCCTTGTATTCTTATTACTTTTAGAAAGTATTATTTTACATTGCATACTTTAGGGTTTTATTTCGCTCTTTTCCCTTTTCCCTTGGAAATAATAAAGCGCGGTGGCGACTCTTGCTTTTGTGAGACGAATTAATCAATAATTCGATCTCCGATTTACCCCGCTACATTTTTTATCGCTACAAGGACCACGACCATCTCATCCATCTTCACCATCCCAACCATACTGGCGGCGAGGTGTTTCCTCTGGCCTTCTTTGTCAAGACGTTTAATAGTCTCGGCCTCGTTATCACTCACCATCAGAGGAAACCCCTCGAAGAAATCCTTCTCTGCAAGAAGGCCCGAGCAGTGACGTGCTCGTCACCAGCCTCCGACCTGCTCTCAGTCCGATTCCTCTTCCGAGTAACCAGCTCAATGGGTTGCTCGGCATCGGGGGATCCCGAGGACCCACTAGATGCATCTTTGCCGAAACTGGCTGGAGGGCCCATCCCCGTGGCTTGCGGTGCCCTCATCAGCCTCTTGTTTACCTTCTTGTCCTGGGTTAGCTTCAATAACCCCTCTCGTCGTTCAGACATGTCGCCTGCAAAAAGGAGCAAAACCCGGTGTTGTACCCCAAAATTTGCCCTCCCCTTTTCACAAGAAATTACAGCTCCGGGCTTTCCCTGATTTTTCAGATTGGTTCAAGAAACGGTCAAACAGACTTTTCTTATCAGCCTACCCAAAATTAGGGTTTCTATTGGTTTTAAATCAGTCAAGCAGATTATTAGGGTTTCTATTGATTTGGTTGAGTTTGGCTCAGGGTTTGATCAAGCAGACGTTTCTTTGACAAGTAAATCCAAAATTAGGGTTTGCGCACGCATTCTCAGAAGGGATTGAATCCACAGTTCTTTTCAATTGATTGTCACATTGCTTTGATGCTTGTTCAAGATTGCCGTTTATTTCTCAAAGCCTAAACATATGGGATAGAAGTTGAGGTTTCTGATTGAAAGTTTGAAGCTTTAGTTTGATCAGTAAAGAAGAAGGTGTATGGACGTTGTTCGTTTAACTGTGCAAAACGTGCGATTAATTGGAATGCCGAGCACATTGCTGGTTAATGCGAAGTTGTGAGACTACAACGTTTATTAGTTATTTGTTTTATCTGAGCTAAAATTATTGGGGTTATTTCCAGTTATTTTAATTCAAGAAACTTAAATAATTAAATAGACAGTGAAATAAAGAATTATCTGACAAAAGGACTTTTATTTATTTTTAATTATTGGTACAAGTGTTATTTGAATACAGTAAATTTATTTACATTATTTACAATAATGTTTATTACAAATGATTAGAAATAAAATAAAACTATCCTAAGTTTCTTGAAGTCTTCATCTTCTACTGTTGCTTCCTTTGCCCAACTGATATTTACCTGCAAAGACAAAAAAGGAAGAAGTCAATACAGTTAAATTTGAAAAGCAGTTTTGAACAGATAAACAAAAAAGGTTCATCATTAAAGGTTGTTGGCCGGAATCAGATTGTTGTGACTTTCATCATATTTTGCTCATCCTCTTTGCAAATCACAAGAAGATCTCTCTTCTTGGTTCACAAAGAGGAAAGAAAAATTATTTTGCAAGCATATAAATCAATTAAGCAAAAGGCACAAGGCTGCATAAAAATTCACAAATTGCAAAGTGCAAACTGAAATGCCAAACCAGTTGCACAAGTTCAAAATGCCAAACCAAATTGCAATGACAAACTAAGCTGAATAAGTTTCAAACTAAGAAAACTAAATCACAAGTTTAAAACTGTCCAAAGAAGCTGTCAAACTGTCAAAGAAGCTATCAAACTGTCAATGCAGAAGAAAGTACAAGATGCAAAGGAAAATTAAATTGCAAGCAAGCTTGTAAAAGCACTCTTTCATCATTTTCTAGCCACAACCTTTTCAGAACAAAAGTACCATTAAGCAATTAAATATACTTTTCTGGAGAGAGAGAGAGAGAGAGAGAGAGAGAGAGAGAGAGAGAGAGAAAGAGAAAAAGTGAAGCAGGCTTATAGTTTTTGGGAAGGCTTAGAAGATAGATAAATATAATAAGATATCCAACAGTTCAAGGGGGCAGAACACATAAAGAAAAATATAACACAAAGCTGTAAACACATAACACAAGCCCTCAAGCCTGCTTCAGACTGCCTCAAACCTGTTACAGAAGCAAGCAAACAAAAGCTTGCCTCAAGCCTTGCAGACTGCCTCAAACCTGTTACAGAAACAAGCCAACAAGCTTGTAACCTCCAAGCCTGCCTTCAAGCAAGCAAACAAGAGCTTGCCTCAAGCCTGCTTCAGACTGCTAAAAGTATGTAACCTTCAAGCTTGCCTGCTAAAAACCTCCTAACCTCCTAAAAACCTTTCAAAATGCACAAGCCTGCCTAAAGCAACTGCACCAGTTACATACTAGATGCAATAACCTCAAGCCTGCATCAAAAACCTGCCTTCAAGCAAGCAAGTTTTCAGGCCTGTACCTAAACACCTGTCAAGCTGCTCAAGCCTGCTTCAAGCCAAAGTCCAACAAACCTGTCAAAGCCTTACACATACAGAAACCCAAGCCATAATAGCAAACAAATAATCTCAGGATCAAGATTCATCATTGAAAGCTCACCCAAAGCCAAGAGAAAAAGAAGAAGTCAGAAGTGAAACAATAGCCAACAAGCAATCTCAGAATTATTATCATCATTGAAAGAGGAAGATTGTAAGGCAACATCAAAATCATCAACATCAGAACAAAAAAGTCCATCAACATCATCAAGCAATAAAACAATAACTATTGCAAACAACTCTCAGAAATCATCATCATCATTGAGAATCAAAACCCAAAGAGAAGAAAGGAAAAGTCAGAAGCAAAAACAACTGAAACAACTCTCAGAAATCATCATCATCATTCAGAATCAAAACCCAAAAAGAGGAAAAAGCAAGCATCCCAGAATCAAAGAACAAAGCATTCAGATAGGAAAAGAGACAGAAGCAAATAATACAGCGTTTTAAGAGTTAGGGTCATCACAAAACGAAGCAAGAGATACGAAGTACCGGAAAGCCAACAAGCATCACCGCGTCCCTCCGCCTCGGCCACCTGAGAAGCGCCTCCATTCCAAACTCCTCTCCAACAACAAACCCTAAAGGTATTGTCCCCCCTTCCTTTTTTATACCTCACATATACAAATAACACAGAAAATCAATAACATGAAAAAGATAAACATGCAAGATTGAAATCCAAAAAACCCTAAAAAATGTTCAGAAGCTGAAAATCATTACCATTTTTTGTCACCGCTTGAACAAGCGCGGAGAGGAGAGTGGAGGTGGCGTCTAGTAGCCTGAGGCGAGGAGAGAAGCATCAATGGCTAAGTGTTTGAGAAGGATGAAGGCGAAGAAGAAAGGAGAGAAGCGGCGCCGTTCCAAACAATGCAAACCTTGTTCTGAGCAACAAACAAACAAACCCTAAAATTTGTCAAACGTTGCGTTTGGGCCTGCCCTTGCACAAAACCCTTAAGCCCAACGTGTACTGGCGCCTTACCCCCCCCCCCCCCCCCCCCCCCTTTTTTTTTTAAATCTGTTTGTTTTCTCATTTGGGCCAAGAACAAACCCCCTAAGCCCATTTATTTCCTTTTTATTTATTTTTTAGGTTTACAAGTCAATATTTTCTTTATCACCTTATTTTCTTTTTTATATAACTTATTTCCTAATTCATAAAAATAATATACTAATTTTTCATATTACATTTTTACTAACAATACCTTTTTTTATTTTTATTACACTTGAAATACATAAAAATAGATTTTATTAAGTTAATTGATTTTCTCTTTAAAACCTTTTTTATATAACATTAACAAAAAAACACAAAAAATAATATTAATACTTAATAAATACATTAGGTTGACATCTTAATCACTTGTAAATAATCATGTGCATCATACATTGCTTTTGATTCCTTTTTATTCTTATATTTTACATTGAGAATGCGACGATTCGATTTGGTTGTAAATAATATTTGGACACTACTATCCTGATAAGACTCATCCCCATTTGTAAACATTTGTACCCCCATCCCCGGATACTTATTTGTAATAGCTTAGACTTTAAATTCCTGCAATTTATTGCCTTTCATATAATGTATAGTAATTAGGGTTTGTATGCGAAGATTCAAAATTAACCGCTAGATAACCTAACACAAGACAAATGCATGAAAATCAATACACAATTCACACTTGCACCTCTAGGGTAACCTCGCTTGTTGCCTCGGAAAAATGCAATCATGTCCCTCGAGTATGAGACACTCTAGCAAACGTCCCTTCGATAAACAAAGATCGTTAGTCCCTCGATGACCCTCGATGTTGCCTTCGATAAAACGATCTCGTCCCTTACAAAATTGCTAGAGCGTCTCACAAGTTGCCTTCAATGATTGTATACGATGACCCACGCATGTCCCGTTAAACATCCTAACGCAAGGTTGTTCACCAAACACAATGGTGAAACAACACTGTTAAAGAGTTAAAACATGAGAAAGATCTTTGAGTATAATAGGGTAGACAACTCTTAGTTACTTGATCAAAAACTTGCAAAACATCCTTGCCATTTTTCAAACACATTCCACTACACAACTTCAAAAACAATTTCAAAACAAACTTCCAAAAAACATTGAAACATCTTTTCAAAAAGACATACACCTTTGTATATACTCAAGCATGAGTCATTACAAAGGTTGCCTAGACAAGGCATCTTTTTCAAAACATTTTCAAAACCACACACACAAAGCACCATTTCAAACAATTGAAAAGCAAAGGCAAGTGATCTAAAACAAGTAACTAAGAGCCCATGGATAACCATGGATGACAAGGGTGCTAGCACCTTCCCTTTTCATAATCTACCCCCCGAACCCACGAAAACATCTCAAAGGTCTTTCCTGTGCTTTTTGACCTTTCCTTAGGATAAATAAAAAGTCGGTGGCGACTCTTGCTAAACCGAACAAGTGCGAAAACAAACGCAAAACCTCAAGTCAGTTCTCCCACCGTATCACAGAACTGGTGACTCTGCTGGGGATTAACAGTTTTAAAAGTGGGGTTACCTTAGGGTTTTAGATCACCTTTACATGCTTACTTTGTTTGCTTTGATTGCTTTACTTTTTGGTTTCCTTGTTTGGGTTTGTTGTAAATCCTACACCCGGATTTGGGGCACCTTCTTAGGTAAATAGCAATAAACTGTGAGGGAACTGTGCGGGGTATACCGACATGGTTGAAGCAGTAGCTATGTTAGTGTGACATATTTGTGAGTACCGGTAGCCCTTGAGTAGTCAAGGAGAATACGGGGCCGCTGAGTGATGTCATGAAACACTAACGAACTCTTAGAACCTTACTTGACCATCTTGGCCTTTTTAGGGGTAGTGAGATGACCGACTTTGGTGCAGTCCGAAGTTGGTAGATACTCGATACTACACTCATTGAGGATTGTTTTCTTGGAATATTTTGGTCGCTAGTTAAGTGGCTAAACCAAAACAATGAACATAGAAAACAATCCAATGATATTGAGCTCCTTAGAACCCGGTTTCTATTTTAGGATAGGATGAGCCAACTAACTTCAAGAGGGTACTTACCTACAAACCCCATGCAAGCCTAAACCTAAGGACTTGTTTGCTCTCTGTGAATATGATTGCCTGTATATATATACTTGCCTACTTTTGCATACATGTACATAACATCATGACATCATACCATAGCATTTTCAATAACCATTTCAAGGATCTCGAGGGTCTGTTGATGCAGGGTCACGTTGAACCAGACGTCTACCAAAGGGCAAGAGGTTTTCTCCTCTAAACAAATGCCATCAAAGATCAAGTGCAACAACTTGAATCAGGGGCTATGACCCACTTGACATGGTGAGCTTGATTCTCGTGGAAGAACATCCACTGATACAAAGTTCTCCAATCAAGATGTTGATCAAAGTTCAACCTCTAACATTTTTCTTGTGTTTACCCCAAGAGATTCTTGAAAACATGCATCCACATATCATGCATTGCATCATAACAGTTTTTCCTTTTCAGGTTTCCTTATTCTCCTACTGTTTATTTCAGTAGAGATGGCTCTAGAGAGGACTGTCAAAGATATCCAGGATCAAAATGCTCAACTTCAAGAAATGTTCTTGAACCTGTCCCAGGGGCAAGAAGAAGTGAAAGCTCTCCTCACAAGGGGCTTGGTCCAGGGGAATTCAAGCAGTATCAGGAATGATCAGTTGGAAGAACTTCAGTTTGAGCTGACCGCAATGAGGATCCAGATGATGGGACAACTAGTGGGCCAGATGGCTCTCATTCAAGACTTGGCTCAAAGACAAGAGGAGCTCAGGGTTCTCGTCAACAAACTGCTTCGGGACGACCAAGTGGGGGAAACATCTAGGGTTGAAGATCAAGTCATCATTTAACCCCCTTTGAGACAAGAAGACAAGGGAAAAGCTCCTCAACTTGCTTCAGGGTCACAAGCCCATTGACAACCTCGTCAACGTCAACGGGGTAATTAGCGTAAGCAAAATACGTCTGGAAGACAGTTCACTGAGACCGACATACCATCATCTCTAATACTGGAACGCTTGTTGGAGGTCAATTTGACTGCTTTAAGGGATCCTATTAGGAAGCCCAATACCTCTGCTCCTAGCTATCACCCTGACGCATTTTGTGTATACCACTCCTATAGTCCTGGACATGACACCAATGACTGCTGGGCCTTGAAAAACAAAATTCAGGATCTGGTCGACAATGGAGTGCTGAAATTCATGCCGGATGGCGAGATGAAAATTTTCCGCTAAGGGTTTCTCCACCTGAAATGACAAAGCTCGAACTGAGAAGACTTTTGTTCCATTTGAATTTTCAAGTTGTAATTTCTTTTGTTATTCAAACAATTATCTGTTGATGTCAAACTCTATTTCATTAATGCATTGCATATGTTTGTCTTGAATTCATCCATTCGTTTTCACTATTCTTATGCTTTCTTTATGATATTTGACTCTTGATAAAAAGCTACAAGCCTTTAGAGGGAGGATGACGAAAACAATACCATAATCTCATACAGTATGCTTTTGAACAGACCTTGCTGACGATGTACAAGCGTTTCTTTCAAATCCTAAACACTGGAGTTATAAGGAAGATAATCCCTAGCCAACCCCTTCGAGCCAAAGAAGTAGGAGTTTTCTGTTTTAAACACAAATTAAAACCTTTGATTTAAACCTGGGGCAGGGTAGTTTCTCAGTTAATAAAAAAAGATGCGCATTGAAGTCGCAAACTCTCAGTTCGTAATACAACGAATAACATCAAAAACATTCCTTTGGAATCAAAAGACGGTGATGGTTCCCTATCATAGGCAGTCATTATCTCTCAAAAAAGAAAAGCCCACTGAGCCAAAACCTATAAAGGAGGCTTAAGAAAGCTGGGGCATCCCACTGACTGTAATCTCGAAAACAGGAACAGTTAGGCAAAAGTTAGGGATAACGAATCAAAAGAACGAGGTCATTACAAATCCTCAATAACATGAAAAATGTTGCAAAAAAAAGGAGATGATGACTGCCTTCTAAAATTCAACTGGTGTGAGCCATCACCAAAACGTCGTTCCAAACTCGAATAGAGTTCGACGCACACTTAACTGAGTTTAGGATTGAAGAACATCACGAAGAGCGGGTGGGTACAAATATACTTTGGGCCTTTATCCTTTGTTTCTTAAACCGTGAACCAAGCCACGTTACAACCCTTCAAAAGTCCTAATTGAATCATGGGTTAGTTCGAAAGCATACTGTTACAAAAGGTATCCTGACTCCTGTAGGGCTTTGCCCTAAGTCTTGTGTTGAATTTGTCTTATAAAAAGTTTTCTGCTAAAAAACGCATTTTTCAAAACTTCGAGACAAGCATAAACTTTGCATTATTTGAATATCGTTGTTTGCACATGGTTATTTGTTTGACGGCGAAGAAATTCATACAGCGAATGTTCGAAGGAACGAAAACTCTCTCCGTGAGTAAAAATCACTTCAAGTAGGATGACACTTCCATTGACAAATCTCCTATCAACAAGGGGGCATGACATGTCACTATCCAGCACACCTAGGGCAGTCCAGTCAAGGTTTCAACAGATCTTTCAAAGTTCAGTTAACCTGGGGCAGTCCAGTCAAGATTTCAACAAATCTTTCCAAGTTCAAAACCTGGGGCAGCCGAGTCAAGATTCCAACAAATCTTTCAAAAGTTCAGTTAACCTGGGGCAGTCCAGTCAAGATTTCAAGAAATCTCTCAATTGCAGGATAACCTGGGGCAAGTCTCCCTCACCATCACTTGGGGCATTTAAACGTCAATCTCATCAAAGGGTTACGAACAGTCCAAATGTCCTGGCAACGCCACAAGCATCTGATACTAGGGGCAGTGATGAAACCTCTCCGAAATCTTACTGAAAAGAAATTCAAGCGTCCTCGAGAAGTTCATCACCTCTCTAGCAGACCAGCGGTCATGGGTTTATTTCCCCAACATTTGTCAAGGATTTATTCTCCAAAACAAATTACATTTCAATTTGAAAGAGCGTTCAAAAATTTCCTTCATCACCTGCTGGAAGTTGCGGTCATCATCAAAAATTCCTTCATCACCTGTTGGAATTCAAGAGCGTTCAAAAATTTCCTTCATCACCTGCTGGAAGTTGCGGTCATCATCAAAAATTCCTTCATCACCTGCTGGAATTCAAGAGCGTTCAAAAATTTCCTTCATCACCTGCTGGAAGTTGCGGTCATCATCAAAAATTCCTTCATCACCTGCTGGAATTCAAGAGCGTTCAAAAATTTCCTTCATCACCTGCTGGAAGTTGCGGTCATCATAAAAAATTACTTCATCACCTGCTGGAATTCAAGAGCGTTCAAAAATTTCCTTCATCAGCTGCTGGAAGTTGCGGTCATCATCAAAAATCCCTTCATCACCTGCTGGAATTCAAGAGCGTTCAAAAATTTCGTTTATCACCTGCTGGAAGTTGCGGTCATCATAAAAAATTCCTTCATCACCTGCTGGAATTCAAGAGCGTTCAAAAATTTCCTTTATCACCTGCTGGAAGTTGCGGTCATCATCAAAAATTCCTTCATCACCTGCTGGAATTCAAGAGCGTTCAAAAATTTCCTTCATCACCTGCTGGAAGTTGCGGTCATCATCAAAAATTCCTTCATCACCTGTTGGAATTCAAGAGCGTTCAAAAATTTCCTTCATCACCTGCTGGAAGTTGCGGTCATCATCAAAAATTCCTTCATCACCTGCTGGAATTCAAGAGCGTTCAAAAATTTCCTTCATCACCTGCTAGAAGTTGCAGTCATCATAAAAAATTCCTTCATCACCTGCTGGAATTCAAGAGCGTTCAAAAATTTCCTTCACCACCTGCTGGAAGTTGCGGTCATCATCAAAAATTCCTTCATCACCTGCTGGAATTCAAGAGCGTTCAAAAATTTCCTTCATCACCTGCTGAAAGTTATGATCAACATCAAAAATTCCTTCATCACCTGTTGGAAGATACAGTCCAGATACACTCCAGACATGGTTGCCATTCTATCACTCATTCAGATCCCAGTTACAGTTTCAGATACACTCCAGACACGGAAGTCATTCTGCTACTCATACAGATCTCAAATTCCAAGTTACAGTTTCATATACACTCCAGACACGAAAGTCATCCTGCTACTCATACAGATCTAAACTCCAGATACGGTCCAGATACGCCCCAGACACGGTTTCCATTCTGTCACTCATTCAGAATAATGATCATTCTCCCCACAGAGATACTTCCTAACAGATTGAAGATTCTCAGTCCCATTTTTCCAGCATAAGTCTCCCAGGTCTTAAGCTTCCCAGTAGAGATTTTCAAAGCTTTCCTTGTTCCCTAAGCAGTCAACAGTCAATAAGGATTTCTCATCTTCAGCAATCAAGGATTCTTGCAATTCCCCTGCAGCAGTCAAAGATTCACTTTCCCCGGCAGCAGTCAAAGAATCCGTTATCTCCGGTTATCTGGATTTCATCTTCCTCAAAAAGACGGCTATTCAGCTTGCATATATAACCATGACATTCATATATCATAAACATTGATGAAATACAGTTCATTGCATCATACATTTCATGCAACATAACTTTATGTTTCAACTAACAATTTACCTTTTTTCAGCAAAAGGATTAACACCTGTAACAAACCAGGACAACTATATACTTGATCATCATTAGGCAACCCTACACCGGTTCCTTCTCAACTTCAAGACTTCTGAAAATAGTTTACGGGTTCTCCAGATACGGATGATTAATCTATCGCTTGTTCAGATTCAAGACTTCTGAAAACGGTTTACGGATGCTTCCAAACACGGATGTTAATCTATTGCTTATTCAACTTCAAGACTTCTGAAAACGGTTTACAGATTCTCCAAACACGGATGACAATCTATTGCTTATTCAGACCCCCAGTCCAGAGGTGTTCCAAACATGGATACCTTTCTGATACTCGTCCACTCACCAACAACATACAGTTCAACAAACATTCTTGGATGGCATCTACAAGCCCATCTCCAACAAGATACAATCACCTTCAGATGGCATCTATAAGCCCATCCTCCTACCAACAATTTCCAGATGGCATCTCTAAGCCCATCCCCCGACAAGATTCTGTCACATCTCCAGATGGCATCTTTAAGCCCATCTCCAGATGGCATCTTTAAGCCCATTCCCTCAAACTACGCTTTGACGAGTGCAAATTTTTTTGGGCACTGTAGTGTCCAATCTCCTTTTACCTTCGAGTCGCGAACAGCAAACTTGCCAATCTAACTCTTCAGATTCAAGAAGATTGAACAGGGGCAACTGTTGTACCCCAAAATTTACCCTCCCCTTTTCACAAGAAATTACAGCTCCGGGCTTTCCCTGATTTTTCAGATTGGTTCAAGAAATGGTCAAACAGACTTTTCTTATCAGCCTACCCAAAATTAGAGTTTGTATTGGTTTTAAATCAGTCAAGCAGATTATTAGGGTTTCTATTGATTTGGTTGAGTTTGGCTCAGGGTTTGATCAAGCAGACGTTTCTTTGACAAGTAAATCCAAAATTAGGGTTTGCGCACGCATTCTCAGAAGGGATTGAATCCACAGTTCTTTTCAATTGATTGTCACACTGCTTTGATGCTTGTTCAAGATTGCCGTTTATTTCTCAAAGCCTAAACATATGGGATAGAAGTTGAGGTTTCTGATTGAATGTTTGAAGCTTTAGTTTGATCAGTAAAGAAGAAGGTGTATGGACGTTGTTCGTTTAACTGTGCAAAACGTGCGATTAATTGGAATGCTGAGCGCATTGCTGGTTAATGCGAAGTTGTGAGACTACAACGTTTATTAATTATTTGTTTTATCTGAGCTAAAATTATTGGGGTTATTTCCAGTTATTTTAATTCAAGAAACTTAAATAATTAAATAGACAGTGAAATAAAGAATTATCTGACAAAAGGACTTTTATTTATTTTTAATTATTGGTACAAGTGTTATTTGAATACAGTAAATTTATTTACAGTATTTACAATAATGTTTATTACAAATGATTAGAAATAAAATAAAACTATCCTAAGTTTCTTGAAGTCTTCATCTTCTACTGTTGCTTCCTTTGCCCAACTGATATTTACCTGCAAAGACAAAAAAGGAAGAAGTCAATACAGTTAAATTTGAAAAGCAGTTTTGAACAGATAAACAAAAAAGGTTCATCATTAAAGGTTGTTGGTCGGAATCAGATTGTTGTGACTTTCATCATATTTTGCTCATCCTCTTTGCAAATCACAAGAAGATCTCTCTTCTTGGTTCACAAAGAGGAAAGAAAAATTATTTTGCAAGCATATAAATCAATTAAGCAAAAGGCACAAGGCTGCATAAAAATTCACAAATTACAAAGTGCAAACTGAAATGCCAAACCAGTTGCACAAGTTCAAAATGCCAAACCAAATTGCAATGACAAACTAAGCTGAATAAGTTTCAAACTAAGCAAACTAAATCACAAGTTCAAAACTGTCCAAAGAAGCTGTCAAACTGTCAAAGAAGCTATCAAACTGTCAATGCAGAAGAAAGTACAAGATGCAGAGGAAAATCAAATTGCAAGCAAGCTTGTAAAAGCACTCTTTCATCATTTTCTAGCTGTTGTACCCCAAAATTTGCCCTCCCATTTCCTCAACTTTTTTCTCATCACAAGACATTTAAAGATCAAGATACAATTAGGGTTTCCCCTACTCAAGACTTCTCCTTGCACTGTGGACTCAAATTAGGGTTTGTGTTTGCCTAAAGATGTTTTGACCTAAAATGCCTAAGATGACTTTCATGCTTCATGTTGGACTCCCAAGTTTACCTATACCAAGTTTCAAGTCTTGATTCCAAGTTTTACCCAGTCAATTGGACAGTTGACCTAGAAATCAGCTGTATTGGGGAAAAAGTCAACTGTGGCCAATTGACAGTCAAACCTCATGAAATTTGGTCCACATCAACATTATGAACTCACATGGACCATTTGATCAAGTTTGAATCACAATTCCCCAAGAAATTTGATCAGATCACCAAAAGGGCAAAATGGTCATTTTTAGGGTTTTGACTGCACAAAGGCAATTTTTGACTGTTTGACCTAGCCAATGGCAAACCAAGCTCACATATGGACTCAAGGACCCCATGGAATTATCTTGACATGTTCATCAAGCTCAAAAGATCCCAAGTACACAAGATTGACAGTTGAATTTCCCAGTCAATTGATCAATTTTGACTGTATACTGAAAAGTCAAACTTTGACTTTTTGGTCAAAATCAAGAGTCAAGATTCATTTTTCATCAAAACATTACAAATCATGAAACTTGTTCACCAAGAAATCACAAAATGCAAATTAGGGTTTGAAAATGGAATTTTTCATAACTTAGAATTTTTCTAAGTTATGGAAAACCCTAATTTTTTCCCAACTTTGCCCCATCTTTTCACCATGATCCATTGGGATTCAAACAAAAGTCAAAACATGAAAGTTGTAGCTTGTTGCAAAATCTACAACTTTGATTCACAAAGTTTTCTCATTTGAAGCTTGTATCTCAAGTTATGATTTTTTGAATAAGGGCACTAAACCATCTTTTAACTTAGTGAAATTTGACCTATTTTGACAAGGTTTTCTACCCTACTTCAAGGCCACTTTTCATACCCTTCCACTTGGAATTTCAAATTGCATTTCAAAGATGGATTGTAGTACACATTACAAGCTTTCCAAAATGTCCAAGAACTCATCAAACAACCTCATAACTTGAGAGATTCGAATTTCACAAGTTGGCAAAAATTCACTTTTGTTCTCCATCAAAGCATGTTCATAAACTTGGCAAATTTGAATTCAGCATGCTTAAGCTACATTGCAGGCCTCTAATCCCATTCTCACTCAATAATTCAATGCATATCCTTTGTGTTCTAACATTATTTTGCTCATTTGGATAATACACACAAAATCAAGCCTAAACTAGAAAAAGCATGTTATCCATTCTTGTAAAGTGATACTTTATGGCAACTTTGCAAATCTATGAAGTACAATGCAGATCTTTGAAGCAAAAAGCATAGGCATATCCCACTGATCAAGACTCAAAGGTGCAGCATAGATTGAGGCATTGTACTGGCCTAGAAACCAAGTTGACATTTGCTTGCTTCACATAGAAGTAACATCCATAACTTATGCTATCTCTCATATCAGTAAAAGAACACAGCACAAAAGATATCAAACACATTCCATAGACCACATTGAAGCTTTTGCTCGAGCCATTTGCCTTTCAAACCCTCTCCATCTCAGAATCATCCTCAAACTGCACAAACAGGGGTGCCCCTGCAGTTTGAGTGCAATCTCTCATTCCCTTCAAACATTTCTGTCCAAACCTGTTCCTCTACCTTCCTTACAACATATGCAAGCTATCCAGAAGCTAAGGCACGATCTGTAGTTGCTCTAACCACTTCCACCATTTTCACATCTTTGACTTGCAGGTGAAGTTCTATAGCTTGATACAAGAAGTTTCAAGACAAAGTGAGCATTGAAAAAGCATCCCTGGACTTCAAGGAAGCTTTTCCAATCATTACATTGCACTGAAAGTCTCTCATTCTCCACATAGAAGTTCAACTGCACAGGTAAAAGTTTGAATTCGTATCTCTCTTATTAGGCATATTTAGTCTTAAGTTTGTGAAGAAACAAAGTCCTACTCATAGCCCTGAACATGTACATAGCTTTACTTTTCATTTCTTTTGTCTGAGTGAAGAGAATTTTAGCTCTGAAAATGGTAGAAAAACTAGGTCAGAAAAGAGGGGGAGAGAAATTCTCTCTCATCTGGGAGAGATAGGTCATGTTCTTTATATGGTTGAAACCGTCTCTTAATGCTCTACACTTTTCATGTTATGAGTTTTGCTTGAAAGTCCAGGAATCCAGAGTTAGAAAACGCGTGTTCTGTGAGAAGAAAGATGTACAGAGGTTGAAGAAGAAGTGATCTGGGCTGGGCCTGGATTTGTTTCCTTTTCACACCCCATTTTTTTTGGTTTACACCCCCTGGGCCCATTTGTTTATTTTTCAACATTTTTGACTTTTTCTTTTTGGGTTGACTTTGTTTATTTTTTCTCATGCCATTAAAATTTTTAAAATATTTTTTCCATCATTTTTTGTATTTATGGCATATTTGTTTGTTTATTTCTTTTATTTATATACAAATATATATATACACTATTATTAAAATAAATAGAAAATAATGTGGATACATTTTTATTTTTATTTTTACTTTCTGAAAATATTTCACACAAAAAATACTTTTATTTATTTTATTAAAATATTAAATAAATATTTATTTTGTATAATACTCATTTAGGGTTTAATATATATATATATACATGTTTATTAATATATTTAAGATAAAAATATAAAATACTTGATTTTCTTCATTTTTATTAATATTTGATACAAAAATACCTTTTTCACAAAATACTTCATTTTATTTTATTTTTTGTACATAATAAATAAATAGTAGAATTAAATTAGATAATAATACTTTTTATATAAAAATTAGGGTTTCTTACCCTAAGTTTCAAAATACTAAAAAATAAATACATTTTTATTTCTTTTTCCTTTTACATAAACATTTTCTCATACACAAAAATAAACTTTCCTTTTTTACATTTTACATATTTATTTTATTTACATTTAAATTATGCAATTTATCTACCATGCAAATATCCAATTGTTGTAATAATCTAGATTTAAATTCTTGTCAATATCCCCATTTGAACATTTGTACCCCCCTTCCCATATTTGGTTTTGTAATAGCTTAGTAATTTTAATTTCGCACTTTATTGCTTTCTAAATAATAACATGCTAGAATTAGGGTTTGTATGCGAAAAAACGATAAAAAAAAATAGTTTGACCTAATACAAGATAAACAAGCATGAAAATGGACACACAAATCACACTTGCACCCCCCTAGGGTATTCCACTTGTTGCCTTCAAATAAATGGGCCATGTTGTATGTTGAACATCTTTGGGCAAAGCAAGCAGTTTGAATGATCATAGTCCCTCGATAAAACTTTTCAAAACAAACAAAACAAATGATCAAGTCCCTTAGAGAAATTGCCCAAAGACATTTAACGTTGTTACAATTATGGTCTAAACGATGACCCGCGCCTGTCCCTTTCACATCCTAACACAAGGTTGCCCACCAAATACAATGGTAGTGCAAACTTGTTAAAAGGGTTAAAATATAGCAATAATCTTTTGAGAAATATAGGAGTAGATAACCTCTTAGTTACTTGAACCAACTTGCAAAACAAAACACTTGCCTATTTTCTAAAACCACACCTCACATCACTTTCAAAACACCTTTCAAAAACAAATGAAAACCTTTTCAAAAGACATACATCTTTGTATACATCCCCACATGGATCCATGCCAAGGTTGCCACCACATTGGCCTCTTTTCAAAACATTTTCAAAACCCACACACTCAAGCACCATTTAAAACAATTGAAAACAAAAGGCAAATGATCTAAGCAAGTAACTAAGAGCCCATGGATAACCATGGATAGAAAGGGTGCTAATACCTTCCCTTTCTATAATCTACTCCCCGAACCCAAGAAAACATCTCAAAAGGTTTTTTGCTGTGCTTTTTAACCTTTCCTTAGGATAAAATAAAAAGTCGGTGGCGACTCTTGCTAACCGCAACATTTGCGAATACAAACGCAAAACACAAGTCAGTTCTCCCACCGTATCACAGAACTGGCGACTCTGCTGGGGACATCTTTTAAAGTGGAGTAACCTTAGGGTTTAGATCACCTTTGTTTTCAATTGCTTGCTTTGTTTGCTTTTACATATTGTGGGCTTTGTATCGGAGTTTTATAGATCCTAACCCGGATCTGGGGGAAACCTTTTTAGGTAGCAACAAGGCTGTGAGGGAACTGTGCGGGGTATACCGACATGGTTGAAGCAGTCTGCTACGTTGATGTGGCACTTTGGTGTGTACCGGTAACCCTTGAGTTCAGTCAAGGAGAGTACGGGGCCTCCATGTGGTGTCATGAAGCATCAACAGACCTTAGGAACCTTAATTGAACCATCGTGGCCTTTTTAGGGTAGTGAGATAACTGACTTTGGTGCAGTCCGAGGTTGGTTGATACTCGATACTACACTCAATTGAGGGTTGCTTTCCTGGAATATTTCGGTCGCCAGTTCAGTGGCTAAATCGAAACGATGAACAATGAAAGCAATCCAGTGATATTGGGATCTTTAGAACCCGGTTACTTTTGATAAGACAGGTTGAGCCCACAAAACTTCAAGAGGGTAACACCCAAACTTCATGCAGGCCTAAACTCTAAGGGTTTGTGTGACTTGTGTGCCTTACCATGTTTGCTTTTGTGAATGTTTATAGTGCATCATTACATCATACAAACATCATGAGCATTGACTAACCGTTTCAAGGGTTTCGAATCTTCATCTTTGTTCTTGTTTTATAGGACATGGAAACTGTTCGCAGAAAGACAATTCCGATTAGCCTTGTAAAGATCCCTCCTCAGCTTAAGGAGCTTCTGTCCAGAATTCCCGAGAGTTCTTCATTCAGTGAGAGACATGGAAAACTCATCAACTTGGTTAACACCAACATTGAGGAGGACTTGATTAAGGTCTTGTTCCAATTCTTTGACCCTCTGCATCACTGTTTCACCTTCTTGGACTATCAGTTGGTACCTACATTGGAGGAGTTCTCCCGGCTCCTGAAGATTCCTATCCTTGATCAGCTACCCTTCAACGGTACAGAAAAGGAACCTAGACTTGAAGAGATTGCTAAAGCCTTGCACCTACAGACATCCGACCTCAAAGGACATTGGGAAGCGAGAAGTGGTATCAAAGGGTTCTTAGCTAGGTTTCTGTTTGATAAGGCCCAAGAATGTTGGAACTCTCTTGACCTACGAGCTTTTGAAGAAGTTGTAGCCCTCCTTGTCTATGGTTTGGTATTGTTCCCTAACCCAGATCAGCTTATCGATATCAGTGCTGTCCAGATCTTTATGACCAGGAATCCTATACCTACACTGTTGGGGGACATCCTTCACTCATGTTACACTCGAACCATGAGAAGAAGGGGTGTCCTTTTGTGTTGCACTCCTCTCTTGGGAAGGTGGTTTATTTCGCATCTTCCACAAACAGTTTTGAAGAACGAACAGGGTTTGAGATGGTCACAACGGTTAATGACTCTCACGCATGCAGATATACATTGGTGTCCTAGGTCCCGGGAAGACGTCACTATCATTGATCGTTGTGGGGAATACCCTAATGTTCCTTTATTTGGAATCAAAGGAGGTATAACCTACAACCCATGCCTGGCTTGGAGACAGTTTGGTTATGCTCGGAAGGACGGCCCTCATGACATGTTAATTCCTGACATAGTCTTCGACTTCGACAACGATACTCAAGGGCTTCGTCAGAGATTTATCAGAGCTTGGAGGATGCCAAGTAGGATAGACAGTAAAACACTGGGGCACCGGAACTCCATCCCGTTGGAGCCTTACCTCAAGTGGGTACGAGCCCGCTCTCAGAAGTTAGTAATGCCTTACCCTCACATGCTACCTGTAATCAAAGAGCCAGTCTTGGAAGGAGAAGCATCCTACACCATTCAACATCCCGACATGCCCACCTCCTGGGAAGAGATGCAGAAGAGCTGGATCCAACTTAAGGAAGAGCGGAATTCTCTTGAGACCAGTCTACATGCTAGCGAAAAGAAGGTCCTGGAACTCACCCGCCTGCTGCACGAGGAAAGGAATCTCAACACTTACATCGCGCCAAAAAGGATGCGCAATGTCTTTTTACCTTAAGGAGTTTATTTTGTAATATTTGGCCCACGAGGCATTTATGTACTAACGAATTTCTCCTTATTAATATGATGTGCGTTCCTTTTTGTCTACAACAAAGTTTGAATGTTCTAAATCCTTGAATGCATTGCATACATACGCATTCCATTGCACCATATGCATAGCAGGTACCCTAATTCACAGGTTGCTTAATTTTCTTCGCTGTTTGTGTGCACAGTCATCATGAATTCGGAGTCATCCAGTGAGCAAGCGATCAAGGCCCTTCAGGCCCAAAGTGCACAATTTCAAGAGATGGTCTTAAGCCTAGCCCAGGGACAGCAAGAGTTGAAGACTCTACTCCTGAAGAAGAAGAAGAAAAAGAGAACAGCAATGTTCAACGCCGGACGCAGATTTGGGAACACACTCCACAATGAAGCTGATCCAACCACTTCTTCTGCTGAGAAAAACAGTCCCCAAGGGGGAGAAGCACCTAGTCCCGCAGTCTCCGACAACGAGACGGACTATAACGAGGAACAATACCCACCTGCTGCTGACAGATATAAACAACTGGAGGACCGTTTGAGCGCTATGGAAATTCAGAACGTGCCGGGACTGGATTTCGGGGATTTGGGATTATCTTCTGGAGTAGTAATTCCACACAAGTTTAAGGCGCCTGCCTTCGCCAAGTATGATGGGGTCTCCTGCCCAAAGCTGCATCTGAGGTCGTATGTAAGGAAAATCCAACCTTACACGGCGGATAAAAACCTCTGGATTCACTTCTTCCAAGACAGCCTCTCGGGGTCTCAGCTTGAATGGTTCTACCAATTAGACGGAGCTAGCATCCGGCACTGGGAGGATTTGGCGACTGCTTTCTACAGACAATACCAATATAATTCTGATCTCGCTCCTACGCGTACCCAACTTCAGGGTATGTCTCTAGGGACGGGTGAAGGATTCAAAGAGTACGCTCAAAAATGGAGAGATTTGGCTGGCAGGGTGCAGCCTCCATTAACTGATCGAGAGCTGGTTGATATGTTTCTGGGAACGTTGTCTGGTCCGTTTTTTAATCATTTGGTTGGTAACTCCTCCGCTGGGTTCACAGATTTGATATTAACAGGAGAAAGAATTGAGGCCGGTATCAGGTCAGGCAAGATACAGAAAGCTGCCTCTACAAGTGCTGAGAAGAGGCCGTTTAAGAAAGAAGCAAGCGCCGTCTATGGCCCTAGAAGACAGGTCAAGCCCGAAGGTCGCCAAGCCGTTAATGCTTTGGTCATCTCTAAACCTATTGCTGCTCCTCAGCAGTACAATCAGCAAAGAAGTGAAAGGCCCAAGAGGCAGTATACCCGTTTGAGTATGACATTATCTCAAATTTTACCCCAACTGTTATCCACCAACCTGGTGACCCTCAAAGAAGCTCCTAAGGTCGTCAACACTGCGTCCCCTAAATACAACCCGAATGCCCGGTGTGCTTATCATTCTGATAGTCCCGGGCACACTACTGATGATTGTTGGGCCTTGAGAAACAAAGTGCAAGATCTAATTGACGCAAAAGAAATTCAGTTTGAAGCGCCGGAAAGACCGAATGTTGTAACGGCTCCTATGCCCCAGCATAGGGTAAGTGCCATTGAGGAAGAAGTGTATGCTGTTTCGATAGATGAAGTTGTTACCCCTTTGAAGACTGTTAAGAAGAACCTACTGCGGGCCGGTTTATTTCCGGGTTGCGGCGAAGGTTGCCCATTCTGTGCTATTTCCCTATCCGATTGTCCCTTGCTAAGGTTAGGCATCCAAGGCCTAATGGATAGCAAGGAGATTTTATTCAAAAAGACTGCTGTTCATTTGGTTCCAATGAAAGAAGTTTCCGTGATTACCATCTTCAAAAATCCAACCAAGGCTCCCCCAAAGAAGCCTATTCAAATCTTGACAGTTGCGCCTGTGATCATTACTGTTCCAGGGCCCCTCTCTTACGTGTCTGATAAAGCTGTCCCTTGGCATTATGGGGCAGACGTATATGTAAATGGAATCAAGCAAGAATTTGATGCTAGTGCCAGTATCTGCGATATCACCGGTCCAGCTAAAGTCACCCGCAGTGGCAGGCTCTTCTCGCCTGACATTGCGCCACCCGCCATTCGAAAACCCCTCCTCATAAAACCTGCAAGTTTACCAAGTCCTGTTGCTGATCAAATTGTGTCCCCTGCTGCCGAGTCATCAAATGCTCGGGGCAAAGGGATTGAAGAAGAGCCTGCCCGGATGGAGGCACCAATACCCGTGAATGCTGAGGCCTCCCGACAAGAAATGGAGGAGATTCTGAAGATAATAAAGAAAAGTGATTTTAATGTTGTCGAACAGTTAGGGCATACACCCTCCAAGATCTCCCTGCTCTCCCTATTGCTATGTTCCGAGGCTCACGCTAAGGCATTAATCTCATTTCTCAAGACGGCCCATGTGCCGCAGGAGACGTCTGCAGTTCAGTTCACTGACTGCATAGCAAATCTGACGGCGGACAACGGCTTGGGCTTTTCAGATGCCGACCTGACCGCAAAAGGAAGAAACCACAATGACGCCCTGCATGTCTCTATTGAATGCAGGGGCACTACTCTGGCACATGTATTAGTGGACACTGGTTCTTCTTTGAATGTTCTTCCGAAAAAGGCTTTGGATCGTCTGGATTATGAAGGCCTGGAGTTGAAACCCAGCAATATCATCGTCAGAGCCTTTGACGGCTCCAAGAGGACGGTTCATGGAGAGGTTAACATCCCTATTCGTGTGGGCTCTCAAGTGTTTGACTCTACCTTTTACGTGATGGATATACGGCCATCGTACTCCTGTCTGTTGGGTAGACCTTGGATCCACAAAGCCGGGGCAGTGACCTCCACCTTACACCAAAAACTGAAGTATCCCGTCAGGGGGAAAATTGTCACTGTGCAAGGAGAAGAGGAGTATATGGTGAGCCATTTGAATTCCTTCAGGTACATCGAGATGGACGGAGAATTTATTGAAACTCCCTTCCAACATTTCGAGGAGGTACATCCAATTTCAGCAGCTGCGGAGACAATGGCCGAAGAGAATGATTCCTTGAAGATGGTTTCCCTAAGGGATGCCCGGGCTGTGGTTCAGAAAGGCAATGGTGCACACTGGGGTCAGCTTCCTGACTTCACTCAGAAGAACGACAAGTTTGGGCTAGGCTTTACTGCAGAGGCTCAGAAGGTGGTGCGCAAAGAGAAGATTGGAAAGGCTCCGGTGTTTATTTCCAGCTCAAGGGTGAATGCTATCGAGGAGGATGTGGAGGAAGCTGAGTTTGATAATTGGATCTACCCGACTGCTAGCGACGGACCAAGCAACTGGACAGCAAAGGATTTTACCCCTATCACATTTGTCACGCAGTAATTGATTTCTTTTGATTTCCAAATTTGTAACAAACAATATGTTAAAACTCTGTTGGCTCGGTGTCCTGCCCGGGGCATCGTAGCTCCATTTGTGAGGGCTTTTTGTATGACATTTTCATATATCATCAATCAAAACATTGGACGTTTGTTGCATTTCAAATCTTGTGCTCCTTTTCTTTCTGTGTTATATATATTGCAAAACAGCTATATTTACACACACTCACTTATACAGGTTTCAATCCACTCTGGATCTCACTGGCAACAGCTCTGCTACCGCCAGTTATGACTTCGAAAATCCGATCAACTTGGCCGAAGACGAAGGTGAAGATGATTGCGAAGTGCCTGGTGAACTCGCAAGACTGCTACTGCAGGAAGAGAGAGCTATTCAACCACATGAAGAGCCTGTGGAGACAATTAACCTGGGAACTGAGACAGATAGGAAAGAGGTCAAAATTGGTGCCAATCTAGAGCTCAGCGTGAAGCAACGATTGATCCAGATGCTACAAGACTACATGGAGATCTTTGCCTGGTCCTATGAAGATATGCCTGGTTTGGATGCCGACATTGTAGTTCACCATTTGCCAACCAAGGAAGATTGCCCTCCGGTAAAGCAAAAAGTTCGACGAATGCGTCCAGAGATGTCTGAGAAGATTAAAGCTGAGGTGATGAAACAGTTTGATGCGGGTTTCCTTGCAGTAACTTCTTACCCTCAGTGGGTTGCCAATGTTGTGCCAGTGCCGAAGAAGGACGGTAAGGTCAGAATGTGTGTCGACTACAGGGATCTGAACAGGGCCAGTCCCAAGGATGACTTCCCCCTACCTCACATTGATGTCCTTGTTGACAATACAGCTCAACACAAGGTGTTCTCCTTCATGGATGGTTTCTCAAGGTATAATCAGATCAAGATGGCTCCTGAAGATATGGAAAAGACTACCTTTGTGACTCAGTGGGGCACCTTCTGTTATAAGGTCATGCCATTCGGATTGAAAAATGCTGGGGCAACCTATCAGCGTGCCATGGTTGCTTTATTTCATGATATGATCCATCATGAGATTGAAGTATACGTTGATGACATGATTGCAAGGTCTCAAACTGAGGAGGAACACCTTGATCATCTGAGGAAGTTGTTTGACCGACTCAAGTTGTACAAGCTGAGATTGAATCCCAACAAATGCACCTTCGGGGTGAGGTCCGGAAAATTGCTAGGTTTCATTGTAAGTGATAAAGGTATCCAGGTGGACCCTGCCAAGGTTAAAGCTATTCAAGAGATGCCGACCCCAAAAACAGAGAAAGAAGTCAGAGGTTTCCTAGGACGATTGAATTACATTGCCCGATTCATCTCACATCTGACTGCTACTTGTGAGCCAATCTTCAAATTACTGAAGAAAGATCAAGTGGTACGCTGGAATGATGAATGTCAGGCCGCCTTTGAAAGAATAAAGGAATACCTCCAAGAGCCACCCATTCTTATGCCACCAGTGGAAGGAAGACCTCTGATACTATACTTGACAGTGCTTGATAATTCAATGGGGTGTGTGCTGGGGCAGCATGACGAGTCTGGCCGAAAAGAGCACGCTATTTATTACTTGAGCAAAAAGTTTACCGACTGTGAGTCTCGTTACTCACTGCTTGAGAAAACTTGCTGCGCTCTTGTATGGGCTGCTCGCCGGCTGAGACAGTATATGCTGACTCACACTACTTTATTGATTTCAAAGATGGATCCCATCAAGTACATATTTGAAAAGCCCGCTTTGTCTGGGAGAATAGCGAGATGGCAAATGATCTTAACAGAATATGACATCCAGTATACAACTCAGAAAGCAATTAAGGGGAGTGTACTGGCTGATCATTTGGCACACCAACCTGTGGACGATTATCAATCATTGAACTTTGATTTTCCGGACGAAGACATCATGGTGGTAACTGACTGTGAAGTACCTGGACCGGATGAAGGACCTGAGGAAGGATCCCGATGGTCTATGCATTTTGATGGAGCCTCCAATGCTTTGGGTAACGGTGTCGGCGCTGTAATCATATCTCCCAAGGGGACTCATACTCCACTCACCGCCCGATTATGTTTCAGCTGCACCAACAACATGGCAGAATATGAGGCATGTATCATGGGTTTACAAGCTGCAATCGACCTGAGGATCAAGTTTCTAAGTGTCTTCGGAGATTCCGCTCTCGTGATCAATCAGATCAAAGGCGAGTGGGATACGAAACACCCGAATCTCATTCCTTACAAGGAGTATGTGTCGACCTTGCTCCCTCACTTTGAAGAGATAACTTTTGAGCACTTCCCTAGAGAGGAGAATCAGCTAGCAGACGCACTAGCCACGATGTCTTCGATGTTCAAAGTAAAATGGGACAATGAGGCTCCCCAAATCACAATCTGGAAGTTGGATGAACCGGCATACTGCTGCGAGCTCGAGGCTGAGAAGGTAACTGAAAAACCATGGTATCACGAGGTGAAGAGGTACTTGGAAGCCCAGGAATACCCTGAAGGTGCATCTGTCAATGATAAGAAGTTCATGAGGAGGTTTGCTGCAAAATTCTTCCTCAGCAACGGCATTCTCTACAAACGGAATCATGATTCAACTCTGTTACATTGTGTGGATAAGGTTGAAGCAGAGAAAATTATGACGGAACTACATGAAGGTACGTTTGGGACCCATTCCAGTGGACACACCATGGCTAAGAAAATCCTTCGGGCAGGATATTTCTGGTCCACGATGGAAGCCGATTGTTACCAACACTCCCGGACTTGTCATAAATGCCAGATCTATGCTGACAAGGTGCATATCCCTCCGGTTCCTTTGAATGTCCTGACGGCACCTTGGCCTTTCGCAATGTGGGGCATCGATATGATCGGTGAGATCCGACCAACGGCATCCAATGGGCATCGTTTCATCTTGGTGGCGATCGATTACTTCACGAAATGGGTCGAGGCAGCTTCCTATGCCACAGTAACCAAGAGCGTCGTGGCACGTTTCATCCGGCATAATCTGATCTGTCGGTACGGAGTCCCAGAAAGAATCATTACGGACAATGGTACCAACCTCAATAACAAAATGATCACTGAACTCTGTGAACAATTCAAGATACAGCACCACAATTCTTCCCCCTATCGGCCGAAGATGAATGGGGCTGTAGAGGCAGCCAATAAAAATATCAAGAAAATTGTGCAGAAGATGACAGTGACCTATAAAGATTGGCACGAGATGTTACCGTTCGCTCTTCATGGGTACCGCACCTCAGCAAGGACGTCAACCGGGGCAACTCCTTTCTCCTTGGTCTACGGCATGGAGGCAGTCTTGCCAATTGAAATCCAGATACCCTCTCTTCGGATAATGAAGGATGCAGACTTGAATGAAGATGATTGGATCCAAACTCGACTTGATCAACTAAATCTAATTGACGAAAAAAGACTCACTGCTATCTGTCATGGTCAAACGTATCAAAAACGGATGATCAGGGCATTTAACAAGAAAGTCAGACCGCAAGAGTATCAAGTTGGGGACCTGGTAATCAAACGCATCATCCTTCCTCAAAGTGATCCCCGGGGCAAATGGACCCCTACTTACGAAGGACCATTTGTGGTTAAGCGTGTGTTCTCAGGAGGAGCCATGATCCTAACCACCATGGATGGTGACGACCTTCCTCACCCCGCCAATGCAGACATAGTGAAAAAATACTACGCATAAATAAAAGACCCGCTAGGTTGACATGCCTAGGCAAAAATAAGGGCTTCCCGGCGAACCAAAAGGGTTCGGGCAAAAATAAGGGATGAAATGAATAAAAATCTGTACACCCGGCAAGTCGAAAACCTGAAAGGGCGGCTTGGGCAAAAAAGGGTATCCCGGTGGACTGAAAACCCGAAAGGGCGGTCCAGGCAAAAGTTAGGGATAAAAGCGTAACACTATGTCTCATTGGATCACTTCGCATCCGAAGTTCGGCATCAACTATCTGGCCCAAATTTCGGCATTGACCAATCAGCTTCATCTTCAGATTAGGCAGTAAGGCGATGAGACGTTCGAAAACATAAAGGCGATAGCAGAGTTGGAACCCAGTGGGATTGTTCACGTAGCTGTTTTGTTTTCTTTTTCAAAATGTAAACTCTATACTATTTGGCGATGTCCTCTTACTAGGATGTCAGTCTCTTGTACAAAAAACGCCTATTCACAGGCAAAGTTTAAATCAATGAAAATTCACTTGTCCATGCAAATTGCCATTGTTTTTCTTTTGTTGTTTTGTCTTGCGAAGAACGTCCAATGTTCATTTTGATATATGCATTTGACATTAAATTGCTGATTCATAAATGTTTGCATATGAAGAGAGATTAATTACAAGTGACATCAAAGACAGGGGCAATATGGAGTTGTCTAAAGCGGTCTAGTTGTTTTGTCCGCCAAAGCACCAAGGCAGGTTCAACTGAAAATGTGACCAAATCATCTCAACTCCCCGCAGAATAAAACAGGTTCAGCAGCACTTTCCCCAAGCAGGAGTCGATTCCCCGTCGATCCTGAAAAAGGCACAACATCCCCCGGCAGGTCTTAAAAGCTCATCCCCGGTAGATTCTGCGAGCTTATCCCCGGCGAAGTACGAACGTCACGCCAAGTTTTAGTTAGAGTTATTTCCTCGCAAGGACTTATAACTGGGTTATCCTCAGCTAAAAGCCACGGAAGACCGTTCCCGGCAAAAGTTCCTTCAATCCCCAGCGAAATCTATCTTTGGTTTTCCCAAGCAGAGTTTATCTTTGGTTTTCCCCAGCGGAGTTTATCATCATTATCCTCAGCGGAATCCATTGTTAAAGTCCTCAGCAGGCCTCTCATCAGAGTTCCGGCCAAGTATCTCTTCCACAGAGCAGCTTCCCGGCCGTTCGTCAAGGATTTATTTTCCTGAGACGAAATTACACTCATAAATATTTCACATTTTCATACATCTTGCTTACATACATGATGAAACACATACAACATCAAATGTTGAACGTCATGACATCATACATCATGACATTGCATACAGCTTACGTCTTTGCCTTTTCAGGAAAAAGACAATCTCAAAAACGATTACTTTCAACTGTCACAATTCCAGATTCAATACCTGTATCTAGCCAGGGCACATCTGAGAGTGATCATTTCCAGACTCGATTCCTGTATCTAGCCAGGGCACGTCTGCAGAGTTCAAAGATTCGACTCCTGTATCCAGCCAGGGCACATCTATCAACTACAACATTTCCAGATTCGATTCCTGTATCCAGCCAGGGCATATCTGTTGACCACATTTCCAGACTCGATTCCTGTATCTATCCAGGGCACGTCTGCAGAGTTCAAAGATTCGACTCCTGTATCCAGCCAGGGCATATCTATCAACTATCACCTTTCCAGATTCGACTCCTGTATCCAGCCAGGGCACATCTGTGAGCAACCGATCGTAGGTTCGATACCTGTATCCAGCCAGGGCATATCTGCATAAGGACACCGAAGATCAAACACCTGTAACAAGCCAGGAAAACATCTGTCTTTCTTAAACACACAAGTTCTCGCTAAGGAATCTCTTATGCGATCAACACTTCCAAGTGGCATCTATAAGCCCATTCCCGACAAAGTTCTGTCACTTTTCCAGATGGCATCTACAAAGCCCATCTCCCTATCCACCATCTCTCCAAATGGCATCTATAAGCCCATTCCCGACACCACATTGTTGAGACTCCAGCATGCGAGTGCAAATTTCCGGGCACTCTAGTGTCCAATCTCCTTTTACCCTCGAGTCACGAAAGGCAAACTTGCCAATCTAACTCTTCAGGTCCAAGAAGATTGAACAGGGGCAACTGTTGTACCCCAAAATTTGCCCTCCCATTTCCTCAACTTTTTTCTCATCACAAGACATTTAAAGATCAAGATACAATTAGGGTTTCCCCTACTCAAGACTTCTCCTTGCACTGTGGACTCAAATTAGGGTTTGTGTTTGCCTAAAGATGTTTTGACCTAAAATGCCTAAGATGACTTTCATGCTTCATGTTGGACTCCCAAGTTTACCTATACCAAGTTTCAAGTCTTGATTCCAAGTTTTACCCAGTCAATTGGACAGTTGACCTAGAAATCAGCTGTATTGGGGAAAAAGTCAACTGTGGCCAATTGACAGTCAAACCTCATGAAATTTGGTCCACATCAACATTATGAACTCACATGGACCATTTGATCAAGTTTGAATCACAATTCCCCAAGAAATTTGATCAGATCACCAAAAGGGCAAAATGGTCATTTTTAGGGTTTTGACTGCACAAAGGCAATTTTTGACTGTTTGACCTAGCCAATGGCAAACCAAGCTCACATATGGACTCAAGGACCCCATGGAATTATCTTGACATGTTCATCAAGCTCAAAAGATCCCAAGTACACAAGATTGACAGTTGAATTTCCCAGTCAATTGATCAATTTTGACTGTATACTGAAAAGTCAAACTTTGACTTTTTGGTCAAAATCAAGAGTCAAGATTCATTTTTCATCAAAACATTACAAATCATGAAACTTGTTCACCAAGAAATCACAAAATGCAAATTAGGGTTTGAAAATGGAATTTTTCATAACTTAGAATTTTTCTAAGTTATGGAAAACCCTAATTTTTTCCCAACTTTGCCCCATCTTTTCACCATGATCCATTGGGATTCAAACAAAAGTCAAAACATGAAAGTTGTAGCTTGTTGCAAAATCTACAACTTTGATTCACAAAGTTTTCTCATTTGAAGCTTGTATCTCAAGTTATGATTTTTTGAATAAGGGCACTAAACCATCTTTTAACTTAGTGAAATTTGACCTATTTTGACAAGGTTTTCTACCCTACTTCAAGGCCACTTTTCATACCCTTCCACTTGGAATTTCAAATTGCATTTCAAAGATGGATTGTAGTACACATTACAAGCTTTCCAAAATGTCCAAGAACTCATCAAACAACCTCATAACTTGAGAGATTCGAATTTCACAAGTTGGCAAAAATTCACTTTTGTTCTCCATCAAAGCATGTTCATAAACTTGGCAAATTTGAATTCAGCATGCTTAAGCTACATTGCAGGCCTCTAATCCCATTCTCACTCAATAATTCAATGCATATCCTTTGTGTTCTAACATTATTTTGCTCATTTGGATAATACACACAAAATCAAGCCTAAACTAGAAAAAGCATGTTATCCATTCTTGTAAAGTGATACTTTATGGCAACTTTGCAAATCTATGAAGTACAATGCAGATCTTTGAAGCAAAAAGCATAGGCATATCCCACTGATCAAGACTCAAAGGTGCAGCATAGATTGAGGCATTGTACTGGCCTAGAAACCAAGTTGACATTTGCTTGCTTCACATAGAAGTAACATCCATAACTTATGCTATCTCTCATATCAGTAAAAGAACACAGCACAAAAGATATCAAACACATTCCATAGACCACATTGAAGCTTTTGCTCGAGCCATTTGCCTTTCAAACCCTCTCCATCTCAGAATCATCCTCAAACTGCACAAACAGGGGTGCCCCTGCAGTTTGAGTGCAATCTCTCATTCCCTTCAAACATTTCTGTCCAAACCTGTTCCTCTACCTTCCTTACAACATATGCAAGCTATCCAGAAGTTAAGGCACGATCTGTAGTTGCTCTAACCACTTCCACCATTTTCACATCTTTGACTTGCAGGTGAAGTTCTATAGCTTGATACAAGAAGTTTCAAGACAAAGTGAGCATTGAAAAAGCATCCCTGGACTTCAAGGAAGCTTTTCCAATCATTACATTGCACTGAAAGTCTCTCATTCTCCACATAGAAGTTCAACTGCACAGGTAAAAGTTTGAATTCGTATCTCTCTTATTAGGCATATTTAGTCTTAAGTTTGTGAAGAAACAAAGTCCTACTCATAGCCCTGAACATGTACATAGCTTTACTTTTCATTTCTTTTGTCTGAGTGAAGAGAATTTTAGCTCTGAAAATGGTAGAAAAACTAGGTCAGAAAAGAGGGGGAGAGAAATTCTCTCTCATCTGGGAGAGATAGGTCATGTTCTTTATATGGTTGAAACCGTCTCTTAATGCTCTACACTTTTCATGTTATGAGTTTTGCTTGAAAGTCCAGGAATCCAGAGTTAGAAAACGCGTGTTCTGTGAGAAGAAAGATGTACAGAGGTTGAAGAAGAAGTGATCTGGGCTGGGCCTGGATTTGTTTCCTTTTCACACCCCATTTTTTTGGTTTACACCCCCTGGGCCCATTTGTTTATTTTTCAACATTTTTGACTTTTTCTTTTTGGGTTGACTTTGTTTATTTTTTCTCATGCCATTAAAATTTTTAAAATATTTTTTCCATCATTTTTTGTATTTATGGCATATTTGTTTGTTTATTTCTTTTATTTATATACAAATATATATATACACTATTATTAAAATAAATAGAAAATAATGTGGATACATTTTTATTTTTATTTTTACTTTCTGAAAATATTTCACACAAAAAATACTTTTATTTATTTTATTAAAATATTAAATAAATATTTATTTTGTATAATACTCATTTAGGGTTTAATATATATATATATACATGTTTATTAATATATTTAAGATAAAAATATAAAATACTTGATTTTCTTCATTTTTATTAATATTTGATACAAAAATACCTTTTTCACAAAATACTTCATTTTATTTTATTTTTTGTACATAATAAATAAATAGTAGAATTAAATTAGATAATAATACTTTTTATATAAAAATTAGGGTTTCTTACCCTAAGTTTCAAAATACTAAAAAATAAATACATTTTTATTTCTTTTTCCTTTTACATAAACATTTTCTCATACACAAAAATAAACTTTCCTTTTTTACATTTTACATATTTATTTTATTTACATTTAAATTATGCAATTTATCTACCATGCAAATATCCAATTGTTGTAATAATCTAGATTTAAATTCTTGTCAATATCCCCATTTGAACATTTGTACCCCCCTTCCCATATTTGGTTTTGTAATAGCTTAGTAATTTTAATTTCGCACTTTATTGCTTTCTAAATAATAACATGCTAGAATTAGGGTTTGTATGCGAAAAAACGATAAAAAAAAATAGTTTGACCTAATACAAGATAAACAAGCATGAAAATGGACACACAAATCACACTTGCACCCCCCTAGGGTATTCCACTTGTTGCCTTCAAATAAATGGGCCATGTTGTATGTTGAACATCTTTGGGCAAAGCAAGCAGTTTGAATGATCATAGTCCCTCGATAAAACTTTTCAAAACAAACAAAACAAATGATCAAGTCCCTTAGAGAAATTGCCCAAAGACATTTAACGTTGTTACAATTATGGTCTAAACGATGACCCGCGCCTGTCCCTTTCACATCCTAACACAAGGTTGCCCACCAAATACAATGGTAGTGCAAACTTGTTAAAAGGGTTAAAATATAGCAATAATCTTTTGAGAAATATAGGAGTAGATAACCTCTTAGTTACTTGAACCAACTTGCAAAACAAAACACTTGCCTATTTTCTAAAACCACACCTCACATCACTTTCAAAACACCTTTCAAAAACAAATGAAAACCTTTTCAAAAGACATACATCTTTGTATACATCCCCACATGGATCATTGCAAAGGTTGCCACCACATTGGCCTCTTTTCAAAACATTTTCAAAACCCACACACTCAAGCACCATTTAAAACAATTGAAAACAAAAGGCAAATGATCTAAGCAAGTAACTAAGAGCCCATGGATAACCATGGATAGAAAGGGTGCTAATACCTTCCCTTTCTATAATCTACTCCCCGAACCCAAGAAAACATCTCAAAAGGTTTTTTGCTGTGCTTTTTAACCTTTCCTTAGGATAAAATAAAAAGTCGGTGGCGACTCTTGCTAACCGCAACATTTGCGAATACAAACGCAAAACACAAGTCAGTTCTCCCACCGTATCACACTAGCCACAACCTTTTCAGAACAAAAGTACCATTAAGCAATTAAATATACTTTTCTGGAGAGAGAGAAAGAGAAAAAGTGAAAAAGTGAAAAAGTGAAGCAGGCTTACAGTTTTTGGGCAGGCTTAGAAGATAGATAAATATAACAAGATATCCAACAGTTCAAGGGGGCAGAACACATAAAGAAAATATAACACAAAGCTGTAAACACATAACACAAGCCCTCAAGCCTGCTTCAGACTGCCTCAAACCTGTTACAGAAGCAAGCAAACAAAAGCTTGCCTCAAGCCTTGCAGACTGCCTCAAACCTGTTACAGAAACAAGCCAACAAGCCTGTAACCTCCAAGCCTGCCTTCAAGCAAGCAAACAAAAGCTTGCCTCAAGCCTGCTTCAGACTGCTAAAAGCCTGTAACCTTCAAGCTTGCCTGCTAAAAACCTCCTAACCTCCTAAAAACCTGTCAAAATGCACAAGCCTGCCTAAAGCAACTGCACCAGTTACATACCAGATGTAATAACCTCAAGCCTGCATCAAAAACCTGCCTTCAAGCAAGCAAGTTTTCAGGCCTGTACCTAAAAACCTGTCAAGCTGCTCAAGCCTGCTTCAAGCCAAAGTCCAACAAACCTGTCAAAGCCTTACACATACAGAAACCCAAGCCATAATAGCAAACAAACAATCTCAGGATCAAGATTCATCATTGAAAGCTCACCCAAAGCCAAGAGAAAAAGAAGAAGTCAGAAGTGAAACAATAGCCAACAAGCAATCTCATAATTATTATCATCATTGAAAGAGGAAGATTGTAAGGCAACATCAAAATCATCAACATCAGAACAAAAAAGTCCATCAACATCATCAAGCAATCAAACAATAACTATTGCAAACAACTCTCAGAAATCATCATCATCATTGAGAATCAAAACCCAAAGAGAAGAAAAGAAAAGTCAGAAGCAAAAACAACTGAAACAACTCTCAGAAATCATCATCATCATTGAGAATCAAAACCCAAAAAGAGGAAAAAGCAAGCATCCCAAAATCAAAGAACAAAGCATTCAGATAGAAAAAGAGACAGAAGCAAATAATACAGCGTTTTCAGAGTTAGGGTCATCACAAAACGAAGCAAGAGATACGAAGTACCGGAAAGCCAGCAAGCATCACCGCGTCCCTCCGCCTCGGCCACCTGAGAAGCGCCTCCATTCCAAACTCCTCTCCAACAACAAACCCTAAAGGTATTGTCCCCCCTTCCTTTTTTACACCTCACATATACAAATAACACAGAAAATCAATAACATGAAAAAGATAAACATGCAAGATTGAAATCCAAAAAACCCTAAAAAATGTTCAGAAGCTGAAAATCATTACCCTTTTTTGTCACCGCTTGAACAAACGCGAAGAGGAGAGTGGAGGTGGCGTCTAGTAGCCTGAGGCGAGGAGAGAAGCATCAATGGCTAAGTGTTTGAGAAGGATGAAGGCGAAGAAGAAAGGAGAGAAGTGGCGCCGTTCCAAACAATGCAAACCTTGTTCTGAGCAACAAACAAACAAACCCTAAATTTTGTCAAACGCTGCGTTTGGGCCTGCCCTTGCACAAAACCCTTAAGCCCAACGTGTACTGGCGCCTTACCCCCCCCCCCTTTTTTTAAAATCTGTTTGTTTTCTCATTTGGGCCAAGAACAAACCCCCTAAGCCCATTTATTTCCTTTTTATTTATTTTTTAGGTTTACAAGTCAATATTTTCTTTATCACCTTATTTTCTTTTTTATATAACTTATTTCATAATTCATAAAAATAATATACTAATTTTTCATATTACATTTTTACTAACAATACCTTTTTCTATTTTTATTACACTTGAAATACATAAAAATAGATTTTATTAAGTTAATTGATTTTCTCTTTAAAACCTTTTTTATATAACATTAACAAAAAAACACAAAAATAATATTAATACTTAATAAATACATTAGGTTTACATCTTAATCACTTGTAAATAATCATGTGCATCATACATTGCTTTTGATTCCTTTTTATTCTTATATTTTACATTGAGAATGCGACGATTCGATTTGGTTGTAAATAATATTTAGACACTACTATCCTGATAAGACTCATCCCCATTTGTAAACATTTGTACCCCCATTCCCGGATACTTATTTGTAATAGCTTAGACTTTAAATTCCCGCAATTTATCGCCTTTCATATACTGTATAGTAATTAGGGTTTGTATGCGAAGATTCAAAATCAACCGCTAGATAACCTAACATAAGACAAATGCATGAAAATCAATACACAATTCACACTTGCACCTCTAGGGTAACCTCGCTTGTTGCCTCGGAAAAATGCAATCATGTCCCTCGAGTATGAGACACTCTAGCAAACGTCCCTTCGATAAACAAAGATCGTTAGTCCCTCGGTGACCCTCGATGTTGCCTTCGATAAAACGATCTTGTCCCTTACAAAATTGCTAGAGCGTCTCACAAGTTGCCTTCAATGATTGTATACGATGACCCACGCCTGTCCCGTTAAACATCCTAACGCAAGGTTGTTCACCAAACACAATGGTGAAACAACACTGTTAAAGGGTTAAAACATGAGAAAAATCTTTGAGTATAATAGGGTAGACAACTCTTAGTTACTTGATCAAAAACTTACAAAACATCCTTGCCATTTTTCAAACACATTCCACTACACAACTTCAAAAACAATTTCAAAACAAACTTCCAAAAAACATTGAAACATCTTTTCAAAAAGACATACACCTTTGTATATACTCAAGCATGAGTCATTACAAAGGTTGCCTAGACAAGGCACCCTTTTCAAAACATTTTCAAAACCACACACACAAAGCACCATTTCAAATAATTGAAAAGCAAAGGCAAGTGATCTAAAACAAGTAACTAAGAGCCCATGGATAACCATGGATGAAAAGGGTGCCAGCACCTTCCCTTTTCATAATCTACCCCCCGAACCCACGAAAACATCTCAAAGGTCTTTCCTGTGCTTTTTGACCTTTCCTTAGGATAAATAAAAAGTCGGTGGCGACTCTTGCTAAACCGAACAAGTGTGAAAACAAACGCAAAACCTCAAGTCAGTTCTCCCACCGTATCACAGAACTGGAGACTCTGCTGGGGATTAACAGTTTTAAAAGTGGGGTTACCTTAGGGTTTTAGATCACCTTTACATACTTACTTTGTTTGCTTTGATTGCTTTACTTTTTGGTTTCCTTGTTTGGGTTTGTTGTAAATCCTACACCCGAATTTGGGGCACCTTCTTAGGTAAATAGCAATAAACTGTGAGGGAACTGTGCGGGGTATACCGACATGGTTGAAGCAGTAGCTATGTTAGTGTGACATATTTGTGAGTACCGGTAGCCCTTGAGTAGTCAAGGAGAATACGGGGCCGCTGAGTGATGTCATGAAACACTAACAAACTCTTAGAACCTTACTTGACCATCTTGGCCTTTTTAGGGGTAGTGAGATGGCCGACTTTGGTGCAGTCCGAAGTTGGTAGATACTCGATACTACACTCATTGAGGATTGTTTTCTTGGAATATTTTGGTCGCTAGTTAAGTGGCTAAACCAAAACAATGAACATAGAAAACAATCCAATGATATTGAGCTCCTTAGAACCCGGTTTCTATTTTAGGACAGGATGAGCCAACTAACTTCAAGAGGGTACTTACCTACAAACCCCATGCAAGCCTAAACCTAAGGACTTGTTTGCTCTCTGAATATGATTGCCTGTATATATATACTTGCCTACTTTTGCATACATGTACATAACATCATGACATCATACCATAGCATTTTCAATAACCATTTCAAGGATCTCGAGGGTCTGTTGATGCAGGGTCACGTTGAACCAGGCGTCTACCAAAGGGCAAGAGGTTTTCTCCTCTAAACAAATGCCATCAAAGATCAAGTGCAACAACTTGAATCAGGGGCTATGACCCACTTGACATGGTGAGCTTGATTCTCGTGGAAGGACATCCACTGATACAAAGTTCTCCAATCAAGATGTTGATCAAAGTTCAACCTCTAACATTTTTCTTGTGTTTACCCCAAGAGATTCTTGAAAACATGCATCCACATATCATGCATTGCATCATAACAGTTTTTCCTTTTCAGGTTTCCTTATTCTCCTATTGTTTATTTCAGTAGAGATGGCTCTAGAGAGGACTGTCAAAGATATCCAGGATCAAAATGCTCAACTTCAAGAAATGTTCTTGAACCTGTCCCAGGGGCAAGAAGAAGTGAAAGCTCTCCTCGTCCTTGGCACTCATGCTCCCTGCGGGTGTATGATAGTACCCAGTGCCATGGTCATAATGACCCGAGCACCAATGAATCGGGAACTTGGAAATATGCCCGACGGCCTGTTGGCTGAAGATTTTGATAATGTTATCTAGAATTCAAAAGAGTTAAAAGTTCTGATCGAAATGGAATTGAACACCATATTTCGAAGTTGCAGAAGCAGTGTTTCGAATGAGTGTGTCAAAGCTTGAAGCTTCGAACGGTGATCATGGGAAAATATCCAAAGGGGTCTCGAAACAACAGCGAGGCTAGGTTTGGGAAGAGCGTTCGAAACGGAGAAACACCAAAGCATTTAAAATTTAAATGGAAGCGGGACTTTCAAAGTTTGAAAGTTATGTGTTGGAGCATTTGGGGACACGTGGAAAGATGAAAGAAGCATTGTCTTGCATGTTCGAAACGTGGCATGATCCTATAGCGAGACCGTTAGGGTCGAATTAGTATAAATAGAAGTCTTAGTATTAGGATTTCAGTGTGTCATATCTGTTATACAAAATACTCAATAACATTCAAACTACCACATGGCAAGGGAAACGAATGCAAGAGAGATGTATGTATGATAGCACCATGTATTTCTAACTTAATGAAAGCCTTTTTACCATTTCCAGTACTTTCCTCTTTTCTTTTTATCGAATAACATTTACAAGTTTCTTTATTTATTGTCTTTTCATTTCAAAGTCTTTTCCTCAAAAGTTTTACTCTTTATTGCTTTCTTTATATTTCGAGCACTTTATATTTCAGAGAACTGTTACGCTTTCAATACCTTTACTTCCAAGTATTGTTTTTCAAACGCATCCTTTTACTTAAAATTGCATTAAACGCTTTCTTCACATTTTAAACTTCTACATTCCAGAAACCTTTCATGTTAAATGTTTTGCAAATCGAAACCATTTACTTCATTTTTCATACAGTTTTATATGTCTCTTCAATCAGCATTACAATTAGCATTTATTCGTATAATTTAGTTTTCATGTACAATTTGACCACATTTTTAAACTCTTAGAGAGAAGGATCGAAATAAACCAAACACTTGTACAATAGCAACCATGAATAATTGTTCGATTGTGAGAGTAACTTTAATATCCAAGGAGTCCTAGGATCAATCTAGTCGATCCTGTGAGTTACCAGAGAGATTGAGTAGCGTTAATAAAGATTATTCGATAGTTTGGAAGACTAGCGGTTGTTTACCAGAAATCACTGGAAACAAATTGGCACACCTGGTGGGACCAATAGTTGGATATCAGAATTAAGGATTGTCGAGACATAGCCATCCCAAAAACGTAGGAACCATAAGAAATTTGCTGTTTTATGAACATAAGAAGTGGTAAGATAACCAACAGCAACCAACCTTTATCCAGAAGAAAACGTTTGGACAAAATGTCTAATTCAGACAATCAACAAGGAAACCAAGGTGACCCACATGCAACAAGCACTAACGCGTCCATTTCGAGCGGAACATCTAATGTAATCCCTTCGAATGCACAGTCTGTTGCATCTTCAACCAGTAACATAGCCACCACTGGAGTAAGTGGCATATCAACTAACAGTTCGATCTTAGGAAATACTGGAACTATGGGCTACCCTGGGGGATTCGTTCCACCACCAGGAACACAATCCCATTTAGCCACACCATTAACTAGACCACCCGGCTTCGATGGGAATAGAATTAGAAGTTCTTCTTACGGAATGCCAACATCTTTTATGGCAGGTTTACACAATTCCACTTCGAATTCATCCCCACAACTAGGATCTGGGTCTGGGGCGAACCAATTTATGACAAATAACCAAGGGTCAGAAGGTTATAGCACGTTGCCTATCCTAACCACAGATAACCAGTTGGCTTTTAGGCAATTGATGGATGACAGCAACCACAACATGATAGGGGTGTTAGCGCAAACCATGCAGGAAATATTTGCCCCAATAGTTCAGAATGTGACTGTGACGAACAGGGAAAACGCTGACAATATGAGTCGAATAGCAGATTTCTTTGCTCCCACAGAAAGGCGTAGGCAGAACCAGGCGGGATTTCGAACAAACATGCCTGTTATAGAACGAATTGCTAACGACCCAATTCAGAGACTACCCAGAGAAGAAGCTAACTTAGGGGCCAGAGCACCAAGGTTAGAAGCCCCAGTAATTCAGGGCCCACAAAGGGAA
This sequence comes from Vicia faba, assembly GCA_948472305.1. Classification (NCBI taxonomy): domain Eukaryota; kingdom Viridiplantae; phylum Streptophyta; class Magnoliopsida; order Fabales; family Fabaceae; genus Vicia; species Vicia faba. The sequence continues at coordinate 1,327,362,542 of OX451741.1, read as the reverse complement.
GTTATGGAACCAGGGGCAAGGATCGAAAGGCCAGAAGCCCCAGAACTTCGAGAAGAACAACCCAGGGGAGTTGTTTTTGTTGGTCAAAATCAAGATGCCGATGCCGTCGTTCATAGGATTCGAAACGATAACATCTTGGCAGAAAATAACCTAACCACCATGATAGAGAGGATCATGGCCCAAAATGGCCTCAATACGGGAATGAGGAGGCCAAATTACGCTTCTCCTATATTGGATTGTATAATGCATACTGATTTACCAAGGGGATACAAAGTCCCTAAATTTACAAAGTTCGCTGGGGATACCAACGAGTCAACAGTCGAACACATAGCGAGATATTTAACCGAAGCGGGAGACATAGCCAATAATGAAGATCTCAGGATCAAATACTTCCCAAGTTCCTTGACAAAAAACGCCTTCACTTGGTTTACCACGTTGCCTCCCGGATCTATTGACACTTGGCCCCTTTTAGAGAGATTATTCCATGAACAATTTTACATGGGACAATCGAAAATAAGTTTGAAGGAATTGGCCAGTGTTAAGAGAAAATTCACTGAACCCATAGATGATTATTTGAATAGATTTAGGCTGTTAAAATCCAGATGTTACACAGTAGTGCCTGAACATGAGTTAGTCGAAATGGCCGCTGGGGGTTTGGATTATTCTATTCGAAAGAAATTAGATACTCAGTATTTGAGGGATATGGCTCAATTAGCCGACAGGGTTCGACAGGTCGAAAGACTAAAAGCTGAAAAAGCCAGAGTCTTTAAGAATAGTAAGAAAGAAAGGGTTTCCTATGTTGGGACTGAGGAAGTAGAAGAATATCCTGAATTCGAATTCGAAGAGGTCGAAATCGACCTCGCTGAATTAAAACAGGCCCCACCTTACTCCTGCAAAATGTTAGTTCCCACGAAAGGGAAAGATATTGTTGAAAATGAGAAAAGTGACAAGTTTCCAAAGAAGGTTTACACCTTCGACGTCACTAAGTGTGACGAAATTTTTGACTTGCTTGTCAAGGATGGCCAACTAATTGTGCCATCAAATGTCAAAATACCTCCCTTGGATCAGAGGAAGAAAAGGGGATTTTGCAAATATCATAGTTTCCTAGGCCACAAGACCTCACAATGTTTTCTTTTCAGGGACTTGATTCAAAACGCGATCAAAGATGGCAGACTAAAGTTTGCTGATAAGGTGAAGATGAAAGTGGACGAAGATCCTTTGGACGTCGCAGACACCAACTACTCCGAGCCTGCATGCATTGGAGAGGTCAACATGGTGGAAACTGATCAACGTGATGCCCCAACAGGAGAGAAGGACACTGGAGTCGAAAACTGGGTGATGGTCGAAGTCAGCGAGGAAGTCACTGAAGACATCCAGAATACGCCAGATACTTCGATTGTTGCACCTGTGGCTGTTGCAGGAGAAACCCAGGCTACTGAAGGCCAAGGAAATCAAAACGAAGGATTGACACAAGTCACTGAGGGCTTGAGGCTGGAATTGGAGAAAGTCCAAATTACGCAGCCAGTTCCCCTTCGGAAGGAAATATGGGACACTCTGGGGGAACCCAGTGGGAAATTTGACTATCTGGTCAAATATTCTGCCCCAGAGAGTTCGAAGGTCCAGATCGAAGATATAAAGCCCACAGGATGGGGCGATGACGAAACTAAAGAGGGGGATGTGGAAATAAATATGGTGGATATGGAAGGACCCCGTTCTGAGATGGAGGAAGTGAAAAAATACTTAGAAAAAGAAAAGCACAGAATGGGGGATAATCACACTGGAGATGCTACTCTCAAAGACTATCTCATGACATGCCACAAAGGAGATCCAGGCATGATATTGTGCCCTAGGTGCAGCATCCTCTGCAACCAAAGAATTGCTGCAAATTTCGAAAGGGTACAGAGGGCTCGAACTGGCAACAATTGGCGCCAGGATAACCAACTCTTTAGGTGCTATCCCAAGGCTGGAGAGAGTCTGTTGGAGTTTGTTTTTCGCTGCTACAAAGGGGCAACTAAGTGTTTGGTTTGCCCAAGATGTTCTGCTGTGTATGACCAAAGCATGTCCAGGGCCTTCGAAACGATCCCCTTCGCCCCTTGCTGGAACCATCAAGAAACTGCCCAGATGGGCCCGCGTTTCGACAGCAGATACAAACAGCGAAGACCTGATAGCCCTCACCCCAAAGTTGCTCGAAGAGTGACTTTCAAACTCCCTGCTGAAGTGCCAACCGATAGATGGCTACAAGTCAGAAATGACAAAGGCAAAGACAAATGGAGGAGTGCTGAACGAAATGCACGCCATGCTGTGACATACAGGAGGCAATTCAACACACAAAAAAGGGAGGAAGTGAGATTAGAGAATTACAAAGGAAGGAACCCCATGTCAAGATCCCAGTGGCGCAGACAGCAAAGGATTCGAAAGGCTGAGAGAGAAGCTATGGCAAACAAAGGGGATACTTCAACAAAGATACAAGGTGAATCAAGCACCAACAAACCAAAAAATCAGACTGAAGAGAAACCTCCAGTCAATAGGAGGCTTTTTTCTGAAGACCAACGAGACGAACCAAAGGAATATATTCCAGGCCCGGAAGAGGACGAAGATATGGTAACAGATAACTTCGAATCGGAGGGGGAGTCTTCATTCAACCTGAACTGTAACGTGGTGTCCGTGCTTCCCTGCGAATTTGGGCAGGAAACCGAAATCAATGAATATGAGGAGGAAGACACCACAAATTTAATGAAACATAGGCCCGTGTGCTACTACGTGATGGACAATGGGGCTGTTGAGGAACAAAATGCGTTCTTCGAACGTCCAGAGCCTGCAATGAAGAATCATCTCAAGCCACTTTTCATTCGGGCGAAAGTAGGTGTCCATGGTGTGAACAAAGTTCTAGTGGATGGGGGTGCTGCAGTCAACCTGATTCCCCATTTCATGCTAAAAAGGTTAGAGATCCGCGAAGGAGATATCAAGCCCCATAATATGGTTCTATCCAATTATGAGGGAAAAGTGGGCAAAACACTGGGGGTGGTCCAGTTGGAATTGACAATAGGCTCAAGTTGCAGGCCCACCATGTTTATGGTTATCGAAGCCAAGGCCAACCATAACCTACTGCTAGGAAGAGAATGGATTCATGGCGTGGGGGCAGTTCCTTCGTCAATGCATCAACGACTAGTTCTGTGGAGAGAGGACGGAATCGTGGAAAACATCGAAGCAGACCAGAGTTACTTTATGTCAACTGTCAATTTAGTTGACAAAAGGGATTATGATAAAAATCTGGCAAAGATTGCTCCATGTGTCCCAAACGATGAGATGAATGAAACTAGAAACGCCCACTACTACATGACACTTCGTCATGATGGTCTTTACTGGGATAGAACAATAATCAGTGAAGAGGAGGAAGTTGAAGGTGCTATACAAAAACGGCCAGCAGGCTGGAACTTCGACAACCTTAACCATGACTGAGTCTACCTTCTTCGAAAGGATTTCGGCCTATATGGCTGAGAATGAATCGAAAGCGGCCTTAGAGGCTGAAATAAATGAATCAACTGTAAAGACGAATGAAGTCAGTGGGGGGGGGGGGGTGCGAAATGCTCACCCATCAAAGAATTGGAGATGGATCAAAGGTTGGATGCCATCTATGACAAAGAACCCTTAGGCTTCGAAAGGGACCCCATAAACTCAGGTGTCAAAATGTTGGCACAGGACCCGCTCGAAGAAGTCAACTTAGGGGATGAAGAAACGAAAAGAGTAACTTACGTGAGTGCTAAACTTAGCCCAGGCCTCAAGGAAAAAGTGATCGAAGTCCTTAGGAAAAACAAAGATTGTTTCGCATGGGATTATGATGAGATGCCTGGTTTAAAGAGGGAGTTGGTCGAACATAGACTGCCAATCAAAGATGGCAAGAGGCCCATCAAACAAACTCCCAGAAGATTCGCACCAGCGGTTCTCACAAAAATTAAAGCTGAGATCGAAAGGTTGCTGCGCTGCAAATTCATCAGAACAACAAGGTACGTTGAATGGTTAGCAAACATAGTACCTGTTATTAAGAAAAATGGTTCTTTAAGGATTTGCATAGATTTTAGGGATTTAAATACTGCAACCCCTAAGGATGAATATTCCATGCCCGTGGCAGAAATGCTAGTAGATTCTGCTGCAGGATTCGAATACTTGAGCATGTTAGATGGATACTCTGGATACAACCAGATTTTCATTGCTGAAGAAGATGTTGCAAAAACAGCATTTCGTTGCCCAGGAGCCTTAGGCACCTACGAATGGGTGGTGATGCCTTTCGGTTTAAAAAATGCTGGGGCAACTTATCAAAGGGCGATGAATTCAATCTTTCATGACTTCATCGAAACCTTCATGCAGGTGTATATTGATGATATAGTCATCAAATCTATATCTGCAGAAGCACATTTGCATCATTTAGGCCAATCATTCGAACGGATGAGAAAACATGGCTTAAAGATGAATCCCCTTAAATGTGCATTTTTTGTGCAGGCTGGAGACTTTCTCGGTTTTGTGGTCCACAAGAAAGGAATTGAGATCAACCAGAACAAAACCAAAACAATCATTACTTATAACTGCTCCACGCTGTGAAGTGACTCTGGGCGGTTAAGGAACTCAAAAGGTGCTATGATTGATGTGACTGGAGTCAAAGGCATTAAATGTTATGATGATTCGAAAATCCTATCAAAATCTTGTATAAATGTTTAAAATAGGTATTTCTCAAAAAGATCGAAATACATATTTTAAAGGGGCAATTTGTTGGCTGAAGATTTTGATAATGTTATCTAGAATTCAAAAGAGTTAAAAGTTCTGATCGAAATGGAATTGAACACCATATTTCGAAGTTGCAGAAGCAGTGTTTCGAATGAGTGTGTCAAAGCTTGAAGCTTCGAACGGTGATCATGGGAAAATATCCAAAGGGGTCTCGAAACAACAGCGAGGCTAGGTTTGGGAAGAGCGTTCGAAACGGAGAAACACCAAAGCATTTAAAATTTAAATGGAAGCGGGACTTTCAAAGTTTGAAAGTTATGTGTTGGAGCATTTGGGGACACGTGGAAAGATGAAAGAAGCATTGTCTTGCATGTTCGAAACGTGGCATGATCCTATAGCGAGACCGTTAGGGTCGAATTAGTATAAATAGAAGTCTTAGTATTAGGATTTCAGTGTGTCATATCTGTTATATAAAATACTCAATAACATTCAAACTACCACATGGCAAGGGAAACGAATGCAAGAGAGATGTATGTATGATAGCACCATGTATTTCTAACTTAATGAAAGCCTTTTTACCATTTCCAGTACTTTCCTCTTTTCTTTTTATCGAATAACATTTACAAGTTTCTTTATTTATTGTCTTTTCATTTCAAAGTCTTTTCCTCAAAAGTTTTACTCTTTATTGCTTTCTTTATATTTCGAGCACTTTATATTTCAGAGAACTGTTACGCTTTCAATACCTTTACTTCCAAGTATTGTTTTTCAAACGCATCCTTTTACTTAAAATTGCATTAAACGCTTTCTTCACATTTTAAACTTCTACATTCCAGAAACCTTTCATGTTAAATGTTTTGCAAATCGAAACCATTTACTTCATTTTTCATACAGTTTTATATGTCTCTTCAATCAGCATTACAATTAGCATTTATTCGTATAATTTAGTTTTCATGTACAATTTGACCACATTTTTAAACTCTTAGAGAGAAGGATCGAAATAAACCAAACACTTGTACAATAGCAACCATGAATAATTGTTCGATTGTGAGAGTAACTTTAATATCCAAGGAGTCCTAGGATCAATCTAGTCGATCCTGTGAGTTACCAGAGAGATTGAGTAGCGTTAATAAAGATTATTCGATAGTTTGGAAGACTAGCGGTTGTTTACCAGAAATCACTGGAAACACGGCCGGACTACCCTCAGCATCCACAAGTGGCTCCCCGTTCGCGTCGACCACCACGGTTTCCAATTCGAACAAGGAGTCCAAGGCGGTTTGGGTGACCGGCTGAAGCACGTACCATTTATCTTTAAAGTCCCTTACCGAATATGTTGTACCCCAAAATTTGCCCTCCTATATTCTTCAAAATTTGCCAAGTCAAAGCTTCAAAATCTCCCCAAGGGTTGCACAGTTCAAGGGCCTCCTAACAGTCAAAATTAGGGTTTTGGTTCTGACAAAGAAAATGAAGTTTCCAAGGGTCCAATCAAGTCCCACATGCCTACAAACATGGTCAAGCATCCTCATACCAAGTTTCAAGACTTACAACACAAAATTGCACAGTCAAAAACCCTAATTGCACTACAGTCAACTGTAGGGGCAAAATGGTCATTTGACAGTCAAAAGTTCAAATTTTTGGTCAACATCTCATTTTGAAGCCACAAACATCATTTGATCAATACTTGATCATGATTCTCAAAGCTTGGCTCAAAAAGTCTCAAGATGCAAAAGTTTCCATATTTGGACAGTTGAAAAAGTCAACTGTAACTTGACCAAGGCATAACTTCCACATGGATTATCAGAAAAATTCCATCCAAAGCTCATTTTGAAGATAAAGACATTTCCTACAACTCCTCTTCACACTTCAAGTCCAAGAAATTCTCTCACAAAAAGTTATCAATTTCAACATTATAGGTCATTTTCAAAAGTCAACAAAAAGGGACTTTAAGTCAAAGGCCATAACTTGATATTGGTAAATCAAAATGACATGGGACCAAAGGCATTGGTTATAGGACTTCAAGACCTTTCCAAAATGTCTAAGAACATGAGCAAAGCTTAAAAATTGAGCAAGTTATGCCTTGTGGAAGTTGGGAAATTTTTGGATATTTTGAAAAGTCAACTTTGCTTCAAATGTCCTAAAATTGCTAATGGGCCTCTTTTTCTTCCAAAATCCATCATCCAAAGCATGTGCACGACCATTTGGCCCAAAGGGAAGTTTTTCATCATTTTTATTTTATTTATTTGAATTTTTAATTGCTAGAAATTCATTTAATTAATTAAAATACATGAAAAATACCAAACCTAAGTTTTTAAATCTTTTTATGCATGGAATACACTCAATATTTCGTGCATGATCAGATTTGGAAAGAATCATGGTGATTGGACATGATTTGAATCAAATTAGCTTGAAAAAGATTGAAAAAATTATGGCATGGAAATCAAATATTTTCTCATTAATTCATTGATTCTTTGGACCAAATTTTGAACCCTAATCATTCCAGTACTTATATACATGATAACCCTAATGCCAATAATCTCCCAGCTGCGCCATACATCAAGAACCAAGGTTGAGTTTTTTGTCAAAAATTTGAAAACTGAAAGTGGCCTTAGAGGACGATTCAGAGAGAAATAACAATCCGAATAGCTTGCAAAAGTGTCAAGGAAACTTCCTGCATTGTTTTTTAACCCTTACACGCCCAGAATCGGTATAGGGAATTCAAACTTTTTCACATTTTTTTCATATTCGTGTTTCAATATTCAAGCATTCTCATTGCATTTTTCTTGTGGATTCCTACTAATTGATTGATTCTGAAACTAACTGCATGCTTTAATTGAGTTTTCGTGCCAAATTAGAGGATTCACCATTGAAACAGGCTAGGGTTCTTCAAGCTTCGAATTGGGTATTTCTGAATACTGTAAAATTAGAACACCTTAATACCATGGTTGAAATCAGGGAGCCTGGACGATTTGAAAACACCCATCGCGCCTAATTTATGTGGCCATATGGCCTGTTCGCTATTATTGAAAAATGCATATTTTGGGGGGGTTTAAAACCCCCGCTAACCCTTTTTATATTTCAGGAAAAAGCAAAACGAGGAAGAAGATGATGAAGTGTCAAGACCTGATTGAATAATTTGAATTTTCGCGCTAATCTGTCCACTAATTCTTGTTTTATTTCATATTATTTATTAGTTACATTATAAACAAAGCGCGCTAAGAGCTCCAGTGACAGGCATGTATATTGGTAACCCCTGGGACCTGGGTTCGATTCCCAGGTCCCCATCCCTTTCCATATTATTTTTCTAAACACACTTGTGTGTAGTTCGCTTCCAGGGTTCCACCATGCAACTCACAATCCAGGCATGCCACGCATCTCATGATGGCAATCCAAAGGTGGAGATTTGAGGAACATCCTATGCCTCAGTCAACGAAACACACGCCAGCATAAAAGTCAACCAGGCCAGAAATCAATTGGGCCTGAATTGCTAAGTCATACCTCCAATTGGGGACAGAACCCCCCTAGGTTTTACAATTATTTTCTTTCTTATTTTTATCTATTTCAATTATTTCTTTTTTATATATTCCTTAAATTAATTATTTTCATAAAATATAAAAAATAACAAAAATCAGAAAAGACAAAAACTAATATATTTTATTTTAATGTTTTTTTAAATAAATTTCACTAACTAATTAGGTTAAATTTAGGTTTAAATCTTAATATTTTTCTAATAAACTTAAAATTCATAGAATTAGGTTTTAATTACTTTTATTCTTTTTTTTCTTTTTTCACCATAATTAATTATTAAATGTTATTTTTGTAAGTAAATTACCATGTAAGTAATTAGATTAATTTTAGGTTTAACTGTAACATGTTTTTCTTAATAAATAAAAATTGTAGAATTAGGGTTAATTAATTAATTTCTTAATTTCATTTAATTCACATAAAAAAACCATAAATACAAAAAATCCTCAAAAATAATCTTCCTTTTAATTTAATTAATTTGTTAATATAATTTAATTAAAAAGGGTCCAACGCCCTCGCTTTCAATTTTAATTCAATTCGCGCATTTTATTTTATTTCTTATAATATTTATGTAACTCTCCCAGAGCCGTGTAAAGTTATATTTCTCGCACTCTTCTTTATTTTTCTGTCAAATCGGGTCCTGGATTTTAATTTGGCAATGTGGACCCGCGCCTTTGTAATAGTTTAGGAACTTTTAATTTCCGCACTTTTTAACTGTTAAATAAATGCATGCAAGAATGAATGACAAAATAAAAACAAACGCATAGATCACCCATGACATGACAAAAGACAAAAATAACTGAAAACGACACACAAATCACACACCACCCCTAGGGTACGCCTCACTGTTGCCTTGCCTCGAAAGGTGATCGTCGAGTAGAGGATGTCTTAGTAAGTCCTCATGATCCGGGAACCTGGCATGAGGGTAGCTTCTAAGGTGTCTTTCCATTGCTCTGGTGATCACCATGTCCCGAACCTTCGAATTGACCCGAACACCTCCAACGGTGGTGCTACCTACCTCTCAATGGTGGGATGGCACTACCTTAAAGGACATTTACACAGACGAATTCCTTAGGGTAGGTAGACGACTCTAGATACTTGCTCTAATTTCAAAACAAAATTCAAAAATACTTTTCGCACCGACACCTTTTCCAAAAAGCTTTCGAAAGCAACTTTTCAAACACTCTTGAGGACCGATACAAGAGTCGAACTGGAATTTTCAAAGAAACTTTTTTTTTAAAACCCACAGTTGAAAAGCAAACAAACCATTTTGAAAACACAAATGAGCAAGTATCTAAGAGCCCATGGATAACCATGGATAGAAAGGGTACTAACACCTTCCCTTTCTATAATCTACCTCCCGAACCGAGAGCAATCTCTTTAAGGAATTTTTCTGTGCTTTTGTCCTTTCCACTTGGAGAAAATAAAAGACGGTGGCGACTCTTGCTTCCGCGACATTTCGCGAACCAGCGTTAAACAGTCAGTTCCAGATCCACCGATCACAGAATCCATATACATCTTGAACAACCTCTTCGATTGTTTTAGGGATACCCAGTTGTGCCTGCCTCCTCGAGACTGACGCTGCAGGTGAAAGACCCTGAAGAAAAGGGGAATCATCGCCCCGATTCTCAAGAAACGGCACGTCAGCTCGAACGCGTTAGGATGAAGCTGCGAAGGGGCCAGGTTCAAATGGCTGAACACCCCGACTTGAAAGTCGCTGAAGGGTAGCTTGAGACCGAGATCCCTGAACACGATCTCGTACATGGGGAATGCGTACTCGGTAAACTCCGAGCAGATACGGGCGTCTATCGTCGGCCTCATTACTACAAAATTCTTTTGAAAACCTGGCTGACTGCCGCCATGCTCGATGACAGTATAAGCACGCCGACTACGCCGACAGTATGCCGAAGCAATTCCCCCGGGCTCGGCGCCCACCCAGTCCAACGTGGGGTCATCTATGGTGTCGACTAATGTAACGTTCTCTTCCGTGCTTGTTTCCTCGGCGTCATTTTACCTCGAGGATTCCGGATTGTCGGCCATTTACCTGCAAAGCACAGGAAACCGGTGAATTCGAGAGCAAATCCGCCTGCTCGCCACATAGGCGGGAAGAAGTACACAACAAGCCGAACACAGACACCTAACTTTGACCACGCAACGGGGACAACACAAGCGTAGAATGAGCGCCCCCGGGCGAATCACGAATCACTCGAGCAAGTCCTGACTTCGCCTATCCGGCACTAGGATACCGCGAGGAGACTACCCTACATACTTCCTAAAAGGATGAACATCCCGACCAAACGTATGAAGATCACGAGCAATATCATGAGCTATACGCCCAAAACTATGAATCTCACAGGCAATATCAATAATTATATGCCTAAACTATAAATACCACGAGCAATCTCATAAATTAGGTCCCTAAAACTATGAGTGTCTCGGGCACAATCATGAATCTACCGGGCATTACTTCCAAATATGTATTTCCAGTATCAAAAATAGCATCAAAATTATCTACAATGAAGAAAAACAGGAGGAACAAACACTTACTTGGAAGAAAAGAGGTACGAACGACGGCAGTGGAAGTGATTAACGGCGAATGGTGCAGTGATCTCACGGTGTTGCAGGAAACGACGGCAACGGAATCAGAGAAAGACGGAGGAGCGTGAAGAGGGAAAAAACAAATTATGGGCCCAAGGGTCATATTTATAGGGATGACGTGGAATATGAAACGTCGCACCGGGGAGACACGAACTTCCCCGTCCTCGACATCTACTCCCCTAGGCAATGATGACCCTATTTTTGCTAGGGTGGCGTCACGATTCCCAAGGACTGCCCCACGTATCCGACGAACGCAGCCCGCGAGAAATTCCTCGAGCACGCTTCGAAAAACAAAAGCCCTGGTCTAGGCGTCAGGTCCCCGCGATAAGAGTGAGCTAAGATCAAGTCATAACTCCTGCACCAGAAGCAACAACTTAGGGGGCTCCTGTTCTGGACTGGGCCCATCTTGGCCCAAAGTGCACATAAAGGCCCAGATCCAAGCAACTCCTCGGGGAATGACCACGGTCAGCACATCACCAAAACGTGCCCGACCATATACTACATCTGCTACGCCCGCCGTTGCCCTCGACGAGCAACGTCTCCGACCAAGGGAGCTCCAGCTCGAGTCCAGCTCTAGCACCCTCCCCGTAGGGCAGATTCCGTCCACTATGACCATTATGGAATTCTCAAAGCTCCGAAAAGACCGCGTCTTCGTCCTCCCTCATTCTTCGCAGAGCACCACCCAGGAAGGGGACCACGTGCGGGTCCCCACTACACACGTAGAACCTGGCAGTTCCTTTATTGGGCCAGTTTTGGTCAGCCCAATGAGGGGACTTTGGCCCAGTGCTGGAGGCTATAAATACCCTCTGTTCCAAGAGGGTCAGGTATTCATCTATCACATGCATATACACTTTTTGCCTGCCCATTCCGTCTCTCATTTTAGCATCAGAGTGTCTTGCAGGTACCCCCCTCCATCTCTCTCAAAATCAGTTCGAGCCAGCTGTGACGGTCCAAGTCTGATCCGATAAGATCAATATCGGACTTAAGGTTTCCTCCTCCTTTGAAACAATGACATCTCCTTCTTCTACCACCAAACTTGAGCTATCTGGAATGTTGAATGGACCCGTTTGCATAGAATTACGAGAAGAGATTGGAGAACCAGTGCGCGGTGGGCTAGGGAAGGAAGTTGTCGACGGTGAAGGCTCTGATTTTTTCGGACGTCCATGCCACTTTTTCCCCGTCATTTAAAAAAAAATCTTTTTGTCTCGTTTAATTTAAAATTATTACAGTATTAGATTAAATAGAGCATGCACGTTTTTTTACATTTACTTCTAATAAAATTCAAATGAAAAAACATGAATTTTTTTTTTTTTTATGTTTTAAAGTTTTGTTGGAGATTCGTGTGATGTCAATAAAATCTAATTAGCTATATTTTATTTTAAAATAATAGGATACTCTCTCTGGTTAAGGAAAAAATTAGTTTTTAAATTTAATGAATAATAAACATAGTTAGACTATTATATAAAAGTTATTCTATAAATATAAAAATAAATTGTTTCCTTATTATAAGAAGAATATTAAATATTTTAATAATTATATTTTTTTAACGAGTTTAGTAATTCCATATATGTTACTAACTTGATATCCCACATATTTCTCCGATGACCGATAACGGCTAGATTTGAGTTGTTAACGGATAATTCCATCAGCAATTGTAAACCCAGTCAAAGAAAACGACATGGAGAAGAGAAAGACCAAATGAATATTTGTTCCAAAAGGAAACACGAGGATGGATGAGGACAACCCAAATGTAAAGCCATTTGAAAATGATCAAATATGACCAATATCCTCTTTTACTTTCCTTTAACTTTGATTCCAAAGTTTTCAAAAGCCAATTTAGATTCCTTAAAATGTGAACCTTAAACGAGGATTGTGATAGGGTGGTTAAGGATGTTTAGAAGGTTAAGCACTATGGTTTCCCTATGTACATTCTTGACAAAAAGCTTAGAACTCTTAAGGCTGGCCTTAAGGATTGGAATAAGAACACTTTTGGTAATGTTATTGACAAAGTCAAAATTGTTGAAAATCACCTTAAGGGCATTCAAGAGGATATTAATAACTTAGGCTACTCTGATTCCTTACAGGATAAGGAAGTTAAAACGCAAATGGATTTGGAATTAGCTTTGAATTTGGAAGAGGAATTATGGAAAGAAAAATCTAGGATTAATTGACAATTAAATGGGGATAGGAATACTAATTATTTCCATACTTACACTAAAATTAAAAGAAAAACTAAAATGATTTCCTCATTGGTTATCAATGATATTATGGAAACATACCATGTTAGATTAGAAAATCACATTGAGAATACTTTCAAAAGTCTGTTCAATTCAGATGTTGTTATCCATGACACTGGTCTGGTTCAAAAGGTCATACTTAATAGGGGTGTTCGCGTTCGGTTTGGATCGGTTTTAAAGCAAAAACTCATCTGATTCAAAGATTAATTCACTTAAGGTTCGGTTCGGTTTTGGATGATATATTTAAAAAAATCCAATATGATCCGATCCAATTTTATGCGGTTTAATTTGGATCGGTTTTTGGATATCCAAATTACACATTATATTTTTATTAATATTATAAAACTACTAATAAATCATAGATTTGATATAATATATAACATATAGTATATTAAAAGTTAATATTACAAAATGAGAGTGATTGATTATGCTTGAAATAATAAAAATAAATAGATTATACCAAACTAATAAATATTATTAAAAAAATTATTATCATCTAATAACAAATTCACATAACATGTCATACTAATAAAAAGTAAATAACATGTCATACTAATAAGAAGTAAATAAGTATCAAAATATATTTATGCAGTTCGGTTTGGTTTGGATCGGTTTTGAAAAATTCATCCGAAATCCAATCCGAACCGATCGATTTTCATAAAATAACATCCAAACACAACCAATAACTTTCGTTTTTTTGGATCGATTTTCGATTTTTTATTTGGATTGGTTTGGATTTGAACACCCCTAATACCTAAGGTAGTTTCTGATCAAACTAATGAGATGCTTACTATGATCCCTAGCCCTGAGGAAATACATCAAGCCATTATGAACCTTAATGTGGATTCTGCTCATGGGCCTGATGGTTTTGGAACTATTTTTTTTACCAAAAGTACTAGGATATTATAAAACTGGATGTGATTAATGTTATCACTCAATTTTTTCTGTAAGGCTGGATCTTGCCTAACTATAATGCTAATACGCTTATTCTTTTACCTAAAACCAAGAATGCTAATAGCATTGGTCAATTCATGCCTATTGCTTTGGCTAATTTCAAATAAAAAATCATTTCCGAAATCTTAGATGATAGATTAGCTGTTATCCTTCCTTCTTTAATTTCTCCTGAGCAAAATGGGTTTGTGACAGATAGGAGCATAAAAAATGGGATTTGTCTCACTTCTAGGGCCATAAATCTCCTAAACAACAAAAGTTTTAGTGGAAATGTCGCTTTAAAGATTGATATATCTAAATCTTTTGATACCCTTAGTTGGAAATTCTTAATTACTACTCTTTCTAGTTTTGGTTTTAGTGAAAAATTATGTAACTGGATTCATACCATTCTTGATTTTGCTAACATTTCTATTGGTTTTAATGGTAAGATGATTGGTTATTTCAAGTGTTCTAATGGTGTGCGGCAAGGAGATCCACTATCTCATCTTCTTTTTTGTCTGGCTGAGGAAGTTCTTAGTAGGGGCGTCACTAATTTGGTTAGTACTAACTGTATTAATCTCATTCAGACCAACAAAACCTTTAAAGTTCAATCTCATACCTTGTTTGCTGATGATATTATGATTTTCTGCAGGGGTAACTCAAAATTGTTGACTGCTATTTCCGACCTCCTCGAGGATTATGCCAATTGTTCTGGCCAGAATTGCAATCTTACTAAATCTCTCATTTTATGTTGGTGGAATGTTCGATGACTGACACTTTAGACTGGAAGACATTGTTGGATTCACTAAAGCAAATCCTCCTTTTATTTTTCTGGGTGTCCCTATATGGTTGAAAAACCTAAAGCTTGTCACTTTGATTTTCTTGCAGATAATGTCATAAACAAGCTGGCAACTTGGAAAGCTAAGATGTTGTCTATGGCTGGTAGAGTTCTTCTGGTGAGATCTGTTACTCACAACATGTTAGTGCATTAATTCTTGATCTATCACTGGCCTGCTAGAACTTTAAAAAGAATGGAGGCATGCATGAGAAATTTCATTTAGAGTGGCAATTGTGATAAGAAAAAGACAGTCACGGTTGCATGGAAAGTTTGCTGTAAGAAATTGAAGGATGGTGGCCTGGGAATTTTATCCTTGAAAGATTACAATTCTTCTTCCACTCTCTAGCTTTGTTGGCAGTTCCTTAACAACAACAAATCCTGGGCTAAGCTCCTTTCTTCTAGGGTTAAAAGAAACAACAATTTCATTGGTTATTCAATCAAATCTTCAATTTGGAAAGGTTTCAAAGATTGCTACAACAAAATTTTGGAGAACTGTGTGTAGATTATTGGCAATGGCAAGAACATCAACTTTTGGCTTGATAATTGGGTGGGTGAACCTCTGGCCTCCAAGTTCAAAATTCTTGAGATTTTCAAAAATGGTCTTACTTCTTCAGTTTGAAATTGGTGGATTAATAATAACTTATCTGTTAGCAATAACATTAACTTAGCTATTCCTTTCTTAAAGCCCTTTCTCTCCAAGTTTGCTATTTGAGATATGCTCATTGCATATTTTTTGGCTTGGAAGGATTCGGAGGATGGTTTTTTAAGTATGAAATAGGCTCACAACTCTGTCTCAAAGGTTGATTCTTCTGTTGCTTGGTCTGGTCTCCCTTGGGACAAAGACTTTTCTCCCTCGCATTCTATGGTTGTTTGGAGAATTATGCATAACAAAATTCCAACCGACAAGAAATTCCATATTTGAGGTTTCTTCTTCCCTTCAAAATGTTCTCTTTGTTCTATTACTTGCGAAACCTCTGATCATCTCTTTTTTGGTTGCTCCTTTGCTTCGAATTTATGGAATTGGTTAATGTTGAAGCTTCAAGTCGGCATTGTTGTCAAGAATTTTGGAGACTGCGTGAAAATTATGGGCATGGCTTGGAATCTGCAAACTACTGTTGTTATTAAAGCTAGCATTGTTTGTACTTTTTACCTGATTTGGCAAGCAAGAAATAAAGCCAGGTTTGACAATACTCTTTTTTCATTGGAAGTCTTACTGCGCGAAGATTGTTGCTCATGCTAACTTGGTGGGAAACCTCACCACTAAGAAATCTAATTCATCTATTAATTGTTTCATGCTGCTTAAAGGTTTTAATATCAACATTAATATTAGGCCTCCATCTATTCTGGTTGAAGTTCTTTGGACTCCTCCACAGTCTGGATGGATAAAGTGCAATATTGATGCCGTGGCCACCGGCTCTCCTTTGCTTACGGCCTGTGGCGGTATTTTTAGGGACGATAAGTCAAGCCATTTGATGAGTTTCTCTGCTGCTTTGGGTGTGGGCACTCCCGTTTTTGCTGAATTCATGGCCGCTATATTCGCCATTGAAAAAGCCAAAGAATTACGTGATAGAAACTGACACTGAACAGAAATAATTTGGAGAATAGGGATACTTTATTGATGATAATTCTGGTGGACAATCAAAGGACCAGAATAATATGCTTACAATAGTTATAGAAAATAGTGCAGAATATTAGGACACACACCAAGATTCGAGAGCTTGGTTCTCTCCCTCCCCAGTGTCTAACACTCACAACTTTAGGATCATCAGAACACAGTTCTGTTTCCCCTTTTATTCCGCCTAGGTTTTGTAACTGTTCCTAATATTAATTGTTACTCTAGGAATAATAATAACTGCTGCCTTTAGAAATCTGTAACTGCTACAGATGCCATTAACATGACTGCTTATCTGCTGCTATTACTTGACAGCATTTATCTTGCTTTATTGGTGATCCTTCCTCTTATAAGTATTCTTTATGAGGGGTCTAACAATACCCCCCTAAAAGAGACACCTTGTCCTCAAGGTGAAACGAAGGAAATTGCTCTTTGATGACTTCCACAGGCTCCCACGTAGCTTCAAATTCTGGTAGGTCCTGCCATTGAATAAGCACTTCAGCTGAGCCATTAGCATTATTCCGGACAGCCCTTACCACCGCAGGTGATACTTGGAGTTCTAAATCCTCGGAAAGCATTGGCGGAAGAGGTTGTCGATTGCTTGTTGGAGCCAGGGCTTTCTTTAGTAAGGAAACATGGAGAACTAGATGAATTTTTCTCTCTGGTGGTAAATCCAATTCAAATGCCACCAGTCCTATTTGTTTGATTATTTGATAAGGCCCATAGAACCTAGGACTCAGTTTCTCATTCCTCTTCTAAGCAAGAGACTTCAATCTGTAAGGTTGCAGCTTAAGATAAACCCAATCACCGGTAGAGAGATTTATTGATCTTCTGGACTGATCTGCATAAGTTTTCATCTGAACTTGGGCTTTCACTAAATTAGACTTGAGCTCATGTAACATTTGATCCCTCTCTTGAGTCAACACATTAACTTCTTCCAGAACTGAAGGAATGGTGTAGAGCCTTTGAGTAAATGGGGAGGGTCTCGGCCATAGAGAGCTTTGAAAGGAGTTAATTTCAAGGAGCTATTATAGTTGGTGTTGAACCAATATTCAGCCCACCCTAACCACTTTGTCCACTGCTTCGGTTGAGTCCCTGTGAGACACCTCAGATAGGTTTCCAAACACCGATTTACTACTTCGGTTTGGCCATCCGTTTGAGGATGATATGCGAAACAGAATTTTAACTTGGTACCAGCCATTTTAAACAACTCAGACCAGAAATGGCTGAGAAATATTTTATCCCTATCGGACACAATGGTCGATGGGAAACCATGTAACTTAACCACCTCTTTGATGAAAATTTCAGCAACATCCTTAGCGGTAAAAGGGTGACTTAAAGCCATGAAATGAACATATTTGGTAAGACGGTCAACTACCACTAAAATCACATTTTTGCCATGTGCTTTAGGTAACCCTTCTATAAAATCCATTGTAATATCAGCCCACACCTGAGAAGGAATTGGCAGTGGTTGTAGTAGACCAGCAGGAGACAAGGTCTGATATTTGTTCAATTGGCAAACTTCACAAGTGGCAACATATTGTTGAATGTCTTTCCTCATTCCTTCCCAGTATAGAATTGCTGAAATTCTTTTATAAGTTCTGAAAAATCCCGAGTGGCCTCCCGTGGCTGAATCATGGAATTCTTTTAAAAGCTTTGGAATTTTGGAAGACCCTTTTGGTAGCACTAGTCGTCCTTTGAAAAACAACTTCCGATCTCTAAAAGAATATCCCGGATGAGAGTGGCTATCCTTCAGCAAGTCTTGAATGATTTCTTGCAATTTTTATCATTTTGAATTTCGGTCTCCCACTCCTCTAATTCGTCAAATTGGACTGTGGATATAGCTGCATAACTCATCCTTCTAGAGAATGCATCAGCCACTCTGTTTTGTGTTCCAGGCTTGTATTGAATTTCAAAATCGAATCCCATCAACTTAGAAGTCCACTTGAATTGTTCATCTCCTAGAACTCTTTGGTCACAAAGAAATTTAAGGCTCTTTTGGTCTGTAAGGATGATGAAATGCCTCCCCATCAAGTAATGTCTCCATTTTTGAATAGCTATCACAATGGCCATCAAATCTCTCTCGTACACTGACTTGGATTGTGCTCTATCCGATAAAGTTTGACTATGAAAAGCCACGGGCCGACCTTCTTGTAATAAAACAGCTCCTAATCCTTTGTTAGATGCACCCGTCTCTATGGTGAAGACTTTGGAGAAGTCTGGGACTGTTAGTATGGGTAATTCAGCCATCAATTTCTTCAGTAGCTCAAAAGCGATTTGGGCTTCGTTGTTCCAACGGAAACAATCTTTTTTCAACAATTGGGTCAACGGTCTTGCTATCTTGCCATAATCCTTCACAAACCTTCTATAATAACCCGTGAGTCCTAAAAATCCTCTTAGTGCTTTGAGATCTTTAGGAATGGGCCACTCCATCATAACAATTAGTTTTTTTGGATCAGCTGCTACTCCTTCCCCTGAAATGATGCGACCTAAATACTCTAATTGAGTTTGGCCAAAAGTGCACTTTTTCAGATTCGCAAATAGTTGGTGCTCCTTCAGTAGCGCTAGAACAGCTTGCAAATGCTTATGATGTTCCTCATTAGATTTGCTGTAGATCAAGATATCATCAAAGAAAACCAAAACAAATCTTCTTAAATATGGTTTCAACATTTCATTCATTAACGATTGAAATGTGGAAGGTGCGTTAGTAAGTCCAAACGGCATAACAACAAACTCATAATGACCCTCATGAGTTCTGAAGGCTGTCTTTGGAATATCATCTTCCTTCATCCTTATTTGATGATAACCTGATCTTAAATCCAGTTTAGACAAAATATTTGCTCCCCCTAACTCATCAAGTAACTCATCAATAATGGGAATAGGGAATTTATCAGGCACAATAATCTTATTTAGGGCTCTGTAATCTACACAAAAACGCCATCCTCCGTCTTTTTTTTAAACCATAATAATAGGACTAGAGTAAGGACTTACACTAGGCCTAATGACACCCGATTTTAACATATCATCTACTAACCTCTCAATCTCATTTTTTTGATAATGAGGATACCTGTAAGGCCTGATATTAGGAATATCCGTTCCTTCCTTAAGTACAATAGCATGATCTTGTCTCCTCGACGGTGGCAGTCCCTTTGGTTCTTGGAACACCTCTTCAAATTCGCTTATAACTCCTTCCAGCCAGCTAGGCGGTGAGATTACTGAATGTGTTCCAGCCTTTAACATCTGGTATTCTAAGAGAAAAACTTGCCCTTCATTACGCATGGCCTTTAAAACAGACCTGAAGGATGCTGCTGCCCTCGATAATTCAGACTCTCCTTTCAACACATGATATCGATTACCACATGGAATTTTGATAGTTAAATCCTTGAAGTTTGCTTTTATTTCTCCCAAACTGGATAGCCATTCCATTCCCAAAACCACATCCACTCCACCTAATTCAAAGATGAAGAAATCCTGCTGAATGTCCAACTCTTGCATGCTGAGTTTCAGTTGGGGACACACTCCCTTACAAGAGATTTTTCTCCCATCCCCCACTTCTACATAGTAAGAGGGTGTTGAAGAAGTGAAAAACACAAGAAGGGGGGTTGAATTGTAAAACTTGAAATCAATTGCAGACAACACGTTATTTTTATCCTGGTTCGTTTGATCTCAAACTACTCCAGTCCACCCGTCAAGGTGATTTCGCCTCTCTCCAACGAGGTCTTAATCCACTATATTCAACTGAATACAAAACTGCTTTAACAACTGCTAAAGCCTTCTTGAGTCTAACCACAGACCGGTTTCTCAAGGAAATTCTTTTACAGATAAATGAACAAAATGTGGGTTTGATGTTTTCTAGAAAAACTATATATCACAACTGTGATAATACACAATATGAAGCTTATGTGAAACTAGATTGCTAGAACTATAGAGTAAGCGGTTGAGAGTTTTAGCAAACTGATGAGTGAAGATGATTGGCTTATGCGTATGTGCGTGTAGAAGGATTGTAGAGTATTAGCCATTTCTTTTCTCAGTGATTTGTTTATATAGTCTTGGAATAGATACGTTGCTGTCCATAATTCCATTTCAATGCTCATAACGTTCTTTCCTTTTTAAGAAGATCTTTGTCTTGGAATAAAGTCGTTGGTAATTAATCTGCCTTGAATGCATAGTAACATTGACACTTCAGAATGTTCTGCTTGATGAAAATCAGAGTGTTCTTGGCTTTAGCTTATTCTGACGCTTCTGAGTGCTGATGACATGGTTAGGATCTTGATCAGAGTCAGAGTATGTTGAGCGCAGATTCTGTTCATCAGACTTCAGCATAGCACATGTATTGATCTTTTGATGCTGACACATCTTCTGATGTTGATGTTGATATTCATATTCTGATGCTGATTCCATCGGTGTTTCCTGTAAATACACAACATAATTTTGAGTAGCACATATATCTTATATAAATCTCATAATTCATTTAATCTTGTATTTTGTTATCATCAAAACTCTAACTGAGGGTTGTAGAATCAAACTATGTTCTAACAATCTCCCCCTTTTTGATGATGACAAAAACTAGATTTTTTCAATTAAAATAAAATGATGAAAGTATCAGAGTTTAAGGATAAAGAGGAAACGGTATCAAAGATAATCAGATAATGAGTAAAAAATATCAGAGCTAAGAGGGTAAGTAATAAAAAGTATCAGAGTAATGATGAGAAAAACTCCCCCTGAGTTGATTATTTCCCTTTGATTCCTTGAGACCTTGAGCATCAGAACTTTACTGAACTTTCTTGGAGCATCAGAATTTTACTTTATCAGAGTTCATCAGATTCTTGTACCTGTAAACTTTTCAGAACAGCAAATATATAAGGATGTTAGAATGTTTGAGACTTATGTCTCAGTAATCCGTTATTGAAAAATATAATTCTTTCTCCCCCTTTTTGTCAGTTATCAAAAAGCATAAATAATCAGAGTTAAAAAGATCAGAGTAAACACACATTTGTATTAAAACAAAAGCAATGATAGTTTAGAACAAGTAGAAATATTACAGACAAACATGTAAAGAAAACAAGGAAAACATAAGAAAAATCTAAGAAGAAGGAGGAAGTCGTGTGAACAGAGCTTCCAACATGCTCTTGATTTATTCGCTGGTTTCATTTTGCTTAGCTACCATGTTTGCTATATAATCAATCTTGATATCCTGCTTGTCCATCCGTTCATTCATCAGCATATCCGATCTCTTCAAATCTTCCAGAGTCTGCCTGTCAAGAGAGGAACCTTGAGGATCTTCAGATACAGACTGCTTCTCAGAGCTTTCTGTAGTTTCTTCTGCTTGACCCAAGTCTTCATCTTGAATTATCTGTTCTTCTGCAGGTTGAACTTTAGATGCTGGACGCTTTTCAGACCAAGGCTCACTGTCCAGATGGAGAACTTCTTCCTTTAGCAGCTTGCTCAGAACTGGACCTTCCATTTCCTTCAGCAGATTGCTGAAGTTCTGTTGAGCCTGTCCATAGCTCTGGCCTTGCAACTTGAAGGTTTCAACGCATACCCATCTTCTGAATTGAGTCCAGAGGAGATCTGATACAGCAGGATCAACCACTTCCAGACTTGCTTGTTTCAAAGAAGTGATCCACTTCTGCATATCTGTTTCAAAGTTCAAGATGCTGGAACCAACATCTGGTTTTTTTTGGTTTAGGGATGACAGTTTTCTGGTTTATTGCAGCAAGGCGTTCAAGGAATGTTAGATCAATGACTGTCTTGCTGTGGTTTTCTAAATTTTTCTTAGGTGAGGGAGTGGGAGAGTCAGAAATTACGATTGGACTTGCTGGGGTGTTTGGAGGAGTTGTTTCTGGTGAAGAGGGAAGTTGAGACATATTAACGGTTGTACCACAGGGAAATTGAATGGCCAAAGGTTGTGGTTCAGGGGATTCAGAGGTTTGAGCCTCAGAGTGTTAAGTCTCAGGTTGTGGAGATTGTGCATGTTGAGGAGATGGTGGATTACTTTCTGGTTGAGGAGAGGAAGGTTGTGGGATTTCTGGTTCTGGTATTGGAGAGAGTGGAGTTTCTGGTATTGGTGAAAGTGGGATGTCAGGTTGTGGAGAAATGGGAATTTCTAGTTGTGGATTTGGATTTTCTGTTTGGGGAGCGGAAGAGTGTTGTTCTATATCAGAAAGAACTTGTGCAAGTTCTGGTTCTGGTATGGTTGCAGTGTTTGGATTTTGTGGTTTGGAGCGGGATCTTCTGAGGGTTAAGGACTCAGAAGGGTCAAAGTCAATGTCAAAATCTTCAAAGGTTCGGGGTGTTGGAATTTCAGATGGAGTAGAGTGGAAACAATAGTTGAATCTAAAACATATACAGAAACAGGATTACCTCTTTTCTTTGGAGTCTGTTGTGATGATCCTTCTGGAGCAGCTTTTCTCTTCTTCGTCTTCTTCAGAACTACCTCTGGTGCCTTCTGCTGAAGATCTTGGATATTTAGATTAGGTGTTGTACCATCAGCTTTACAAGCATCCAAATATCTCAGAATTATTTGAGGCTTGGAGTCAATCTCTGAGAACATAGGGAAGTCGTCCAGAGGGACTCTTCTGCTGGAGATTTCAGCAAAAGGAGTGACACTGGGCTCCTTCTTAATATTCTCTATCAGCTTCATCTTCTTTAGATTCTTGGCATTCAACTGCTTGCCAACAGAAGGTTCCAGGGTGCTGATCTCTTGTGCCTCTGTCAAATGTTCAATCAGCCTATTCTCAGTCAGAATATCTGATATTAATCTTCCCAGGGGTATCCAATCCCTTTTAGTACGTTCATCTTCTCTGGTTTCCTTGACGCTTGTTCTCAGATGGTTGAACATAAGATGAGCTAGATTAATCTTTACCCTCTGAGAAATAAAATAGATCAGAAACTGCTGATCTATGTTTATGTAATCAGGAGAGCTTATAGGTTTCTTGTGGTTGAAACAGCCCAGAATAATCTTTGCCCAAATTCTGTGCTTATCTTTCAAATCCCTTATCTTGCTGGAGGGAAGTTCCAGCGTGAAAATTTCCCTTGCTATGACAGCAAGATAAGGGATTTGAAAGATAAGCACATAATTTGGGCAAAAAATATTCTGGGCTATTTCAACCACAGGAAGCCTACAAGCTCTCCTGATTACATAAACATAGATCAGCAGTTTCTGATCTATTTTATTTCTTAGAGGGTAAAGATTAATCTAGCTCATCTTCTGTTCAACCATCTGAGAACAAGCGTCAAGGAAACCAGAGAAGATGAATGTACTAAAAGGGATTGGATACCCCTGGGAAGATTAATATCAGATATTCTGACTGAGAATAGGCTGATTGAACATTTGACAGAGGCACAAGAGATCAGCACCCTGGAACCTTCTGTTGGCAAGCAGCTGAATGTCAAGAATCTAAAGAAGATGAAGCTGATAGAGAACATTAAGAAGGAGCCCATCGTCACTTCTTTTGCTGAAATCTCCAGCAGAAGAGTCCCTCTGGACGACTTCCCTATGTTTTCAGAGACTGACTCCAAGCCTCAAATAATTCTGAGATATTTGGATGCTTGTAAAGCTGATGGTACAACACCTAATCTAAACATCCAAGATCTTCAACAGAAGGCACCAGAGGTAGTTCTGAAGAAGACGAAGAAGAGAAAAGCTGCTCCAGAAGGATCATCACAACAGACTCCAAAGAAAAGAGGTAATCCTGTTTCTGTATCTGTTTTAGATTCAACTGCTGTTTCCACATCTACTCCATCTGAAATTCCAACACCCCAAACCTTTGAAGATTTTAACATTGACTTTGACCCTTCTGAGTCCTTAACCCTCAGAAGATCCCGCTCCAAACCACAAAATCCAAACACTGCAACCATACCAGAACCAGAACTTGCACAAGTTCTTTCTGATATAGAACAACACTCTTCCGCTCCCCAAACAGAAAATCCAAATCCACAACCAGAAATTCCCATTTCTCCACAACCTGACATCCCACTTTCACCAATACTAGAAACTCCACTCTCTCCAATACCAGAACCAGAAATCCCACAACCTTCCTCTCCTCAACCAGAAAGTAATCCACCATCTCCTCAACATGCACAATCTCCACAACCTGAGACTCAACACTCTGAGGCTCAAACCTCTGAATCCCCTGAACCACAACCTTTGGCCATTCAATTGCCTGTGGTACAACCGTTGATATGTCTCAACTTCCCTCTTCACTAGAAACAACTCCTCCAAACACCCCAGCAAGTCCAATCGTAATTTCTGACTCTCCCACTCCCTCACCTAAGAAAAATTTAGAAAACCACAGCAAGACAGTCATTGATCTAACAGTCCTTGAACGCCTTGCTGCAATAAACCAGAAAACTGCCATCCCTAAACCAAAACAACCTGATTTTGGTTCCAACATCTTGAACTTTGAAACAGATATGCAGAAGTGGATCACTTCTTTGAAACAAGCAAGTCTGGAAGTGGTTGATCCTGCTGTATCAGATCTCCTCTGGACTCAATTCAGAAGATGGGTATGCGTTGAAACCTTCAAGTTGCAAGACCAGAGCTATGGACAGGCTCAACAGAACTTCAGCAATCTGCTGAAGGAAATGGAAGGTCCAGTTCTGAGCAAGCTGCTAAAGGAAGAAGTTCTCCATCTGGACAGTGAGCCTTGGTTTGAAAAGCGTCCAGGATCTAAAGTTCAACCTGCAGAAGAACAGATAATTCAAGATGAAGACTTGGGTCAAACAGAAGAAACTACAGAAAGCTCTGAGAAGCAGCCTGTATCTGAAGATCCTCAAGGTTCCTCTCTTGACAGGTAGACTCTGGAAGATTTGAAAAGATCAGATATGCTGATGAATGATCAGATGGACAAGCAGGATATCAAGATTGATTCTATAGCAAACATGGTAGCTAAGCAAAACGAAACCAGCGAACAAATCAAGAGCATGTTGGAAGCTTTGTTCACACGACTTCCTCCTTCTTCTTAGATTTTTCTTATGTTTTCCTTGTTTTCTTTACATGTTTGTCTGTAATATTTCTACTTGTTCTAAACTATCATTGCTTCTGTTTTAATACAAACGTGTGTTTACTCTGATCTTTTTAACTCTGATTATTTATGCTTTTTGATAACTGACAAAAAGGGGGAGAAAGAATGATATTTTTCAATAACGGATTACTGAGACATAAGTCTCAAACATTCTAACATCCTTATATATTTGTTGTTCTGAAAAGCTTACAGGTACAAGAATCTGATGAACTCTGATAAAGTAAAATTCTGATGCTCCAAGAAAGTTCAGTAAAGTTCCGATGCTCAAGGTCTCAAGGAATCAAAGGGAAATAATCAACTCAGGGGGAGTTTTTCTCATCATTAATCTGATACTTTTTATTCCTTACCCTCTTAGCGTTCAGAGTATCCTAACATAATACACTTATGTGCTTTAGAGTCAAACTTGTTCAAATAATTTTTAGTATTTAAAATAAAGCAAGTGCATCCAAATGGATGAAAATATGAAATGTTGGGCTTTCTGTTCTTCCACAATTCATATGGAGTCTTTTCCAGAATAGGTCTTATGGAGATTCTATTCTGAATGTAGCACGCTGTGTTTATCGCCCCTGCCCAGAAGATCTTAGCAACGTTAGTCTCGTTGATCATGGTTCTGGCCATTTCTTGCAATGTTCTATTCTTTCGTTCTACAACTCCATTTTGCTGGGGAGTTCTAGGACAAGAGAAATCATGCAGAATGCCTTTGTCATTAAGAAATGATTCAAAATCTTTGTTTTCAAACTCTCCACCATGATGACTTCTAACTTTGACGATTCTAAGATCCTTTTCATTCTGAACTTGGTTGCAGAAGGTGACAAACACAGAGTATGACTCGTCCTTGTGTCTTAAGAACTTTACCCATGTCCATCTGCTATAGTCATCTACGATTACTAACCCATACTTCTTGCCACTGACTGAAGTAGTTTTAACTGGTCCAAATAAGTCAATGTGCAGAAGTTCTAATGGCTTAGAGGTGGAAACAATGTTTTTAGATTTGAAAGCTGGTTTTGCAAACTTGCCTTTCTGACATGCTTCACACAGAGCATCTGAATTGAACTTCAGGTTAGGAAGTCCTCTGACCAGATTGAGTTTGTTAATCTGAGATATTCTTCTCACACTAACATGCCCCAATCTTATGTGCCAGATCCATTGCCCGTTGTTAACAGACAGAAGACACTTTACATTCTGACTTTTCAGTTCAGAAAGTTTGATTTTGTAAATGTTGTTTCTCCTCTTTCCATTAAATAGGATAGTCCCATCTTTCTGACTAACAACTTTACATGAATTTTGATTAAAGATTATATCATAACCGTTATCACTTAATTGACTTATGGATAACAGATTATGCATTAATCCATCTACTAATAAAACATTACTTATAGAGGGAAGATTTCCATTACCTACTGTTCCAGAGCCAATGATCTTTCCCCTCTGATTGCCTCCAAAGCCTACATGGCCTCCAGGCTTAAGTTCCAGGCTTTGGAACATATGCCTTCTTCCCGTCATGTGTCGTGAGCAGCCAGAGTCCAGGTACCATGACTGGTGTTTCTGCTTTGCTGCTAAAGATATCTGCAACATGTATTATTTTATCCTTAGGTACCCATAATTTCTTGGGTCCTGATTTGTTAGTTTTACCAAAACTCTGGTTGAATTTTGGTTTGACAGAATAATTACTACTAGTATATTTGATGTCATGTGTGTGCCCATATACAAAGTGAGAATTAAGTGGAGTGCGTTTTATCACTAAATCCATGGCATTCTTTGGTGTAGGTACCTTACCTTGGTATCCTATTCCCTTTCTGCCATTTATGCTAACTCCATAGATCATTGAAGCCATTTTGCTTCTATCTATGTTTTTAGCTAGAAACTTCTGAAAGCTGTGATCATACTCCTTGATGATCTCATCAGCACTACTGGGAGTTTCAAGAATTGTTTCCTTCTGAGAGTTTTGTAATAGATTTTCTAATTTTGAAACTTTATTTTTCAACTCAGAATTTTCCAATTTGAGACTCTCAGTTTTATCAGAGTCAGAAGCAAGATCCCTTTTCAGGTTTCTGAATTTGACTCTGATCTGCTGATATCTTTCCAGAATTTCATTAAGGTTTTCAGCTAGTTCAACCTTAGTAAAATTAATAGCAAAGTCAGGAAATACCTCTTATGTGTCTGATTCAGAGTCTGATTCAGAAGCTTCACTGTCTTCTGTTATGTTTGCCATGAGAGCTATGTTTGCTCTCTCATCATCTGATTCTGAGTCAGCTTCAGATGTGTCAGAGTCATCCCATGTGGCCATGAGACTTTTCTTCTTTTCCTTGCCAAACTTTCTTCTGGGCTTTTCCTTCTGAAGCTTTGGGCAGTCACTCTTGTAGTGTCCTTGCTTGTTACATTCATAGCAGATGATGTCTTTGTTGTTTGGCTTTCTGCTTCCTGAAGAGCCTTCAGATCTTCTGTATCCAGAGGAGGGTTCTGACCTTCTGTATCTGGAGGAGGATTCATTCTGATTCTCTGATCTTCTGGGATTCCTGAACTTTCTTTTCCTCTGCTTCCACAGTTGGTTCACCCTTCTGGAGAGGAGAGACAGTTCATCTTCTTCTGATGAGGACCCATCAGAGGTTTCTTCAACAGCCTGCAAAACCTTGGAGTCAGATTTTCTGTTAGATTTTAAAGCTAATGGCTTACCTTGCTTTTGAGGTTCATCAACTTCTAGCTCTATCTCGTGACTTCTGAGGGAGCTGACAAGTTCCTCTAGAGAGATTGTATTGAGATCCTTAGCTAGCTTCAGCGCTGTAACCATTGGCCTTCACTGTTTTGGCAAGCTTCTGATGATCTTCTTAACATGATCAGCAGTAGAATACCCTTTGTCCAGAACTTTGAGACCAGCAACCAAAATCTGAAATCTTGAGAACATTGTTTCAATAGATTCACTTTCTTCCATCTTGAATGCCTCATACTTCTGAATGAGCGCAAGAGCTTTCGTTTCTTTAACTTGAAGGTTGCCTTCATGCATCATTCTCAGAGAATCAAACATATTCTTTGCAGTGTCTCTGTTTGATATCTTTTCATATTCAGAGTAAGAGATATCACTGAGAAGAATTGTTCTGGCCTTGTGATGGTTTTTGAAATCACGCTTTTGTTGATCAGACATTGCTTTCCTGTCAATCTTCTGACCATTTGCATTCACTAGGTGCGTGTATCCATCAGTCACCATATCCCATAGATCAGCATCATGGGCTAGAAAGAAGCTTTCAATTTTGTCTTTCCAGTAATCAAAGTTCTCTCCATCAAAGACTGGAGGTTTGCCATTGAATCTGTCTCTTTCTTCATTGTTGTCATTGCTGATGTTTTGATGTTGTCCTGCCATAGTGTTTTTCAACGCTGGATCTTGTACTGACACGGTTAAGTGTTATAAGCTCAGAACCAGGCGCTCTGATGCCAATTGAAAAAGTGAAAAACACAAGAAGGGGGGTTGAATTGTAAAACTTGAAATCAAATGCAGACAACACGTTATTTTTATCCTGGTTTGTTTGATCTCAAACTACTCCAGTCCACCCGTCAAGGTGATTTCACCTCTCTCCAACGAGGTCTTAATCCACTATATTCAACTGAATACAAAACTGCTTTAACAACTGCTAAAGCCTTCTTGAGTCTAACCATAGACCGGTTTCTCAAGGAAATTCTTTTACAGATAAATGAACAAAATGTGTGTTTGATGTTTTCTAGAAAAACTATATATCACAACTGTGATAATACACAATATGAAGCTTATGTGAAACTAGATTGCTAGAACTATAGAGTAAGCGGTTGAGAGTTTTATCAAACTGATGAGTGAAGATGATTGGCTTATGCGTATGTGCGTGTAGAAGGATTGTAGAGTATTAGCCATTTCTTTTCTCACTGATTTGTTTATATAGTCTTGGAATATATACGTTGCTTTCCATAATTCCATTTCAATGCTCATAATGTTCTTTCCTTTTTGAGAAGATCTTTGTCTTGGAATAAAGCCGTTGGTAATTAATCTGCCTTGAATGCATAGTAACGTTGACACTTCAGAATGTTCTGCTTGATGTAAATCAGAGTGTTCTTGGCTTTAGCTTATTCTGACGCTTCTGAGTGCTGATGACATGGTTAGGATCTTGATCAGAGTCAGAGTATGTTGAGCGCAAATTCTGTTCATCAGACTTCAGCGTAGCACATGTATTGATCTTCTGATGCTGACACATCTTCTGATGTTGATATTCATATTCTGATGCTGATTCCATCAGCTTTTCCTGCAAATACACAACATAATTTTGAGTAGCACATATATCTTATATAAATCTCATAATTCATTTAATCTTGTATTTTGTTATCATCAAAACTCTAACTGAGGGTTGTAGAATCAAACTATGTTCTAACAGGTGTTTCTTCTACTGCCAATTTCTCTTCTTTAACAAGCACAAAAGAAATAAAATTATGAGAGGCTCCACAATCAATACCACTACTTGCTTGTCGCCAATTCTTCCCCGGAGTTTGATAGACTTCTTGGTAGTAAGACCAGAGATGCTATACATAGACAATTGCAAGGTTTTCACTTCTTTTGCTGATTCTTCCTCCTCTACTTCTTCATCTTCTTCTGATTCAACCCCCACACCTTCGCCCACCACAATCACCCTTAATTGTTTATTTGCACAGATGTGCCCTGGTCCAAATTTTTTCATCACACCTATAGCATAACCCTTTCTTGTACTTCTCTTGCAATTCTGCATCTGTTAACCTCTTAAAACTTCTCCCTTTAGATGAAAGATTTGTTCTAGAGTCACTTGTAGTGCTACCAATTGATGAAGCAACCTGGTTTTGACTCCTAGAATTCGGTGCCCATGTCATAGTTTTTGTGCTATTATAGGTCCTGAAACCAGATTTACTCCCAGAACTTGTTCCACCATTACTCTTGTTTAGCAAATTATTTTTTTCATCTACACTCTGAGCATAGTCCATTAATTCAGACAATGTCTCAACTAGATGCAATTTCAATTCAGCTCTAATAATTTCTCTAAGTCCATTCAAAAAAATACCTTTCAAATAGGATGGCTCTATGCATTTTAGCGGGCCAGCATACAATTCAAATTGTTCTCGGTATTCCTCCACAGTCCCTGTTTGTTTGAGACTCAACAATAATTCAAAAGGACTTTGAATCATTGCTGGTTGGAACCTTCTTAGTATGGCAGTCCTAAAATCTTCCCAAGTAGGATTTTGCATTGAGAATTCCCACCATTGATACCATGCCAGTGCCTTGCCTTTCATAGCCACCATCACAGCTTGTAATTTCTCACTGTCACTCATCTTCTTTAAGTCAAAGTAACGTTCCACCCTGTTCAACCAACCATAGGCATCAGTGCCTTCAAAAACAGGTATCTCCAATTTCCTCCATTGTTCTTCGCGTTTTCGAGGATGATTAGTGTGTACAGAAGTTTCGTCATCACTGTCGTTCAGACTCCCCGGTGTTGTTTGCAGTTTGCGACGCATCAGGGCGGTTAATTCTGCTACTTGCTGGCTAGTTTCAACTCTTTCCTTGCGATCATCTTCAAGGATTTTCTCCACCTTTTCCTGCATGGCTAACAACCCTTCCAATCCACGTTCGAGAGTTTCCAATCTGGCCTCCATTTCCCCTCGCGTAGATACCATAAAGCAGTCCCAGAAGGAAACTACTCTGATACCAGTTGATAGAAACTGGCAACAGAAATAATTTGGAGAATAGGGATACTTTATTGATGATAATTCTGGTGGACAATCAAAGAACCAGAATAATATGCTTACAATAGTTATAGAAAATAGTGCAGAATATTAGGATACACACCAAGATTCGAGAGCTTGGTTCTCTCCCTCCCCAGTGTCTAACACTCACAACTTTAGGATCATCAGAACACAATTCTGTTTCCCCTTTTATTCTGCCTAGGTTTTGTAACTGTTCCTAATATTAATTGTTACTCTAGTAATAATAATAATTGCTGCCTTTAGAAATCTGTAACTGCTACAAATGTCATTAACATGACTGCTTATCTGCTGCTATTACTTGACAACATTTATCTTGCTTTATTGGTGCTCCTTCCTCTTATAAGTATTCTTTATGAGGGGTCTAACATTACGCTAGATGAAATTTTGGTTGGAAACAGATTGTATCTGGGTAGTGAAAGCGTTTTCAAATCATAATTTGCTGCCTTGGAAGATCAAGTGTCGTTGGCTTACGTGATATATATATATATATATATATATATATATATATATATATATATATATATATATATATATATATATATATATATATATATATATATATATATATATATATATAGAGAGAGAGAGAGAGAGAGAGAGAGAGAGAGAGAGAGAGAGAGAGAGAGAGAGGCCAATTTTTGTGCGAATTCCTTGGCTAACATCGTCTTAAAAAAGCAATGCGTTAGACAAGTGTGGTACCCCTATGATAAGAATATGTTATTAAGAGGTATTGGTTTGGTCCCCTTCCTCTGTTTCTTGTAATCTTTTTCTTTTGTTTAATATATTTTGGTTTATTGAAAAAATGTAGCCATCAAAAATATATTTATGTGTGGATTTTTATATATCTGAGTATCATGCATTTTGGAGAGAATCATAATAGACGGTAAAGTTATTTGTGTTAAGATTGTAATTCCTTGTGTCGAAGTAGGTTGCTCAACAAAAGGAATGGTGTGTCAAATTAGTCTATAAGTGTGTTGAGTTGTGTGTGTTGAAATGTTAAAGTTGTAGTATGTCAAAGTGTCGAAGCAACTAGCTTCACACTGTATTTCTACTTAGGTCTAAAATAGATATTTTGGGCTTTTATAGTTTTTGGCTTTGGCTTATGGAGCAAGCCAGCTCAATTATAAAAAGAGGGAGTAACCCCTATTTTTTAACAACTAACAACTTGTATTCACATAATTTGAAATTGCAAGTGAATAATATTTTCCACAGTTTATGGGTAGAGAGAAACTCTGCAGAAAATCATCATCTTCTCCTTATTTTCGTAAACCATAATTCTTCTTTTCATTGTCATTTTATAGTGATAACAATCTTATTCATCAAGATTGATAGAAATTCTCCATATGTTTTGGTGGATTTCTAGCATCTGGTATCTAGAGCTCTGATTGAGCGATTAAAGGCAAAAAAATCACGATGGCAATGAATCATCTGAATGGACATTGAAATTCTGGTATATTAGACTTCAGGTGTCCTATGACACGTTGAGACAACTGATCTGACTTAAACAACATGGGAAAGATATAAACATTCAAAAACAGTACTAAAAAGCATAAACATCACACATAAATTGTTAACCCAGTTCAAAGCAACTCTCCTACTCTGAGGGCATACCAAACCAGAGACAAGTCCACTATGATAGTATCAATTCATAAACCCTACATCAAACATACCAGTTTACGATTTACTCACTTAATCACTACTCGTTCTATACTTCTATCTAAGACTCACCTAGATATGAGGCCCTCCTCAATCCCTCATCAATCACAGACATCGATTGGACAATAAACAGGAAGATACACTTCCATGACAACAAAATAGAAGACACACTTCCATGACAATACTCAGTCAAGACCTAAAGCTAAACTCCACCGTTTATAACTTTAATCCTAACTAAGAACACAACTTGGAGTTGCTTAAAAGCTTCCTCCAAGAACAATAATCAACTATGTGCTTAAAAGCTTAAGAGGGATAACAAAATCTTGCAATTCAAGATACACAATCCAACTCGCATATCGAGTGGATCACACAACCAACTCTCCTAGAGAGTGGTACAGACTCAACCCTAACGACTACATCTTTTCAATTCTCAACTAGTACCTTTTCCTAGGTTACAATGCTTCTATTTATAACCTATCTCCAACTGGATTTGGGCTTCAAATCGCAACACTTTGGCTGTTAGAAATCCGCAGAAGATTCTGCTACAAAATAGGTCTTCAATCAAATCATTCCTAAAAAGTCTCCTTATTTAGAAAGTCAACATTCTTCAATATTATTCTTGATTCTTCTTAACCTACAAGTCAGCGCCACATAGTTTTGCATAATATTCTCAGAATAATCTGCATCTGTTAAATCATAACAGAATCCATCAGTTCAACTCAACTCAGGCGCGATGTCGTATGACCCTGCATAGGACATCTTATCTAACATGTTGCTCTGGATGTTGAAACATTTCAACTCAACATGTTTCTTCATAAGATAAGGCTTCTTGCATAACCTGTTCCTGTTAGCAAGTTAACACACCATACCTAACTTATTGCTACTATATTTGTTTTACAAAAATTAATGCCAATCCTAAAAATAGAGAACTAACAATCTCCCCCTTTGGCAAATTTTGGCTAAAACAAATAATACAAATTAAATCCCAGATTATAGTAATAAACACAAATTACAAATCTTCATCATTAGTCTTCAGTAACTACTGAATACAACATCATAACAACATGGAGTCAGTCTTTACAAGCACAATGATGTTAGGACATCATATTCGACATTGTCTTTAATAGCAGCTTCATTGCAACAAGAAATTTAACACAAGAATAACAACCTCGAGATAAAAGGAGTAGAAAGTCCTGAAGTCATTTGGTGTACATGAGGAAGAAGATAGATAACACTCCCCCTCAACCCAGGAACCTATTCTTGTCACAGAAAACCAATGGTGGCATAAGAGAACCCTTAATCAATCCTTTGTCAGAAACCAAATGCCAACCTAGAGCATAAGAGAAAACTTAAGACCAAATCAACCACCACCCTGGGTAACTCAGAACACAGGTCACAACTATGTTCATAATTCAGATCACAAGTCACAAAACAAAAATACATGCACAAGATCAAACATCTTATCTGACATTTGTGTACAACATCTGGAAACACAAACTCCAGACTGAACATCTAAGCAAACTATTTCTCCCCATTTTTATCTAAAAATTGGAAAAGAAGGCCTTCACAAAACCATACCCAAACACAACTCACCCATACCCGAACAAAAGCCATAAGAATTATGGAAACACCAAACACTAACTGGGTGAAAGAAGAAATAAGAAACCTCCATAAATAGCTGAATATTTGTTTGGAAAATAACGATCCTTGATTGTAGAAATGGTCTTGGTCAAAAGGAAATGTTATTTGAGGAGAAACTGCCACCAAAATCAATGTGCACCATCCAAAAACATCTTGAATGACTTTATTAGTTCTGGACTATTTCTGCTGAAAAGAAATAGTCCCAATTACATACACATGCACATTCAAACACACTTTATACACTCCCTTATAGAACGTGTTTGATCACACCAACCACATAACTCCTTTGTTGATCACACAGGAAACATGTCCTGAAAAATATCCTGACATCCATTCAAACATTGTCATCTTTCTCTTGAATGCACAAACCCGTGACCAACACAACACTAACAATCAGTCCAAAAATGCTTCACAAAATTATCCAATTAGGTTCTGAAGCATAAGCACATTGCCTTAAACTGGACTCTAAGTCTACTCCTTTCACTTAGACTTAGTGACACACACCAAAACATCAGAATATCACATATGTGACATCTCTTAATACCAGAGACCCTCAGAGAGTCCTTCCAAAATCTGTAGAGAAAATAAATTCTCTCAGACACAACTTTTGACCACTTAGAGAGATATGCGTACTTTTGATTTAATCACCCAACTTCATATGTCTTGAAACAAACATGCCCTTTCAAGACCACCAATCACTATATTATGTCACAACACATAGTTTCCTTGATTCACAAGAAACTAGTTCTCCATAAATTCCCAGTTTGCTTAAAAGCTTTACTGAGATCCAAACCCAATCTCTTGTAGAGTAAACAACACCAGACGAAGACACCTCCTCAAAAACATCTCGATCAGATCACAATATCTGACAACATTTTTTGTCCTTAGCAATTGTTGGTCTAATTGCTATCTTCAATCATGATAGAAGTCATGCATTCACCTCACACCCTAGAAGACAGGTTCAGAAGCTTCACATTCTACTTCAACATATTTAGCGTAGCCACTTCTAAATATATTGTAGAATAATACTCATAATACCAAGCTTCTTCCAACAACATCCATATAGAGAAAAATAAATTCTTCATACCCCTTCTGAATCCCAAGGTTCAGACTGCAGACTTGCACCAACACATCAGACAAATACTCAACTCTCATCAAAGTATTCACCATCAGTCAAATGCACAACCTCAATAGAGGACATACAAATACTTATCTCAAGTATGATTATTTGCAATAGTCAGATGATACTACCTTCTCACACTAGGTAGTACATTTGGTTTGATACCATTCTTCTGCACACATCTGGAACCAGCTGACTCATCTTCATGACAAATAATCATGACACCCATTCACACTATTGACTATTACAAAATTAGGCAAGTGGCTTGACCTTACACCCCACCATGAAAAAATCTAAAAACTCCCTTGGCTGAAGAAGCATAGAACATAAATGATGTTCCAACATCAGTACAACTCACATGGACTTGTTCATTTACTATGGCTTTTGAGACAATATCCATAGTAATTCATACACCACTCTTGCAAGGGATATAAGAGGATCAACCATCAGTAGTTGATCAACTTTCAAACTCAGACCAATAACATGCAGAGCATGCACATCTCAAGAAAACTTCTTCTAATAAACACAAACCTTCTGTCTGACTTTGAGGTGTTAGATGCCATTCTTCTGCACCTAAAGAGGAGATTCCCTCTAACTGGTATATGGAGTAGATTTCACCAAACATGGCATACATTGAGTGTGCTTCTCTCAATTTTCCAAAACAGAAGGATGCCCTTAAATCCTTGAAAAAATAAATGTTCCATTATATGAGGACACCACATAACTGAACTCTAGATTAAGGAAAACTTTCTCATGAAGATGACACTCCAGGCAGAAATTTGAAATGCTCATCCTAGTTGATTCAGATGATACTCCAACAGTGCAGACACCAATCAACCATAAAATTTCGGTTGATACATCTCCAATGTACACAACCATTGAAAGATCTTTCCACAACAACAGAACAAGAGTTCCGTGCTCTCATAGACTTGATAAGTGGTATCAAGTTTAAGTAAACAACCTCTATCTTGTTAATGAGAAACACCATCACTCATATTGATAAAAATAAATTCTCAATACAAGGATGTCAAGACATTAAATCTGACATTTCTTCAAGAATCTCCAACTCCATATTAGCGATTCTTCTTCACCAACAGCTAGGAACACCTTGAAATTTAAACATTCTCCTCCTTTAATAGCAGTACAACATGTAGTTAGTGCGTACCACCATCACTCCCCTTAAGCAAAATCTGTTTCATGGCCATAAACAAGATTCCATACATACCATGCTTCTTTGATCAGAAGAATAAATCATATGTCAGAGAGAATGTCCTTGACATTTGACCTTTATGTACAAGGCACCTGACTGAGATAACACAACTCTACTGGACCCTAGAGCTTAGCCTTTGCACTTCTACTAACTTGGATCAGAAATAAACTAAACAAAGAAGTAACCAATTGGTCGATCAACATTCAACCAGACCACTAATATAAGACATGTTTTTTGGATAAAACATCTTAGATACACAACCAAGATGTCTCCTCTTCCAAATCAGGAGTAGGTTCTAAACATATGTGATCATCACACATTTG
Source organism: Vicia faba (assembly GCA_948472305.1). Lineage (NCBI taxonomy): Eukaryota > Viridiplantae > Streptophyta > Magnoliopsida > Fabales > Fabaceae > Vicia > Vicia faba. The sequence goes on along the minus strand of OX451741.1, from coordinate 1,327,325,371 downwards.
TTTAGTACCCAGAGCATCTGGTATTTAACATGAAGTTGCACACTTGCTGAAATGATGTCCCAACATCTGGTAGGACATTTGTTCCATTCTTCTGGAACACAAAACCGAGCTTGGTTCTAAAGCCATCGCTGCTTCCAGAAAATTAAAACATCCTTTGATCACCTTCAAGGTCTTCAAAAATAGTCCAAGCTCCAGCTACACCAACAATAACAAGACTCAAAGTCACTTTCCTAATTAAGTCAAGGATTAGGAAGACTCTTTTAAAGACCAAAATAAATGGCTTTATCCTTTCTTCTATAATCTATCAAATAAGTGACAGGTTTCTTGAAAAAAATACATCAACCTCACACTAAAGTTCCTTTATGAGTGGACTTGAGAAATAAAACTCAAGTATCGTTGGCTACTTTACAAAGTTGGTTGAAACAATCTTGCATATATCCAATTACCATAGGATAAACCTATTGAGGAGACCAAACCCTAATGTCATGCTGACCAGGGTTACAATAGATACCATGCAGCAGAAAAACACATCAAACACTCCTCAACATCCATCAGGCACAACACAAAACCTTGCACACAATCACCATAGTCCAGGTGCAAACAAAACAACCTAGATTTGAAAATAAATCAAACCTAACACAGCAGGTCACCGCCAAAGCTACATGCCTGATAACAACAGACAGGTCCAATACACACCCTGTCATGAACAGTTCATCCTCCACTTCTAGGAATCGTTCAACCATAATACGAACTTATCCAAGTTCAAACAACTTTTAAGTAGATACCTCATTCATTTCCCATGACCAGAAACTATCTTCCCAGGATCTCACCCAAAATAGAACAGGATGCCTGCTATGATACCAATTGAAATTCCGGTATATCAGACTTCAGATGTCCTATGACATGTTGAGACACCTGATCTGAGTTAAACAACATATGCAAGGTATAAACGTTCAAAAATAGTATTGAAAAGCATAAACAACACACAATTTTTTTAAACCTAATTCATAGCAACTCTTCTACTCTATGGGCATACTAAGCCAGAAACAAGTCCACTATGATAGTATCAATTTATAGACTCTACAACAAACATACCAATTTACAATCTACTAACCTAATCACTACCCATGCTATACTTATATCTAAGACTCACCTAGATATGAGGCCCTCCTCAATCCCTCATTAATCACAAACAACGATTGGACAACAAACAAGAAGATGCACTTCCATGACAGCAAGATAGAAGACACACTTCCATGACAATAAGTCAAGACCTAAAGATAAGCTCCACATTTACAACTTTACTCCTAACTAAAAACACAACTTGGAGTTGCTTAAAAGCTTCCTCCAAGAACAATAATCAACTTTGAGCTTAAAATCTTAAGAGTGATAACAGAACCTTGCAATTCAAGGTACATAATCTAACTCACATGTCGAGTGGATCATATAACCAACTCTCTTAGAGAGTGGTACAAACTCAACCCTAATGACTACATCTTTTCAATTCTCAGATGGTACCTTTTCCTAGGTTACAGTGCTTCTATTTATAACATATCTCCCAACTGGATTTGGGCTTCAAATCACAACACTTTGGTTGTTACAAACCCTCAGAAGATCATGCTATAAAATAGGTCTTCAATCAAATCTTTCCTAAAAAGTCTCCTTATTTAGAAAGACAATATTCTTCAATATTCTTCTTGATTCTTCTTGACCTACAAATCAGAGCCACATAATATTAAATTATATTCCCAGAATATTTTACATCTATTAAATCATAACAAAATTCAATTGTTCAACTCAACTCAGGCGCGATGTCGTATGACCCTGCATAAGACATCCTATCCGACAATGTTGCTTCAGATGTTGAAACATTTCAACTTAACATGTTTCTTCATAAGATATGGCTTCTTGCACAACTTGTTCCTGTTAGCAAGTTAACACATCCTACCTAACATATTGCTTCTATATTTGTTTTATAAAAATTAATGCCAATCCTAAAAATAGAGAACTAACAGACATTTTCTAGTAAGTCTTCCAATTCTGAAAGTTGATAATTATGAGAATTTGTGCAAGGAGATAAGGGTTGTGTTCTATTGTAAAGATCGTTGGGATCTTGTGAAAGAAGGGTTAGATCCGCTTACAAAAGAAGTAACAGATGAAGAAGAGGCAAAACACAAAGAATTAAAGAAGAATAATTATAAAGCTCTCTTTATGATTCATCAGAGTCTGAGTCCAGACAATTTCGATAAGGTTACTGATGTAGAATCTGTGAAAGAAGCTTGGGAAATTCTGGAAAAGTCTTTTGGAGGTGCAGAAAAGGTGAAAGATGTGAGGTTACAAACTCATAAAATAACACATGAATTGCTTCAGATGGAAGAAAGTGAAAGCATAACTGATTTCTTCACTAGAGTTACGAAACTAGTGAATCAAATCAAATTATGTGGAGAAACGTTAACAACAAGATCAATTGTTGCAAACATCTTAAGATCTTTGGCTCTGAAATTTGACCATGTGGTGGTAGCCACAAAAGAGCCAATTTTTTTCCGACATTGACAAAAGAAGAGCTTCAAGAGACGCTTGAATCTCATGAACAAAGAATAGATGAAAGAGTTGCATGTAAGTTGAAGAGTGATGTGGCTTTGCAAGCGCAGTCAGCAAGAGAAAAGAAAGGCAAAGGAAAGTGGTTTAATAACAAAGGTATAGGAAAATACAACAATTCCGATGGTAGAGAAAACTAGCGGGAAGAAGTTGTGTCAAATCAGAGAAGACCCCCATACCAAGGCAACCAAATAGGTGGTGTTGGAGGTAGAGGAAGAAGTGGGTATCAACAACCTGTCAAGAGTCACATTTAGTGTTTCAATTGTCAAGTATGATCACTATTCTAGTGATTATCCAGAAAAATGAAATAATCAAGAAAATGATGCAAAGTTCGCAAATCATGATGAAGAAGAGATGATGTTGATCGTCACAAAAAGAGATGAAGAGAGATTCAAGGACCAATGGTACTTGGACTCAGGATGCTCATCACACAATGATGGAAGGAAATATTAGTTTGTCAACATAAAGCCCTCAATGAAGAACGTGGTGAAATTTACAAATAACAATACTCTAGCAGTTGAAGGTATTGGTGATGTTCTGATTATGAGGAAAGATGGCAAAAGGTCAGTAATTTCCAATGTGTTGTACATACCAAGCATGAAGAGCAATTTGCTCAGTATAAGATAGTTGGTCAAAAAGAACTATAAAGTTTTGATCAAAGACAATATTATGAGAGTCATCGATAGAAGAGGAGGGTAAATCTTGAAGGCTCATATGTCTCAGAATAGAAACTTCAAGATGAACTTAATATGATGGAGTGCAAGTGCCTTGCGACTGAAACTAACATGGATGAATGGATATGACACTATCGACTAGGCCATCTCAACTTTAAAGACATCAAAGATTTGAAAAAAAAGAAATATGGTTTCAGGGTTTCTAGAAATCGACATTCCGAATGAGGTGTGTGACGAATGTGTTTAGACGAAGCATTACAAGAATAGCTTTAGCAAAGATGCAGGAAGCAAGTCGAAGGCTATTCTTGAAATCATATACTCGGATGTATGTGGTCCTATCCAATTGGATTCGACTGGAGGTAACATGTAATTTTTCACATTCATAGATGATTTCAATCGAAAACTATGGACTTACCTGATCAAGAAAAAAGTGAAGTGATCAAGGCATTTGCCAAGTTTAAGTCTATGGTCGAAAGACAAAGTGTTTAAAAGCTCAAGATTTTGAGGATTGATGGCGGTGAAGAATATGTGTTAAGAGACTTCGACATGTTATGTGAAAAAGAAGGGATTGTGCATGGGGTGGTGCCACCCTACACTCCATAGAATAATGGAACTACATAAAGGAAGAATCGAACCATCATGAATATGGTGAGAAGCATGTTGAAAGGCAAGCATTTACCTAAAGAATTTTGGGGTGAAGTTGTGTCGACTGCAACATACATCCTGGACAAACATCTGATGAAGAAGCTAGAAGGAATTACGCCAGAAGAATGTTAGTTTGGTGTGAAGCTTAGCTTGGATCATCTGAAAGTGTTTGGATCTATAGCACATAGACATGTGTCATATCAGTTGAGAAGAAAACTTGATGACAAGTCGAGTCAAATGATCCTAGTAGGATATCATTCGACCGAAGGATACAAGTTATTTGATCTAGTGAACAAGCAACTAGTGATCATCAGGGACATGATCATAGATGAGCTTAAGGAATGGGATTGACAAAAAATGTCAAGAAGGATTCAGTGAGAATCTTATGTGAAGAACCAACAACTGAAGTCGAAAGAGAAGAAGTTCGATAGGAAGAAGTCAGAGGTGATGCAGGCCTAAGCAGGCCTCAAAGAACAAGACATATGCCTGCAAGGTTACAAGATTATGTGATTACATCAGGTGACATGGTCTATAATGAAGGTGAGCTGGTACATTATAATTTTTATGCAGATGTCAAACCTGTCAATGCAATTGAGGCATTGAAGGATTCAAAGTGGGTGAAAGCTATGAATGAGGAACCGGAGTCTATCAAAGTCAACAACACTTGGTCACTTATCGAATTTCCTCAAGACAAGAAGGCAATTGATGTCAAGTGGGTATACAAGGTGAGGTTGAATCCCAAAGGGGAAGTAACTCAACACAAGGTAAGACTTGTGGCGAAAGGATTTCTTCAGAAGGAAGGAATTGAATTTGTTGGAGTTTTTGCACCTATTTCTAGAATCGAAACAATCAGGTTAGTTGTTGGTCTAGAAGAAATGAATAGTTGGCACATATGTCAGATGGACATGAAATATGAATTCCTGAATGGACCCTTGGACGAAGAAGTTTATGTTGCACAACCAGTTGGGTTTGTGAAGCATGGCAAAGAAATAAAGGTGTATAGGCTGCATGAAGCCATGTATGGACTCAAGCAAGCTCCAAGAGCTTGGAATAATAAGATTGACAGTTTTCTATGGGAGAAGGAATTTGTAAAGTGCACAACTGAGCATGGAGTATATGTAAGGAGAAGCAAGAGTGAATTTCTTATACTATATCTCTATGTTAATGACTTGTTGATAACAAGTAGCTGCAAGAAAGATATTGAAGACTTTAAAGGTGATCTCAATAAGGAATTCGAAATGTCAGATTTGGGAGACATTTCATATTTCCTTGGCATCGAATTCTACAAGAGTAATAGAGGATTTGTGATGCATCAAAGAAGGTATACAAGTGAAATTCTCAAGAGATTTGAGATGGAAGAATACAACTCAACTTCGACACCTATTGAACCAAGATTGCAACTGTCAAAAGATTCAGATGAAGATGACGTCGACCCAACCCAGTACAAAAGACTTATTGGATCATTGAGGTACCTTTGTCACAGAAGACCTTACTTAGCTACATTGTAGGTATGGTGAGTAGATTCATGCAGAAGCCAAATGTATCACATATAGTAGAAACAAAGAGGATACTGAGGTATCTGAAAGGAACTCTCGACTATGAAATTTTGTTTCCAATAGCTGATAAAGGAAAAGAATTCAAGTTAGTGGGATATGCCAACTCAAGTTGGTGTAATGATGCTGAGGATAAAAAACCCACAAGTGGATATGTGTTTATGCTAGGTGGTGCACTAGTTACTTGGAGTTCGAGAAAATAACCAGTAGTGGCATTGTCATCATGTGAGGAAAAGTACATAGTTTCTTCCTTCTATGCATGTCAAGCAACATGGATGGTGAACTTGGTCGAAGAGATAACAATGAAGGATCATGGAGCAATTACCATGAAGATCGACAACATGTCAGCTAACAATCTAGTAAAGAACCCGATAACACATAACAGAAGCAAGCACATAAAAATGAGGTTCTAATATCTTTGAGAGCAGGTAGTAGAAGGGAAGATGGACATGGAACACTGCAGAACTGAGAATTAGATTGCAAACATCGTGACAAAGGGAGTGCAGGTCGAAGTGTTCAGAAGATTAAGAGCTATGATGAATATAGATATCTTAGACACAATGAATTAAGTGGTGTGTTAAGATTGTAATTCCTTGTTTCGAAGAAGGTTTCTCGACATAAGGAAGGGCGTGTCTAATTAGTCTGTAAGTGTGTCGAGTTGTGTGTGTCAAAATGTTGAGGTTGTAGTATGTCGAAGTGTCGAAGCAGTTAGCTTCAAACAATATTTTGACTTAGGTTTAAAATAAGTATTTTGGACTTTTATAGTTTTGGGGTTTGGCTTAGGGATCAAGCTAGCTCAATTATAAATATAGGGAGTAACCCCTATTTTGTAATAACTAACAACTTGTATTCACGAAATTTGTAGTTTTAAGTGAATAAGATTTCCAACAGTTTGTGGGAAAAGAGAGACTCTGTAGAAAATCATCATCTTCTCTTTATTTTCGTAAACCATAATTCTTTCTTTTCATTGTCATTTTGTAGTGATAGTAATATTGTTCATCAAGATTGATAGAAATTATCATTAGATTTTGGTGGATTTCCAACAATTTGTACTTGTCAAAAAGTACATAATTTATGGTACTCTTATGCTGATAGGGGTGACTAGAGGCTTAAGTATTTTCTAGTGGTTTAGGGTTTGGTCATGGTGAGAAATATTTGTAGACCTTGACTTCATGGAATTCTTAAGGGGAATTTTTTTCTCACCTCTATAGGTTCTTCTAAATCCCTGGCGAAATGTAAAAAATGCCCCAGTTTTCAGAGATGCATCTCCAAACTCACCGGTTTCACACAAAATAAGAGCAAATGGTTGGGCTTCCTCACTTTGCCAAAATTTAATCCGGAGATGCATCTCTGTATGTGTTTTAGGGTTTTTCCGAAGATACATCTTCGAATTAACCCTTATTTTGAAATTCGGGTTTTATTTTGAAGATTCGTCTTTGAACGTGTTTAATGAATATATAACGCGCGCCAGACCCTCTCTCTTCTCCTTCTTCGTTTTTGAAAACTTTTGAGATACCCTATTGGAACTCTTGAGCAACATTCTTCCAATGAATTTTCCAAGGAATAAAGTACCTTTACTTCAATCTTTTCAATCCTAACTCACTCCACCTACTAAATTCAACATTTCTCATCTTCATCAACACTTTTTTGAGTAAGTTTCTCATTTAATTTATTTTGAGTTTTGATTAATGTATTAGGTAAAATAGTTTGTTTTAAATGCATTAGGTAGATGTTAAAGACATACACTATTATTTGGCAGCATTTTGGATTCTTAGGGCAAGACTGGTATCTGTTTCTACCATTGATGCAAATACGAGCTAATTTGGAGATGCATCTTTGGATTATATCCTTTCTAGTTTACAGAGATGTATATCTAAAAATTACATGAATTCAAATTAATGTCTTTTTCTCATTTTTATTGGGAAAATGACTGCAAACAACGACGACAAAATGAGACTCGACTGTGAAACCCAACACGCGCTCGTTCAACGTTAGGGGGCTAAACTTTAGAATGAGCAGGCCAGAGCTAGAAGGGGAACCGTCCTTAGGCCTCTTTAAGGGGAAGCATCGACTTCTAGAAGCCTCCTGTCACAAGGTCCTCATCCAAGGGGAACGTCTCCCTTACTCACGTAGACCAGGAGGAAGCTCCTACTGTACATGATGATGTCCCTCCACTTGTAGACCCTTATCCAAGAGGGCCCTCTAATGTAACACCCTAATTCCTCGGTGTAATTTATAAATAAAAATCAGAGTAATTAAAACAATTAAGCAATTAGGATGCTACATTCAACCTCAATCAACTCATAGAATAGGATATGTAACACATATGGAATTTAAAAATAATAGGAATCATAATGCAAGTCTTAACTCCAATATTCTAATAGCACCGAAAAAGCATCAACAAACTGAATAGTTTTAAATTCTCAAACATGAATTATAAAAAAATGTATTCTTAAGGAATTATCAAACATAGGAGAGACACATAATAGTATCATCCCAACATAAAATAAAGAACAAGTATTATCTCCCCAGTTTTAAATATCAAAACAGATGCCGACTCAACAAAATCATAAAGAAGAGTAATCTTTTCCACTCACTTCCATGCCTCTACTGTGGATTATCTGCAAGATGCCTATGAAAAAGGAAAAATTCAAACAAAAGGGTTGAAAAATCACAATCATATAATGAAACTGCATAATAATATGTAAGTACATAATCATCACGTACATGATCACCCATTCAATAATTCACACTCCACACAATCCAAACATTATAATATAACATGTATGCAATGCAACGAGACTCAAGTCCATGACTCAATGCATGTTGTACCAATTATGAACTCTCATGTTCATTTTGCTCCAGATCTCCACCATAGGATCAGAGCACACAAAAAATCATTACCATCACCATATGTAATGCTTCACCAATTTCCACCTAGAACCAGTTACTCGCACTCAATCCCCACCATAGGATTGAGACTCACTAGAGGCGGACCACCGCCCAAACACCATGATGCATGATTCATAAATGACAAGTAACAACAATAACATGTACAATTATATTCACCTTAACCAATGTACTACACCAATACGAGTCACCAAACACCATACATATACTACAAGCATTTAACATTAGCATTATAGTAATACATAAGATAACAACATACTGTCCAAACACATGAATCACACTACAACATACAAACCATATACCATATAACACCATTATGTAACATTTAATAAATTTCAAAACCCGAGACAATTTTTATATCAAAGTACAATATGTTAGCTTCCTAACGCTTCGAACGACGCCTCATTCGGATACCCATAACTCAAGTTATGAATTTATTTAGTTTTGACATAGAAGTGGTAACCGGTTACACCAATCGGGGTATCCGCTTATACCAATTCCAAAAACAGAGAGTACATAATTTTTCCTAGTGGTAACCGGTTACACCGCCTCCCCCAAAATGCCCAGTTTTCACATTCTTTTGACAGTGTAACCGGTTACACAAAAACTGGTAATCGGTTACACGCACAAAATTTGAGTTTTTTGAAAAATGTCCGGTTACCCCAAAACCTGTAACCGGTTACCACTGAGACACTGGCAATTTTATACAATTTTGTTTTACGAAAACCAGTTCCAAAACGTCCCAAAAACCCCAATTTTCATGAAAAATCATTTACCCAAGGTTCCACACTCTGATTCTCAACAACACGCAACATCTCAATCATTCACCAAACTCACAATTCATCAAAGCATAAAACACAATAACATCATCACACATCAAATTATTCAGAACATAGAGAAGAGAAAAATAATCACAAAGAAATTGAAACATCCACCCACATGTTATCACAAATCCCTTATACAAGAGGAAATCTCACCCTTATCTTAGATGATGAATTTGAAGCTTCTCTAATGGATGTTCTTATTCTCTTATGCCCTAGCTCTCTTTTCTCTTTCTCTTCTTTTCTCCTCAATTTCACATTCTGACCGTTTTCTCTTCCCATTCCCTTTTATTTTATTTTATTATATTATAATTTCTAATTAAAACTTTATTCCAACTAAATAAAATAATGACAATTCTGACTCGATATTTATTTTAAATAATATTTTCCTAATACTATCTAAATAAATTAAATAATTCTAATCAACTAATAGTAATTAGATAAACTTCTACCACCCCTAAATCTCTATATTTTTACTCAAACACCACAAACACCTTTAATCCTACATTTCTAAGGCTACCTCCTACACCCAAGGTTTCCTCTAACACATTAAATCATAAACAAACACACAATCACATAATTTATTTACAAATATTCATTAAATAAATCGGGGTGTTACATTTGACACCTCCTTACTAATATACTTTAGAGATCATGTTATTGGGCATGTCTAGGCTGAAGAGGTATATTTGTTAATATTTGTTATTTATATTTTTAAACAAATTCCCTGTGACTGATATTGTTATTTTTTAAAACAAATTCCCTGCGATTGATATTGTTATTTTTTTAACAGGGGCGCGATTGTTTGAAGTCTGTTAACTACAAGAGAAATATTTTGAAGTTGTATCAGCCTAAGAATGATTGATTCCAAAGTGTCACTCAATACTCTGGTCTTGTCGGCTTGTGTTCTTTCGAGTACAAGACCATTAGCCATGGCATGCATGAGGCTTTTTCTGAGAGATGACATAAAAAAATGTCATCTTTCCACTTCCCCATTGGCGAGATGACAATTACACTAGACGATGTCACTTTCCTTCTATACCTTACTTGATCATTCCAAGATCAAATGCGATTAAGCTTAGGAGATGATGGTCATTTATTTAGAAGTTGATCCAATGGATGCCCTAATATAGTGTGAGAGAATTAAAGGTTCTTTTCATACCCCAAATTTCATCCTGATTTAGTTATTTTCTTGACTAACCATGTATCTCACGACCATTGCATTGGGTCACAAGTTTATCCTTTTTCCTGATCCTTAGTCCGTTCATGTTAAATCCACTTTCATTTATTTTGTTACTTAGCCAATACGTTGTGGGTTTAAGATTCCATAGCTCCTTCTGATATTTGTTTAGAAGATCTTGATCAAGTTTGGTTACTCAATCTAGTCTTGATTATTGTGAGCCTTCATCAGAATTCCTTGATTTTTGACTTCTTTTTGTTCATGTTTATTTTTAACTTAACATTTAGAAGTTGTTTTATGAAAAGAAAAGCTTGTTTTCAGTTCATTTTGATGCTCAAAATCTTGCTAATTGTTCCTTAGTCCATCCACTATTGAAGAATATATTTCATTTCATTTTGCTCTTTTTATTTCACAATTTAGAGAAAAGCACACCAAACGATTTTTAGGGAGTTTTTATTTATTTTTTATTTTTTAGTCTTAATTAAAATAGTTGGAAAGTTTTTACGGCACTTTAATTTCATGTGTGTTTTCAAAATTTAGATAGAAACAAGTCTTATTCTTTTCACATTTTAAAATTTAAAATATATAAATTAGCATTTCATTTTGTTTATTTCATGATAATCCAAAAATATTAGAATATGCTAAATTTTATTTACAATGGATAGAGGTACATCAGATAAAGCTTTTTTGCATCCATATCCGACATGGTACATTCCAGCGAAGGGGGACTTTGTTGAAACGGTAAACCAACAGTAAAAAGTAACTATTTATTTAGTTTTATCATTTCGTCTCCATATGAATTAGTACATACTGAATTGCCATTCGACAAGTTTCGCATTTATGAGTTTGATTTTGAATGAGTTTATAACGATAAATGCGGGAATTAAACATATGAACAGAAAAATAATTCATTCTTTGAAAAGGAGAGAACTCTCAGGATTAAATTTCACATACTCGTTAAATACTTAAAATCATTACTCCATTGTAGTCAAATTCAATCACTCGTCAACATTAACACATATCACTCACAACACAAGTTATGTCTAACCTATGTTGAGAGAATAACCGCGTCATCTCATCTGCAATGTGTCACGTGACGACATAACCTAAAACATTTATAGAACCGATACACACACATGCATATTAAGCCTTAATCTATTTCTAGAGTCAAAACCCAATATATTAGAACATAGTTTGATTCTACAACCCTGGATTAGAGTTTTGATGATAACAAAATACAAAGAATAAATAAATACAAAGATATATACAAAGAACAAATATGCTCCTTAAAATTATGTTTTGTATATGGAGAAGTTCTGATGGGATCAACATCAGAAGATAAGCTGAAGTATTACACGCTGAAAGCAAAACAGGTTTTACGCTGAAGTTTGATGACCAGAATCTGCGCTTTAAACAATTACACTCTAACTCTGAACTAAGACATCTCAACCAAGTCATCAACACTATGAAGTGTTATCAGCAGTTAAAGCAAAGAAGACTTTGAAGCGTTACTGGTTATTCAAGACAGAATTAAATGCCAACGACTTTCTTCAGACAAGATCTTCTACAAAAGGAAAGTGTGTTATTAAAATTAAACTTGCTTTATGGACAACGTCTCTTGCTTGCCTATATAAACATGTCTGCTTGTGAAAGAAGCACGTATGTATGCATACATCAAATTGTAGAGAATTCAAAATCACGCATATTCAAGCTCTAGCAAATTTATTCTATTCCAAGCTTAATTTGTGTAATTATCACAGTTGTGATATGCTGTTTTGTTAGAAAACAACAACACACTCTTGTTCAATTATTTGTAAAAGATTTCCTTGAGATTAACCGGTTTGTGGTTGTACTCAAGAAGACTTTAATAGTTGTTAAAGTAGTTGTTGTAATCCTTTGAGATTAGTGGATTAAGACCTCGTTGGAGAGAGGCGAAATCACCTTGACGGGTGGACTGAAGTAGTTTGAGATCAAACGAACCAAGATAAAAATATTGAGTTATTAAGCCTTTTGATCTAAGTTTTTCAATTCAACCCCCCCTTCTTGTGTTTTTCACATCTTCACAATAGATGTTCATCCAAAATCTGGATTCGAACCATATATGTCTATAGCAACTCAAACCCAAATAAAGTAAGCAATCACTAACATTGATTTGTAAAGAGAGCTTCATACAACACCATGCGTAATTAATAAATATAAATAAAGCATACTTACAAAAAAAACCAAACAATTGAAGTTTTCAAAGAGAAGAAATGGAGAAGAAACCAAAGCTTAATACGGTGTCAATCAAGATCAACCAAGATCCCGACCCCAGATCATCCGATTACAAGTCACACATGTTGTTTTCTAAGCTCTAAACTCAAAGAAGTAAACTGATGGTGTAAGGACTCAAAAATACAACCCATAACCTAAAAATGTGATTTTAACTATATTTATAAAATTTTAAAGTTGTAGGTCGTGCTTTGTAAAGCCCTTCTAAAACCCCATGAATAATATAAATAAATAATCAAAGTATTTCACCAAAAGGGTGTCACATGATTCATAAAACATCATACATGTATGTCTTACTACGTAACACATGTTTTCAAACAATTAAAAAACATTTACTGCGCAACAGAATTCATAGTTCAAAATGTCTTTATAAAACACATCATCAAAACTTTATTGTTCATGGTTCATAATTCGAAACAACTTAAATACCATGAAAGGTAGTTCAAGATCTCATAATAAAGCAAAATAACATAAAGTTTAAAATCAAGTGTTCCCGACTCCGATGTTTCATATCAGAGCAAGACCTTCTAAAATCAACGGAAAGAAAACAACACACTCCAAGCTATCTTCTAAGCTTCTACGAACTACTCCTGATAACCTGCGCGTTACCTGCGTGGAGGCAACATTCAAAATGAAAGGGTGAGTAATCACATTCATTACAAAATATATACGGAATAGACATAGTATTTCAAACAACAACATCATAGCATCAAAATTAACAACATTGTCAACACATAATCAATTAGGACAACAACATATACAACATCATCTAGTCAATAATTGTGTAATGTCATATAAGATGTAATATAATAACATATACTCATGCATATGGTACCAATTCGTTATGAGTACTAGACTCATCACCCTCCAAATATCCCCACCATGGGATCGATTCCCTCTTGGAATCAGAGCATAATATCAACACAGTCAACCCACACAATGAGATTGAGGCCAACACTAGACTAACATGCTAAATCAACATAGGCGGACCAAAGTTGTCCAAACTATGCCATGAATTCATGATGTGCAACAACAAAATATCAAATTACTACAGCTAGTCAAATCGCATCATCATTCATGAAATCATCAACATCATTCAAAATATCATAGTCACAATATATTACCATCTTAGCATTCATAATTCATCATAACAACATACATCATGATAGACTACCTCATTAAGAATCTAAGTCTACCGTATCCTAGGTACTGGAAATATACATCTTTTTACTCATTTTATTACACCCACATGTAGTTTATCATGTTAGATTTTCAATGCTTTGAATGACGCCTCAAATAGAGTTCTAAAACTCAAGTTATGACCCTTTAAAAATCCTACTGCGGCCCGTCACCTATTGCTTTCCTGGTGAAGCAGTATGCTCGCCTAAGGCTCTCCCGGCGATGTGGGAGCTACATCACCACCATTGTCCTATGGTCTCCATCACCCGATGAAGCTTCTCGCTATCCTGGCAACGCACCTCTCGCTCCTGTATCGCCCGACGACGCGCGGGCGAGGCAACCTTCTCCATACAAAATCCAGGAGCACCACTTTTTCCCTATTCCTTTGCTTCTCAGCTTTCCCGATGAAGACCGGGCGTTATTGAATTTCTCGATGATACATTCCTTCGCCCGTCGACGTGTAGCAGACAACAACTCTCTGTTGCGATTCTGCACCCGTTCAGCCCCAATTCCTCTTGTGATTTCATGCCAATACAATCCAAACTCTCATAATTCTCAACACATAATCATCATATAATAACCATACAATATTATAGGTATTATTATATACATAACTCATGGCAATTCAACATGTTATTTCCATCAATTTCAACATAATTTCATCACAATAAAACATATCATGAAATTGTCAAAACACCAACAAATCCCTACATACCTCTAAACCCCATATCAATTATAATGATAGATCACCCCTTACCTTATATTCCTAGCTTGGGTATATTCTCTTTGCGATCTACCGAAATTCCTCTGTGTTCTTCGTGCCCTAACTTTCTCCTCTGCTCTTCCAATGTTTTCACAACCGTTCCAAATGAAATATTTTCCCTTATTTCTCGTTTAACCTTTGGACCCCTAATATGTTTTGCCAAACTTGACCTCACTTAGCCTTTCTCCAATTACCATCTTGCCCTTATCTTCTCTACATCAATTATTCTTCTATTTTATTATTAATAATAATTCTAACAAATTTTAAATAATTATTAACTAATTATCTAATTACTAGAATACTCCTTACTCATCTAAATTCCCATTATCCCACAACATATCAACACATCACACATCACACTCAACAAAATATCATATATTCATCAATAATTTATAAATACTCATAACTAATTAATTAAATAAGTAATTACAAAATTTAGGGTGTTTACAACTCTCCTCCACTTAAATAATTTTTGTCCTGAAAATTACCTGAGGAAAACAGATCCGGATATGACTCCTTCATCTGATCCTCACGCTCCCAAGTCAAACTTCCACCTGCTGGTCCACCCCACAGTACCTTCACTAAGGCAATATCTTTATCCTACAATTGCTTCACTTCCCGTCCTTCTATCCGCACGGGTGATGCTTTGATGGTCATGTTATCTCTTACATGTACATCATTCATCTGAATTACACGTGAAGGATCCAGAATGTATTTTCTCAACTTAGACACATGAAAAACATCATGAAGATTTGCAAGCGACGATGGTAACGTAATCTGATAAGCCACTTCACCTATCTTCTCGAATATCTGATATAGACCAACAAAATGCGTGTAAGCTTTCTCGATTTCAGAGCTCTACCAACACCAGTCACCGGAGTAACCCTAAAAAATACATGATCATACTTTTGAAACTCAAGCGTATTTCTTTGCTTATCATGATATCTCTTCTAACGATTCTGAGAAGCTATCATATTCTCTTAGATTATCTTGATCGTCTCAGTCATTTCCTGCACAACTTCAGGTCAGAGCACAACACTCTCGCCTAACTCATACCAACACAATGGAGTCCTACACCTCCTATGATACAATACTTCATACGGTGTCATCCCAATACTAGTATGAAAACTATTACTGTACGTAAACTCAATCAATGACAAGTGGTTGTCCCAAGCACCTCCTTGTTCTAACACACAAGCTCTCAACAAATCCTCTAAAGACTGAATAGTCCTCTCGGTATGCCCTTATGTCTGTGAATGATATGAAGAACTTAATCTCAATTTAGTACCAAAAGAATTTTTCAAACCTTCCCAAAACTTCGACGTAAACCTCATATCTCTATCTGACACAATACTCAAAAGTATACCGTACAACTTAACAATCTCATCAATATACATCTCTACCATCTTTTCCATGGTGTGATTAATTTTCATCGATAAGAAACAAGTCGACTTAGTCAACCTATCAACAATCACCCAAATTAAATCATTACCTTTGGCGTTCCTTGGCAATCCCGACACGAAATTCATTGAAACACTATCCTATTTCCAATGTGGAATACTCAATGGTTACATAAGACACATAGGTTTTTGTGATACGGTGGGAGAACTGACTTGGGTGTTTTGCATTTTATCGCAATGTTGTGGTTAGCAAGAGTCGCCACCGACTTTTCTTTTATCCAATAAGGAAAGGCTGAAAAGAACAGGAAAGACCTTTCAAGATTATTTCTGAGTTCGGGGGGTAGATTATGAAAATGGAAGGTGTTAGCATCCTTTTCATCCGTAGTTATCTACGGGCTCTTAGTTGCTTTCTAGATCACTTGCTTTTGTTTGAAAGTGTGCTTGTGGTGTGATTTTTGAAAGTATTTTGAAAACTTGCCTTTGTAATGATTCTTGTCTCATAAGAATGCATACAAAGTATTGTTTGAAAATAGTTCAAAGAAGTGTTTGTGTAATGTGTTTTTGAAAGTGATTTTAAAAAGGGTGTCTTTGTAATGGTTCTTGTCTCTATAAGAACGCGTACAAAGTGTTATCTTTTGAAAATGTTTCAAAATGAAAGTGTTGGTGTATAAAATGTTTTGTTTTGAGCAAGCGAGCAACTAGGAGCAATCTACCTACTCAAAAGTATTTACATGTTCTTTTCCTCCTCCTTTAGATGTTGCTATGTTACCATTGTTTTGGTAAGAAGTCCCATCGTTGGATGTGAAGGGACATGCGTGGGACGTTTGTATAGTCATAGAAGGCAACCTACGGGACGTTTTAGCAATGTCGTTTTAGGGACTAGATCATTTACCGAAGGCAACATCGAGGGTCATCGAGGGACTACGATCTTTTATCGAGGGTCTTTTCTAAAAACATCCGTGTTCGAGGGACATGACTATTTTTCCGAGGCAACAAGTGATATTACCCTAAGGGTGCATGTGTGCAAAGTGTGTTTGATTTGCATGCATTTTGTCTTGATTAGGGATTGTCTACTTGTTGGTTTTATCTTGTCATACACACCTAATTACTAGCATTTGTACAAAAGTAATAAAAAATGCAGAAAATAAATCCTACACTATTACAACCATATTGAAGTGCATAGAAATATAAAGGCAAAAATAAAATAAAACAAAGAAAAATGAGCTCTTTCGATTGGGGGGGAAGCAACCTTCGATTCTGCTTCTGTTGGCCTCCTTCGGTTGGTGGCTAGAATCCAGCAAGTCATGGCCTTCGATTGGGAATTGGCACCAGTCAGATCATGGCCTTCGATTGGGCTTGGAAGTCAGTAGGGCATGCCTTCTGGTTTTGCCTTGTTGCCTTGTTGGCTTTTTCGATTGGGCTGGCATCAGTAAGTCATGGCCTTCGATTAGGGATGGACTTAGTGCAAGTGTGCCTTCTGATTCTGCCTTTCTACCTTGGAATTTAGCATGGAAGCCTAAGGCTTCGTTTCATTTTTCTTTCCTCATGTTTCTTTCGTTTAAGGCATTAAATGGCAACATGGCCTAAGGCCATGCTAGTATTTGTCTTGCAAACAGTTTAATAGTTAAAGCATGTTCAGGTAAACAAAAAGCAAACGAAAGGATTAGTTCTGAAATTATATTAAAAGGGTGGAAACGAAAAGAACAAAGTATTATGTACATGTTTCAAACGAAAGGGAAAGTTACTCACATGCTATGCCATGAAACGAAAGGTTCAAGGGTAAGAGTGACTTACCTTGCAGCAACCTTGAATGTGAATTGGGCCTTGAGTGGTGTCCCTAGGATTCTCCTGGATTCGAAGGGAGGGGCCAACAACTGTGCTTCGAATGCTGGATTCGAAGGAGAGGAGCAAACGTGATGCTCCTTGGGATTCGAAGGAAACTGTCAGGTATTTGTTCTTTAGAATCGAAGGAAGTGAGTGACGGGGTTCTAGTTTTTTTTTAATATTTCACAAGTGTTTAAGGACTTGAGAGATTTGTTGTTATGTTTGAGAAGATTTTGGAGGTTTCGTTCCTCTGAACAAAAAATCCTCCTTGAACATGTTGTGAAGCCTTTTATTTATAGGCGAGCTTTGATGTGGTTTTGGGGGGAAATCAAATGTCATTTGAACTGTTTGGGTATATTATCCCCATGTTTTCTTCGATGCAGCTCTTATGTACCCTTTTTTGTGCAAGTACGAGACTGATATAATGCAAGCTTGGACTGGGTCAGCAACAGTTTTGGAGTGTTGTGGCAGCTTGGTGTAGGACTGTTGCATAGCAGTACAACAGACTGTTTGAAACATGTTTTTGGGGCTTGTGAACTTGCTTTGATTGAAGAGTTGAAAACAAGTCTCAATAAGCATGGTCTGGAGAGTGAGATTCGAAGGATTAGAGCAAGTGTTTTGTATGGGGGTTGAACAACTTTGAACTTCTGTCGAAGGGTTTAGCTTATGGATCGAATCAAGCTGCTCAAAGGAAGCACATTGCCTCAGTCGAAACTTGGATCGAAGGAAGGCTATTGCCCAATCAAAGCTTGTGTTCGAAGGAAGCATATTCCCTTGGTCGAAGCTTGAATCGAAGGAAGACTACCGGCTAATTGAAGCTTGTGTTCGAAGAAATCACATTGCCCAATCGAAAGCTTGTGTTCGTAGGAAGCATATTGCCTAATCAAAGCATGTGGATCGAAACAAACATAAAGGGAGTCATTGCCTTGTGTCTGTTTAGCATGAGGGAAGTTCCTGGCTTCTGAATTGAAGGGCGCTCTTTCAAGGGAAGCAAGAACTTAGTCAAATCTTGTATGAAGATACCTCTTGGCTCAAACGAAGCTTGTATGAAGCAAAGTATGTAAGAGGCCCTTGGTGTAAGTGGATTCGAAGGATGCATAGAGATGGTTACTTTGTCCCATCGAAACTTGTCCAAACGAAGCAAGCATGCAGGCAATAAACTTGTCCAATCGATACAGGCTTGTAGGCAGTAAACTTGTCCAAATCGAAGCAGGCTTGCAGGCAGCTAATTTTGAGCAATCGAATAAGGCCAAGAGTCAATCGAAGGGTACTGAATTGAAGGAGACCTATTTTCCTCCAAATTTGTCAAAATGTTATTTTTATCTGTTTTCTCCCATTTTCACAGTTTCCTTTTAATCTTGGTACTGTAAAATCCCAATGCACTTGTGCAAGCTTAAATCCTAAGAATCTTTGTGAGAAAAGCCTTGAAAATTGAGAGGGCAAATTTTGGGGTAAAACAGCTGCCCCTGTTCAATCTTCTTACACCTGAAGAGTTAGATTGGCAAGTCTTTTATTCGTGACTTGAAAGTGGAAGATGATTGAACACCAGAGTGCCCAGAAATTTACACTCGATGATGTGGTGGTTGATTGTGTAGGGAATGGTCTTAAAGATGTCATTCGGAGAAATGATGGATAGTTTTTAGAGATGGGCTTATAGATGCCATCCAAAGGTGATTGTTGACAAAAATTAGACTAAGTCTAAGCTTGACTTCAACTGGAAAAGAATCAGAATAAATCTTGGAGCGATTTATCTGAACCAGAGGAAATGTCTACCAGAAAGAATCAGGATAAACCATTGAGAGATTTGAACTGAACCCGCAGAGGTCTAGAAATAATTAGAATAAATCTTGGAGCGATTTATCTGAACCAGAGAAAATGTCTACCAGAAAGAATCAGGATAAACCGTTGAGAGATTTAAATTGAACCAGAAGAGGTATGGAAAGAATCAGAACAAATCTTGGGGAAATTTATCTGAACCAGAGAAAATGTCTACAGGAAAGAATCAGGATAAACCATTGAGAGATTTAAACTGAACCAATAGAGCTCTTGAATTTTATTTAAATGGAAAGAATCAGAATAAATGTTGGAGTGATTCATCTGAACCAGAGAAAATGTCAACGGGAAAGAATCGGGATAAACCGTTGAGAGATTTAAACTGAACCAGTAGAGGTCTTGAATTTTCTTTTAACTGGAAAGAATCAGAATAAATCTTAGAGCGATTTATCTGAACCACATAAAATGTCTACCGGAAAGAATCAGGATAAATCGTTGAGATATTTAAACTGAACCAGTAGAGGTCTTGAATTTTCTTTAACTGGAAAGAATCATAATAAATCTTGGAGCGATTCATCTGAACTAGAGAAAATATCTACGGGAAAGAATCAGGATAAACCATTGAGAGATTTAAACTAAACCAGTAGAGGTCTTGAATTTTCTTTAACTGGAAAGAATCATAATAAATCTTGGAGCAATTTATCTGAACCAGAGAAAATATCTACAGGAAAGAATCAGGATAAACCATTGAGAGATTTAAACTGAACCAATAGAGGTCTTGAATTTTCTTTTAACTGGAAAGAATCAGAATAAATCTTGGATCGATTTATCTAAACCAGAGAAAATGTCTACCGGAAAGAATCAGGATAAACCATTGAGAGATTTAAACTTAACTAGTAGAGGTCTTGAATTTTCTTTAACTGGAAAGAATCAGAATAAATCTTGGAGCGATTTATCTGAACCAGAGAAAATGTCTACGGGAAAGAATCAGGATAAACCATTGAGAGATTTAAACTGAACCAGTAGAGGTCTTGAATTTTCTTTTAACTGGAAAGAATCAGAATAAATCTTAGAGCGATTTATCTGAACAAGAGAAAATGTCTACCAGAAAGAATCAGGACAAACCGTTGAGAGATTTAAACTGAACCAGCAGAGGTCTAGAAAGAATCAGAATAAATCTTGGAGCGATTTATCTGAACTAGAGAAAATGTCTACAAGAAAGAATCAGGATAAACCGTTGAGAGATTTAACCTCAACCAATGGAGGTCTTGAATTTTATTTAACTGGAAAGAATGAGAATAAATCTTGGAGCGACTTATTTGAACCAGAGAAAATGTCTACGGGAAAGAATCAGGAAATACTGTTGAGAGATTTAAATTGAACCAGTAGAGGTCTGAAGGGAGCATTCGTCATGTAGATAGTCACCCTGTCCTGTTTCGGGAATTGATCTACCATTGATTTATTCACAAATAGTTGTCTTGTCTTTGTTGAAAATTTGTTGATGATAATTTTCTGTTGATTGATCTTTCCTGAAAAGGTAAAGAGTTAGTTGTATGCAATATCATGATGTATGAAATGCATGGTGTAATGATGTTCTCAAAATAAATGAGATTATGCCGTATGCATTTGTGCTATACACGCTTATCATGTATGTAATATGATGCATGAAATATGAAATGTTATTGAAGTGTATCTTTGTCTGGGAAAATAAATCCCTGACAAATGTTGGGGAGTCATTAAATCCCGGCCTGCTGTTGAAGAGTAGGTGTGTCTCTAAGATTTGCTTAGAATGTTTCCACCGGGGATTCCTGTTTTGTTGTTTGAGGAGAACTCTGCTGGGGAATATTGAAAACTCTATGGAGAATGTTGATTCCTGCTTGGGGAAAAGAGTTCAGGAGTCTCAGTTGTCCGTTACTCTACTGGGGGTTATCTATGGGGAAGATTTAAGTTAACTGTTATCTGGTCGTATTCCAGGCTTTGAAGTAACTTGCTAGAAAAAATGAAGTTGAACTGATATCTGGTCGAGTCCAGGATTCACAACAACTTACTGAAGTTATCTGTTATCTGGTCGGTTTCCAGGCTTCATAGTAACTTGCTGGGGATTGTAGAGTAGTCTACTGGGGAAGAGGAGTTGTGGTCCTCTGATTTGTAGTAGTCGGAGAGGCAAACTTAAGCTGGTGAATCCTGCTGTTTGTTGGGGAAATAAACCCTGTTGCCAGTCTATTGGAGAGGTGGCGACTTCACTGAGGAAAATCCTCGAGGATTCTTGAGGTCGACTCAGTTGGGGAAAAGGTTTTCAGAGATTAAACTCTGGCTGGGAGTCATCATATGAGAAGGATTTTGGGGAGATTTGTCACTGCCCCTAGTAGCAAGTGTTGGTGGTACTTATAGGAATTAATTTATTATACGTAACCCTTTGTTGGGATTTGCGTTTAATGCCCCAAGTGATGGAGATGGAGACCTGCCCCTGGTTATTCAGCACTTTTTGAGAGATTTCTTGGAATCTTGACTGGACTGCCCCAGGTGTGCTGGATAGTGACATGTCATGCCCCCTTGTTTAATAGGAGATTTATCGTTGGAAGTGCCATCCCATCTGAAGTGACTTTGTTCACTGAGAGAGAGCTTTCAGTTGCTGGATATTCGTCTTGTGAATTTCCCTATTGTCAAACAATTAGCCATATGCAAACAACGATGTTCAAAATAATTCAAAGTTTATGCTTATCTTGAAGTTTTGAAAATGCATTTTAGCAAGTAAAGAGTTTTGTAAGAATATGAATTCAACTCAGAATTTAGAGTAAAGCCTTACAGGAGTCAGGATACCTTTTGTGACAGTATGCTTTCGAACTAACCCATGCTTCAATTAGGACTTTTTAAGGGTTGTAGCGTGGCATGGTTCACGGTTTAAGAAACAAAGGATAAAGGCTCAAAGTGTATTTGTACCCGCCCATTCTTCATGGTGTTCTTCAGTCCTAAACTCAGTTAATTATGCTTTCGAACTCCAATTGAGTCTGGAATGACGTTTTGGTGATATTCAGAAATTTGGAAGTTTACTTGTTGGAAGGCAGTCATTTCTTGCAACATTTTTCATGTTGTTGAGGATTTGTAGTGACCTCTTTTTATTTTATTTGTTATCCCTAATTTTTGCCTGACTGTTCTCGTCTTGAGATTACGATCAGTGGGATGCCCCCGTTTTTCTTAAGTCTCCTTTGTAGGTTTTGACTTAATGGGATTTTCTTTTTGAGAGATAATGACTGCCTATGTGATAGGGAACCATCACCGTCTTTTGGTTATAGAAGAATGTTTTGATGTCATTCGTTGTATTACGAGATGAAAGTTTGCGACTGAACGCACATTTGAATTAACTGAGAGACTACCCTACCCCAGGTTTTAAAGGTTTCAATTTGTGTAAAAAAAGAAAACTTCTACTTCTTTGGCTCGAAGGGGTTGACTAGGGATTATCTTCCTTATAACTCCAGTGTTTAGGATTTGAAAGAACGCCTGTACATCATTAGCAAGGTCTGTCCGAAAGCATGCTGTATGAGATTATGGCATTGTTTTTGTCATCCTCCCTTTAAAGGCTTGCAACTTTTAAAACAAGAGTTGAATATCATAAAGGGAGTAAAGATCATAGTTTAAATAGAATTAAAATGAATGGATTAATTCAAGACAAACATATGCGATGCATTAATGAAACAAAGTTTAACATTAATAGATAAGTGTTTGAACAAACGAAGAAATTACAACTGAAAATTCGAATAAACAGAAAATTTCCTCGCCCAAATTGTCACTTCACATGGATGCTCTTGAGGGGTGATAGAAAAGCTCCAATTGACCATCTTGTGAAAATTCTAACGCTCCTTCGTCGATCAGGTCTTGAATCTTATTTTTCAACTTCCAATAACCATCAGTATCGTGCCCCAGACTGTTGGAGTGATATGCACATCTTACATTGGGATGATAACTAGGAGCAGCGGTGTTAGGATTCTGGGGAGTATCCTTCAGTGTGAGCAAATTCAGAATCAACATGTGTAGCAAGACTTGCGACATTGGCATGTTGAGTTTGGCATATTGCCTATTGGGTGCATTCCGTTTACACCGATTACCCTGTCCTTGTTGACAAGATGGTTGTTGGGCTCATGACGTTGCAGCAAATTAGGAAGGTCTACTCTCCACCAAACCAGCCCCTTGTCTCATGGGAGGCTACATGGTGACTTGATCCCCAATCTTGACCGTTTATTTCATACAGTTGCAACCGTCTTGATGAAGTTTGTTGATGAAAGTCCTTAGCTCTTCTTATCCCTGAGCTAAGTTTTGGATAAGAGCCATCTGGCCCACCAGTTGTCCCATCATCTAGACTTTCATTATGGATATCTTAGTTTGTAGCCGCTCCAACTGGTTATCCTTATTTCCCTCAGGATTCCCCATGATCATGCCCCTAGTGAGGAGCACCTTCACCTCTTCTTGCCCCCTGGATAAGTTCAAGAACATTTACTAAAGTTGAGCACTTTGAGTCTGAATGTCCTTGATAGTCTGTTCTAGAGCCATCTCTACTGAAATAAATAGTAAGTAGATGAGAGACCTGTGCGGGAAAAGCCTGTCATGATATGATGTATGTTATGCGGATGTAATGTTTTCAAGGATCTCGTGGGGTAAACATAAGAAAATGTCAGAAGTTGAACTTTGATCAACAACTTTGATTGGAGAACTTCGTATCGATGGATGTCCTTCCACGAGAATTAAGCTCACTATGCCAAGTGGGTCATAGCCCTTGACTCAAGTTGTTGTACTTGATCTTTGACAGTGTTTGGTTAGAGGAAAATAAATCATCTTTCCCCTTGATAGACGTCTGGTTCAATGTGACCCTGCATCATAGACCCTTGAGATCCTTGAAATGGTTATTGAAAATGCTATGGTATGATGTCATGATGTTATGTACACATATGCAAAGTAAGCAAGTTGTTATGTACA
Source organism: Vicia faba (assembly GCA_948472305.1). Taxonomy (NCBI): domain Eukaryota; kingdom Viridiplantae; phylum Streptophyta; class Magnoliopsida; order Fabales; family Fabaceae; genus Vicia; species Vicia faba. Next base: position 1,327,300,812 of record OX451741.1, on the reverse strand, counting down.
AATAATCATATACACACAAAGTAGACAAGCCCTTAGGTTTAGGCTTGCATGGTGTTTTGTAGGTAAGTACCCTCTTAAAGTTTAGTTGGATCAACTTGTCCTAGTTAGTAGTAACCGGGTTCTAAGGGATCCCAATATCACCGAACTTTCTTTTAGGCAATGTCTCAGCACAATCAATCTTTTCTTGCGACTGAGATATCCCAAAAGTCCAATCTCAATGAGTGTAGCATCGAGTATCAACCAATTTTCATCTTTCCACTAAAACTGTTTATCTCACTACGTCTTAATTGGCCAAGTTTGTTCAATTAAGGTTCTAAGGTAAGTTAGTGCTTCATGACACTGCTCAACGGCCCTGTATTCTCCTCGATTCAACACAAGGGATACTGGTACCAACAAATGTGTCACACTAACATAGCCATTGTTTCAACCGTGTTAGCCTACGCCGTACAATTTCCACAATCTATTGCTACTTACCTAAAAGGTGCCCTAGATCTGGGTAGAGGATCAAAACAAGCCCAAACAAGGAACCATAATATAAAGCATGCAAGTCAAACAAAGAAAGCAAGTAAAGGTGATCTAGCCCTAAGGTAACCCAACTTTTAAGTTTTAAATCCCCAACAGAGTTGCCAGTTCTGTAATATGATGGGAGAACTGACTTGGGTATTTTGTGTTTTATCGCAATGTTATGGTTAGCAAGAGTCGCCATCGACTTTTCTTTTATCCAATAAGGAAAGGCTGGAAAGAACAGGAAAAACCTTTCGAGATTATTTCTGAGTTCGGGGGGTAGATTATGAAAAGGGAAGGTGTTATCACCCTTTTCACCCGTAGTTATCTACAGGCTCTTAGTTGCTTGCTAGATCACTTACTTTTGTTTGTAAGTGTGCTTGTGATTTTATTTTTGAAAGTATTTTGAAAACTTGCCTTTGTAATGACTCATGTCTCATAAGAATGCATACAAAGTGTTGTTTGAAAATAGTTCAAAGAAGTGTTTGTGTAATGTGTTTTTGAAAGTGATTTTGAAAAGGGTGTCTTTGTAATGGTTCTTGTCTCTATAAGAATGCGTACAAAGCGTTGTCTTTTGAAAATGTTTCAAAATTAAAGTGTTGGTGTATAAAATGTTTTTGTTGTGAGCAAGCGAGCAACTAGGAACAATCTACCTACTCAAAAGTCTTTAGACGCCCTTTTCCTCCTTCTTTAGATGTTTCTATCTTACCATTGTTTTGGTAAGAATCCCCATCATTGGATGTGAAGGGACGGGCGTGGGACGTTTGTATAGTCATAGAAGGCAACCTATGAGACATTTTAGCAATGTCGTTTTAGGGACTAGATCGTTTATCGAAGGCAACATCAAGGGTCATCGAGGGACTACGATCTTTTATCGAGGGTCTTTGCTAAAAACTCCCATGTTCGAGGGACATGACTATTTTTCCGAGGCAACAAGTGATATTACCCTAAGGGTGCATGTGTGCAAAGTGTGTTTGATTTGCATGCATTTTGTCTTGATTAGGGATTGTCTACTTGTTGGTTTTATCTTGCCATACACACCTAATTACTAGCATTTGTACAAAAGTAATAAAAAATGCAGAAAATAAATCCTACACTATTACAACCATATTGAAGTGCATAGAAATATAAAGGCAAAAATAAAAAAAAAAGAAGCAAAAGGAGCTCTTTCGATTGGGGGGAAGCAGCCTTCAATTCTGCTTCTGTTGGCCTCATTCGATTGGGGGCTAGCATCCAGCAAATCATGGCCTTTAATTGGGTATTGGCACCAGTCAGGTCATGGCCTTCGATTGGGCTTGGAAGTCAGCAGGATGCGCCTTCTAGTTCTACCTTGTTGTCTTGTTGCCATCTTCGGTTGGGCTGGCATCAGTAAGTCATGGCCTTTGATTGGGGATGGACTTAGTGCAAGTGTGCCTTCTGATTCTGCCTTTCTGCCTTGGAAGTCAGCATGGAAGCCCAAGGCTTCATTTTATGTTTCTTTCCTCCTGTTTCTTTCGTTTAAGGCATTAAATAGCAACATGGCCTAAGGCCATGCTAGTATTTGTCTTGCAAATAATTTAATAGTTAAAGCACGTTCAGGTAAACAAAAAGCAAACAAAAGGATTAGTTCTGAAAATATATTAAAAAGGTGGAAACGAAAAGAACAAAGTATTATGTACATATTTCAAACGAAAGGGAAAGTTACTCACATGCTATGCCATGAAACGAAAGGTTCAAGGGTAAAAGTGACTTACCTTGCTGCAACCTTGAAGGTGAACTAGGCCTTGAGTGGTGTCCCTAGGCTTCTCCTGGATTCGAAGGGAGGGGCCAACAGCTGTGCTTGGAATGCTGGATTCGAAGTAGAGGAGCAAACGTGATGCTCCTTGGGATTCGAAGGAAGCTTAAGGGTATTTGTTCTTCATAATCGAAGGAGGTGAGTGATGGGATTCTGGTTTTATTTATTTATTTCACAAGTGTTTAAGGACTTGATAGCTTTGTTGTTGTGTTTGAGAAGATCTTGGAGGTTTCGTTCCTCTGGTAAAAAAATCCTCCTTGAACATGTTGTGAAGCCTTTTATTTATAGGCGAGCTTTGATATGGTTTTGGGGGGAAATCAAATGAAATTTGAACTGTTTGGGTATACTGTCCCCCTATTTTCTTCGATGCAACTCTTATGTACCCTTTTTCGTGCAAGTATGGGACTGATATAGTGCAGGCTTGGACTGGGTCAACAACAGTTTTGGAGTGTTGTGGCAGCTTGGTGCAGGACTGTTGCATAGCAGTACAACAAACTGTTTGAAACATGTTTTTGGGGCTTGTGAACTTGCTTTGATCGAAGAGTAGAAAACAAGTCTCAATAAGCATGGTCTGGAGAGTGAGATTCGAAGGATTGGAACAAGTGTTTTGTATGGGGGTTAAACAGTTTTGAACTTCTGTCGAAGGGTTTAACTTATGGATCTAAGCAAGCTACTCGAAGGAAGCACATTGCCTCATTCAAAGCTTGGATCGAAGGAAGGCTATTGCCCAATCAAACTTGTGTTCGAAGGAAGAACATTCCTGTGATACGGTGGGAAGAACTGACTGTGTTTTGGAATGCTGGTTCGCGTTTTGCGTTTTGTATTCGCAAAATGTCGGGGTAAGCAAGAGTCGCCACCGACTTTTATTTTATCCAACAAGGAAAGGAAAAAAGAACAGAAAACTTCCTTTTTCGAGATTTTTCTCGGGTTCGGGGGGTAGATTATAGAGAGGGAAGGTATTAGCACCCTTTCTATCCATGGTTCTCCACGGGCTCTTAGGTACTTGCTCAATTGTTTTCAAAATTGATTTCTTTGTGCTTGTAAGTTTGAAAAAGTTTTTTATTTGAAACTTCGATTTAACTCTTGCTTCTATCCTCAAGAGCGTATGAAGTGTTTTTGAAAACTTTGTTCGAAAAGGAGTGTAAGTGTGAAAAAGGTTTTGTTTTTTGAAAGAGCACGTATCTAAGAACCATCTACCTACTCGAAAAAGGAATCGTTCTATGCTAATATCCTTTAGGCAATGCTATCCCACTATTAATGAGTGAGTAGCACCGTCGTTGGAGTTTGAGGGTCAATTCAAATTAGGGACTTACGGTCACTAAAGCAATGTTATGACGCTTTAGCGGTAACCCTAATGCCTTAGATCATTTGTTTGAGGCAACAATATCCGAGGCAACCGTTTCGAGGCAACTATGATCTTTTATACAAAAGGGCGACCTCTAAAACGACTTATACTCAATGACCGTGTACGAAGGCAACCAAGTGGGGTGTACCCTAAGAGTGCACATGTGCGAGTGTGTCGTTTTCAGTTATTTTTATCTTTGTACATGTTAAGGGTGATCTAATTTTGATTTTAAGATTAACATTCAGTCTTGTCATGCAAACCCTATTATCAAACATCTAGCAGTTATAATTTGCGGAAATAAAATGCGGAATTTAAATTACAAGGCGTCGGGTATTCACATCACCAAAGACAAACCCTTTGAAAATAAAGTAAAGCGATAAAAATAATTAAATTTCCTATTTAACTATTACAATCCGGAAGCAGATACATTAATATGATAAAAATAAATAATGCGCGCGGGAAATTAAATCGGATCTAATATTAGGGTTTTGACCCTTTTTAAAGAAAATGTCATCTTTGTTTGTTTTTATTATTTGAGAAAAGAAATTAATTCCTAAATTAATTACTAAATTAAGTTAATAAATTAATTAAATGAAAAATAAATTATTTTTGGAGTTTTTGATTATTTAGGAAATAAAATAAAATAAATTAAATTAGTAGTTAAAAACCTAATTAAATCTAATTAATTTTAAATATTTACAAAAATGAATTAAAGTTTTCTAATTAAAAACCTAATTAATTAATTAATGTTTATTAAGAAAAATAAAAAGTTTAAAACTTGATTGAATAAAAATATTTTTGTGATTTTATTTGATTAAAAAAAAGAATTTTTTGATTGGTTAGAGAATTAAATAAAATAATTAAAGTAAATAAATAAATAATAAGAGAGAAGAAGAATTTGGGCCTTTTTTGGGGTGTTGATAGCAATTCTGAAGGCCCATTAGTGCTAGCCTTTGTGGACTTTCTGGGATCCAGTATGCATGCATTGACCTGGACTATGGTGGACTTTCAACGTGGACCACCAGATCTGGCTCTTGGCCATCTGGCATTTGGATGGGAGAGGGAGCATGGTGTACTGCAAGCCAACGTATGTATATGATTATCTGAAAACAAAAATCATTGAGAAAATGGGGGACATGGGATTCGAACCCAGGTCCTGAAGGGGATACACTGCGCGCTTTACCACTACACCATATTGCCTTGTTTGTCATATTAATGCAAAAGAATAATAATATAATAAAATGAAATCAATTGGTCAGAAAATAAAAAAAGGCGCCAAGGTTTGAAATAACCAATGGACGGGGGACACATCATCCTCCCTGTCCTCAAACCTGTAACAAAAATACTTGCGGATTTGAATCCGCAGCTAAAAGCGCAGGCCTATGCTAAAATTCTCTCCAGGCCATATAAATCCATTCCAAGAACATGGTTTGATTCATCATGGCCTCTTGATCAAAACCATGTTCTTCTTGTATCTCAATTGTGCCTTAAACAAAAGTCCCCAAAACCACGAGCCAAACCCTAGCAATGACGTTTCTTCATACAGAGCACATAAATGAAATTAAACAATGCAAAAATTTTGGACATGTTCTTGTGATCACGAATGTACCATTAGTTTGTTCAATGGATGCTAGAATGCTTCAAATCGAAACCAAGAACAGAGCTGTGTTACGTGAGACTTACAACGCATTTGGGAGTCTGAAAATGCTTGGTTTTGGTTGGGATGGCTTGTGTGAATGCCCAGGAAGCGATTGGGACAGGTCTTGATCCTTGAAAACGCCTCTAACCTGTATTTCGATCTCTCACTTTTTTGTGAATTTTTCTAAATCAGTTATGCCTCTTCCAATAATTTCCAAACCTTATTTCGTGTCTTTTAGCTTGCTTATGTATTGTGCTTTGCATTAGGTCTACAAACTTGGTTCAAATCTCTCCATATCAATGCCCATGAATTGGATTTGATTCTCCCATTAAACCTTTCCAAATTTGATTCAAATCATATCTTCTTGTACACTTATACCTTGATACGAGTTTGGAGATGTGATAGTTGTCCATTCAAGCCTATAATCAACAAAAAATCTTTGGTTATCAATATTTTTGATTTTATATGATTTTATTTGATTTAAAATGAATAAATTCAAATAAAAATCAAATTAAATAATAAAAATGAGATATGGACACATGTATGAAGCTAGGGCATGTGGGAAATAATGCAAACTCAAATCAAGTGGAAAAGAATGGGCCCATTTGACAAAATTTGAATTTTTAGGGATAGTTGACTTTTGGCAATTTTGTAAAAAAGTCCAACTTCAACAATGCATAACTTCTTCAATTTTGAACTTTTGGAAGTGTTCTTGGACTTTTTAGAAAGCTTGAGATGTACTCTAACAAAACCTTTTGGTCTCATCTAGTTTTGATATTCAATTTTCAAGTTATAAGCTTTGGAAAAAAGATGTTTTTGTTGACTTTCAAAAATGACCTATAATGTCCAAATTCATAACTTCTTGTGAGTGCATTTTTTGATATTGGGGTATGAAGATGGATTGTAGGAAATTGCATCCTCTTTAAAATTAGCTTTGGATGGGTCATTTCTCATAAAGTATGAGAAAGTTATGCTTGGTCAAAGTTGAGTTGACTTTTCCTTCAAAACCCTAATTTAGCAACTTTTGAGTCTTGATGAATTTTGAGCAATCCTTGATGAATCATGATCAAACCTTGATCAAATGATGAAATATCCTTAAAAATGAGAATGTTGACAATTTTTTTTGAATTTTGACTGTTTATAGGTCACAATTGACTTTTGCCCTAGCACAGTCGATTTTTGGACCTTTGAGCAATTTGACTGAGCAAACTTCCTCTGCAAGGCTTGAAACTTCACATGGATGATCTTGAGAACATATTAGGACATTAGGGAGCACTTGAGGTCATTTGGATTCAAGGATCTTGATGCAACACAAAGCCCTAATTTGGGGTAGACTGTCTTAGGAGATAACTTGTCTGACCCATCCTTAAGTAACCTTAAGCAACTTGGAGATCTTTCTTGCAATGTCTTGAGGAATATGAGAGGGAAAATTTTGGGGTACAACAGCTGCCCCTGTTCAATCTTCTTAAACCTGAGGATGTAGATTAGCTTTCATGCCTTTCGTGATCCGAAGGTGGAAGATGATTGAACACTAGAGTGCCCAGAAATTTGCACTCACATGAAGTGGTATCAGCCTTGTGATGTCGGGAATGGGCTTACAGATGCCATTTGGAGGTCGCTGGCGGGAGGATGGGCTTAAAGATGCCATTTGGAGGAGTGTCGATCGCATAAGAGATTCCTTAGCGAGAGCTTGTATACCTGTTGTTTGAAGATTTCGCTGGGGAAGTCTGAACTTTTGTTGAGATTTAGGAACTTGCCTGTACTTCAACTGAGAGAACATCTCTGCTGAGTTTTAAGGACTTGTCCATAATTCAACTCGGGGGAAACATCTTCATCGAGATTTAAGAACTCGCCTGTAATTCAACTGAGAAAACTCTGCTGAGATTTAGGAACTCGTCTGCAATTCAATGGAGGAACTTTGTCGAGATTTAGGACCTTGTCTGTAATTCAACTGAGGAAAATTTTGTTGAGATTTAAGAAGTTGTCAGTAATTCGACTTAGGGAAACATCTTCATCGAGATTTAAGAACTTGTCCGTAATTCAACTGAGGAAACTCTGCTGAGATTTAGGAATCGGTCTGTAATTCGACGAAGGAACTTTGTCGAGATTTAGAACCTTATCTGTAATTCAACTGAGGATAATTCTGTTGAGATTTAAGAACTGGTCAATACTTCGACTGAGGGAAACATCTTCATCGAGATTTAAGAACTCGCCCGTAGTTCAACTGAGAGAACTCTGCTGAGATTTAGGAACTCGTCTGTAATTCAATGGAGGAACTTTGTCGAGGTTTATGACCTTGTTTGTAATTCAACTGAGGATAATTCTGTTGAGATTTAAGAACTTGTCAGTAATTCGACTTAGAGAAACATCTTCATCGAGATTTAAGAACTTGTCCGTAATTCAACTGAGGAAACTCTGCTGAGATTTAGGAACCGGTCTGTAATTCGACGGAGGAACTTTGTCGAGATTTAGAACCTTATCTGTAATTCAACTGAGGATAATTCTGTTAAGATTTAAGAACTGGTCAGTAATTCGACTGAGGGAAACATCTTCATCGAGATTTAAGAACTCGCCCGTAGTTCAACCGAGGATAATTCTGCTGAGATTTAGGAACTCGTCTGTAATTCAATGGAGGAACTTTGTCGAGATTTAGGACCTTATCTGTAATTCAACCGAGGATAATTCCGTTGAGATTTAAGAACCGGTCAGTAATTCGACTGAGGGAAACATCTTCATCGAGATTTAAGAACTTGCCCGTAATTCAACTGAGAAAACTCTGCTGAGATTTAGGAACTCGTCTGTAATTCGACGGAGAAACTTTGTCGAGATTTAGAACCTTATCTGTAATTCAACCGAGGATAATCCCGTTGAGATTTAAGAACCGGTCAGTAATTCGACTGAGATAAAAGCTTCATAGCTTTTAATTTAACTGCATCCTTCCTGAAAGGTAAAGGTTAGCTGTATGAAATGTATGATATGTATCAAACAATGATGTTCTCAAAATAAATGAGATTGTGTTGTATGATGCGTATATGCATGTGTCATGATGTATGGAAATGTAATGCTTTTAGCTGGGGAAAATAAATCCCGGATAGCTGCTGGAGAAAAGAGTTGGATTCTTCATTTCCGCTGAGGATGGAGAACAAAGATGATTGCGAGAATAAACCTGCAGGAGAGGATAACTCCGTTGGGGAATAAACTGATGAGGAGATTACTCTGTGGGGAAGAGATTCTCTGCTGAGGATTCCACCGATAATTTCTGCTGGGGATGAATTACCGTTGCTGGTGATACTGAATCCTGTTGGGGATTGGATTTCTTGTTTGTGAAAGGAAAGAACTTCGCTGGGGATGATCTTTCAGCTACGACTTCACTGGGGATAAGCTTTTAGACTCTTATGGGGATAATCCTTTGAACTTTGCTGGAGACAATCTTCCAAAGTCTACTGGGGATGCTTTTCTAAACTCTACTGGGGAAGCTTTTCAGACTGCGCTGGAAAAATTTCAGACTCCACTAGGGGATATTTTGCATTCTGCCGGGGAATATTCTTATACTCCGCTGGGGAATATTAAGACCTTTCAATGCTGATGGTAGATGAACTCTGTTTGAGGAGAAAATTACCGATTCATTCACAGTTGCAAGTCTCAGCTGGGGAGAGCTATCGTTACTGTCTTACTCTGCGGGGAGTGAAAGTACCTTATCCATATTCTTCAGCTGAATCTACCATTGTACCTGGTGGATAGAGCAACTGTAAAGCTTGGACAAATCTTATTTGCCCCTGTTTCTGATATTACCAATAATCGTATTTTGTTTCGCATGTAAATATTCATGAGCAACAATTAATGTCAAATGCATATATCAAAAATGAACATTGGACGTTCTTTGCAAAACAAAAGAGATAAAGGAAAAATAGTTTGAAATTTCTCTGAAAATGAGTTGTATTGATGTTGAAGTTTGGCCTGTAAATAGGCATTTTTTGTACAAGAGGCTGACGTCCTAGTAAGAGAACGCCGCCGAATAAAGTATTTACACAATTTGCGAAAAACTTAAACAAAATAGCTACGTGAATAATGCCACTGGGTTCCAACTCTGCGATTGTCTTTATGTCCTTAAGTATCTCATCACTTGGCTACTTGGTTGAAGGTAAATCAGATTGATCAGTGTCGTGCGAGCTTGATATTCGATACCGAAGTCTGGTTGCAAAGTGATCCAATGAGGCATAGTGTTATGCTTTAATACCTAATTTTTGCCTGGACCGCCCTTTCGGGTTTTCAGTCCACCGGGATACCCTTTTTTTCCCAAGCCGCCTTTTCAGGTTTTCGACTTTTCGGGTGTATAGTTTTTTCATTTTCATCCCTTATTTTTGCCCGAACCCTTTTGGTTCGCTGGGAAGCCCTTATTTTTGCCTAGGCCAGTCAACCTAGCGGGTCTTTGATTATGTGTAGTATTTTTTCACTATGTCTGCATTGACGGGGTGAGGAAGGTCGTCACCGTCCATGGTGGTTAGAATCATAGCTCCTCTTGAGAAAATGTTCTTAACCACAAATGGCCCTTCGTAAGTAGGGGTGTATTTACCCCTGGGATCACCTTGAGGTAGTATGATGCGCTTGATAACCAGGTCCCCAACTTGATACTCTTATCGTCTAACTTTCTTGTTAAATGCCTTGATCATCAGTTTTTGATATGTCTGACCATGACAAATAGCAGTAAGTCTCTTCTCGTCGATTAAGTTCAACTGATCAAGCTGGGTCTGAATCCAGTCATCTTCGCTCAAACCTGCGTCCTTCATAATTCGAAGAGAGGGTATCTGAACTTTAATGGGAAAGACGGCCTCCATGCCATAAACTAAGGAATATGGTTTTTCCCCTGTTGACGTTCGCGCTGAGGTGCGGTACCCATGAAGAGCAAAAGGTAACATCTCGTGCCAATCTTTGTACGTCACCATCATTTTCTTCACAATATTTTTAATGTTTTTATTAGCCGCTTCTACAGCCCCATTCATCTTCGGCCGGTAAGGAGAAGAGTTATGATGTTGTATCTTGAACTGCTTGCAGAGCTCGGTGATCATCTTATTGTTGAGATTTGTACCATTGTCCGTAATGATCCTCTCTGGTACACCATATCGACAGATCAGGTTGTGCCCAATGAACCGTGCCACGACGTTCTTGGTCACTATAGAAAAGGAAGCTGCTTCAACCCACTTTGTAAAGTAATCAATAGCTACCAGGATGAAACGATGCCCGTTTGATGCCGTAGGTCTGATCTCGCCGATCATGTCAATGCCCCACATTGCAAAAGGCCAAGGAGCTGTCAAGACGTTCAGAGGTACTGGAGGTATATGGACCTTATCAGCATAGACTTGGCACTTGTGATAGGTCCGAGAATGTTGATAACAGTTGGTTCCATGGTGGACCAATAGTATCCTGCCCGAAGGATTTTCTTTGCCATGGCGTGTCCACTGGAATGAGTCCCGAAAGCACCTTCATGTAACTCTATCATGATCCTTTCTGCCTTGTTCTTATCCATACATCGCAGCAAGGTCGAATCATGGTTATGCTTATAAAGAATGCCATTGCTGATGAAGAAATTCGCCGCGAACCTTCTCAAAAACTTCTTGTCATTAACAGATGCACCCTCGGGGTATTCCTGAGCCTCAAGATACCTCTTCATCTCATGAAACCAGGGTTTATCCGTTGCCTCTTCAGTCTCAATATCACAACAATGTGCAGGTTCGTCCAACCTCTCAATGGTAATCCGGGGAGCCTCGTTGTCTCAATTGACTTTGAACATAGAAGACATCGTAGCCAGCGCGTCCGCCAACTGATTCTCCTCTCTAGGGAAGTGTTCAAAGGTTATCTCCTCGAAATGTGGAAGCAACTTCAACACATACTCCTTGTAAGGAATAATATTTGGGTGTTTCGTATCCCACTCGCCTTTGATCTGACTAATCACGAGAGCGGAATCTCCGAAGACACTCAAGAACTTAATCCTTAGGTCAATAGCTGCTCGAAGACCCATAATGCACGCTTCATACTCCGCCATGTTGTTGGTGCAGTTGAAACATAGTCGGGCGGTGAACGGAGTATGAGAGCCTTCAGGAGATATGATCATGGTGCCAATGCCATTACCCAAAGCATTTGAAGCTCCATCAAAGTACATAGACCATCGGGATCCTTCCTCAGGTCCTTCGTCCGGTCCAGGTGTTTCACAGTCGGTTACCAACATGATATTCTCATCCGGGAACTCAAAGTTCATAGACTGGTAATCGTCCATTGCCTGATGTGCCAGATGATCTGCCAACACACTTACCTTGATTGCTTTTTGGGTCGTATATTAGATGTCATACTCAGTCAAGATCATCTGCCATCTTGCTATTCTTCCGGACAAGGCAGGCTTTTCGAAGATATACTTGATTGGATCCATCTTTGATATCAATAGAGTAGTATGAGTCAGCATATACTGTCTCAGCCGGCGAGCAGCCCATGCCAAAGCACATCAAGTTTTCTCAAGCAACGAGTATCGGGTCTCGTAGTCGGTAAACTTTTTGCTAAGGTAGTAAATAGCATGCTCTTTTCGGCCAGACTCGTCATGCTGCCCCAGCACACACCCCATCGAATTATCGAGTACTGTCAAGTATAAGATCAAAGGTCTCCCTTCAACTAGAGGCATCAGAATAGGTGGCTCTTGGAGATACTCTTTGATCCTTTCGAAAGCGGCTTGACATTCGTTGTTCCATCTTACCACTTGATCTTTCTTCAGTAGCTTGAAGATTGGCTCACAAGTAGCAGTTAGGTGCGAGATGAATCGGGCAATATAGTTCAAACGTCCCAGAAAGCCTCTGACTTCTTTTTCTGTTTGGGGAGCTGGAATCTCCTGTATAGCCTTCACCTTTGAAGGATCCACCTGAATACCTTTATCGCTTACGACGAAACCCAGCAGATTACCAGATCTCACCCCGAAGGTGCACTTGTTCGGGTTTAACCTCAACTTGTACAATTTCAACCTGTCAAATAACTTCTGAAGGTGGTCCAAATGTCCTTCTTCAGTCTGAGATCTTGCAATCATATCATCAACGTATACCTCAATCTCATGATGAATCATGTCGTGGAACAAAGCGACCATGGCACGTTGATACGTTGCCCCAGCATTCTTCAATCCGAAAGGCATGGCCTTGTAGCAAAAGGAACCCCATTGAGTAACAAAGGTCGTCTTCTCCATGTCTTCGGGAGCCATTTTAATCTGATTGTAACTGGAGAAACCATCCATAAAGGAGAAGACCTTATGTTGTGCAATGTTGTCAACCAAAACATCGATATGAGGCAAAGGGAAATCATCCTTGGGGCTTGCCCTGTTCAGATCCCTATAATCAACACACATTCGAACTTTACCATCCTTCTTTGGCACTGGAACCACGTTGGCCACCCATTGTGGGTAAGAAGTAACTGCTAGAAAATCGGCGTCAAACTGCTTCATAACTTCAGCCTTGATTTTCTCAAACATCTCTGGGCGCATTCGGCGGACTTTCTATTTCACTGGAGGACAATCTTCCTTGGTAGGCAATCGGTGAACTACAATATCGGTATCCAACCTAGGAATATCTTCATAAGACCAGGCAAAGATCTCAACATAGTCACACAGCATCTGAATCAACCATTGCTTCACACTAAGCTCCAAATTTCCCCCGATCTTGACCTCTTTCTTGTCTACCTCTGTACCCAGATTTATTGTCTCCACTGGCTCTTCATGCGGCTGTATAGCCCTCTCTTCCTGAAGTAAGAGTCTAGCAAGTTCACCAGACACTTCACAATCATCTTCACCTTCGTCTTCGGCTAAGTTGATCAGACTTTCGAAGTTATAACCGACAGTAGCAGGGTCGTTATCAGTGGGATCCAGAGTAGATGTAGACCTGTATATGTGAGTGTGTGTAAAATAGCTGTTTTGCAATGTAAAAAGAAAAACAAAGAGCGCAACATTTTAAATGCAAGAAACGTCCAATGCTTTTATTAATGATATATGTAGATGACACTCATAAAGCCCTCACAAACAAAACCACGGTGTCCCGGGTAAGACACCGGGCCATAAAGTTTAAAAATTGTCTGTTACAAATACAAAACAAAAGTCTCATTACTGGGTAACAAAAGAAATTAGGATGAAGTCCTTTGCTGTCCAGTTGCTTAGTCCACCATCAGTAGTAGGATAAATCTAACTATCGAACTCAGATTCTTCAACATTGTATTCAATGGCATTTACTCCTGAATTGCTGATAAACAGGGGAGGTCTTCCGATCCGTGCACTCCGAACAACCCTTTGAGCTTCTGCAGTGAAACCCAAACCAAACTTGTTAGTCTTATGTGCAAAATCAGGGAGTTGGCCCCAATTTGCACACCCACCTTTCTCAAAAACATCCTGGGCATCCTTTAGGGATGCCATCTTCATTGGAGGATCTTCAGTAACAGTTTCAGCTGATGCCAGTGTCTGGGGAACCTCTTCAAAATGTTGAAACGGGGTCTCAATGAACTCCCCATCCATCTCTACATACCGGAAAGAGTTGAGGTGGCTCACCATGTACTCTTCCTCTCCTCGTACCGTAACAATTTTCTCTTTGACTGAGTATTTCAGCATCTGGTGGAGCATAGAAGTCACTTCCCCAGCTTTGTGGATCCATGGGCGACCCAACAAACATGAATAGGATAGCCGAATGTCCATCACATAAAAAGTAGACGCAAAGATCTAAGAACCAACCTTCACTGGAATATCCACTTCTCCATGTACCATTCTCTTGGACCCGTCAAAGGCCCTAACAACAATGTCACTTGGTTTCAACTCTAAACCTTCACAGTCCAACCGATCTAGAGCTTTCTTAGGTAAAACGTTCAATGAGGAACCAATATCCACTAATACATGAGCTAGAGTAGTGCCCCTGCATTCAATAAAGACCTGCAGGGCATCATTGTGATTCCTCCCTTTAGCAGGCAAGTCTGCGTCGGAGAAACCCAAACCATTATCCGCTGTCAGACTAGCCACACAATCTTTAAACTGATCAACTGATGTTTCCTACGGCACGTGCACATTTTTTAGGAAGGCAATCAGAGCCTTGGCATGGGCTTCTGAGCATAGCAACAGAGACAACATAGAGATTTTGGACAGGGTTTTCCCCAGCTGTTCGACTACATTATAGTCGCTCTTTTTGATGATCTTCAAAATTTCCTCCATCTCTTGTCTAGAGGCTTCAACAATAATCCTCTTCGGTGCCTCCGTCCGGGCAGGCTCATCAGTGGTCTCTTTGCCCCGAGTATCAGATGACTCGGCAACAGGGGTAAGAATGGGAACTTGAACAGGGATAGTATCAGGTGCACTAGCAGGCATAATGATAATAGGCGTCCGAACAACTGGCACAGAGATCTCAGGGGAGAAAAGTCTTCCGCTGCGGGTGACTTTGGCAGGTCTAACAATATTGCTGACGTCAGTATCAGCCTTTTCAGCACTCAAGTCTTGCTTAACTCCATGATAGTAAACGTCAGCCCCGTAGTGCCATGGGACAGCTTTATCGGATGTATAGGGGATAGGCCCAGGAACAGTGATGATCAAGGGAGCGATTCTTAGAGCAGATGTAATTCTAACAGGCTTTCTCGAGGAAGCCTTGGAAGAATTGTCGAAAATGGTGATTATAGCAACTTCTTCAACAGGAACCAAAGGAACAACAGTCTTCTCAAACATAATTTCTTTATTATCCATCAGGCGTTGGACACCTGACTTCAAAAGATGGCAACCGGTAGGTAGGACAGAATACATACAACAACCTTCGTCATAGCCCGAAAATAAACCAGCTAACAAAAGGTTCTTCTTCACAGTCATCAATGGAGTAACGATGTCTTCCACAGAAACTACAAACGAGTCTTCTTCTATAGCACTCACTCCATGCTTGGGCATAGGAGCAGTTACAACATTAGGCCTTTCTGGCGCTTCGAATTCAATCTCTTTAGCATCAATTAAATCCTGTACTTTGTTCTTTAAGACCTAGCAATCATTCGTGTCATGCCCCTGGCTATCAGAGTGAAAAGCACAACGGGAGTTTGGATTATACATCGGTGATGTTGTATTGGGATTCTTCGGGGCCTCCTTCAGAATCACCAAATTGGTCTTCAATAACTGTGGCAGAATCTGAGACAAAGTCATGTTGAGCTGAGTGAATTGTCTTCGTGGTCTCTCGGCCCTTGGCTGATTATTGCACTGAGGAGCAACAACAGGTCTTGATATAACAACCACATTAATAGCTTGGCGGTGTTCAGGTCTATTATGGTTTTTTGAACTGTAAACAACACTGGACTCCTTCTTAAAAGGCTTCTTCTCGACACTAGATGAAGCACCCTTCTGTATCTTACCGCTCTTGATACCAGCCTCAATTCTTTCCCCAGTCATAATCAGCTCTGTAAACCCGGACGATGAA
Organism: Vicia faba; assembly: GCA_948472305.1. Lineage (NCBI taxonomy): Eukaryota > Viridiplantae > Streptophyta > Magnoliopsida > Fabales > Fabaceae > Vicia > Vicia faba. The sequence goes on along the minus strand of OX451741.1, from coordinate 1,327,285,105 downwards.
CTTCCAATCAGATGGTTGAAATACGGACCAGACAGGGTCCCTAAAAACATATCCACTAGCTCCCTATCAGCCAAGGGAGGTTGCACTCTTCCAGCAAGATCTCTCCACTTCTGAGCATAGTCTTTGAAACCTTCGCCCACACCCATAAACATACCCTGAAGTTGGGTACGCGTAGGCGCGAGGTCGGCATTGTATTGGTACTGCTTGTAGAAAGTGGTAGCCAAGTCTTCCGAATTACGGATACTAGCTCCTTCCAGTTGGTAAAACCATTCAAGCTGAGTCCCTGAGAGACTGTCTTGAAAGAAGTGGATCCAGAGGTTCCTGTCAGCGGTGTATGGTTGAATCTTCCTAACATACGAACAAAGGTGCAACTTTGGGCAAGAAACCCCGTCGTACTTAGCAAAGGCTGGTGCTTTGAACTTGTGGGGAATCACCACCCCAGATGACAAACCTAGATCACCAAAGTACAACCCAGGGACCTTCTGAATCTCCATCGCACTTAACCGGTCTTCAAGCTATTTATATCTATCCTCAGCAGGAGGATACTGGTCTTCGTCAAAGTCAGTCTCGTGGTCAGATACCACAGGGCTAGGAACCCTCCTTTCTTCTTGGTTTTCTCCCCCTCCAGATGAGTGGGATAGATTGACTTCATCTCGCAGCCTGTTTCCAAACCTGTGACCCATGTTCAGGAGGACTGTCTTCTTCTTCTTCTTCTTCTTATCCTTCAAGATAAGGGTCTTCAGATCTTGCTGACCCTTAGCCAAATTCATGAACATTTCCTGAAATTGAGCGTTTTGAGCTTGCAGAGCCTTGATAGCTTGATCAGTTGATGTTTCAGAAGACATGATGTACTGAAATAAACAACAAAGAAGAGAAAACCCGTAAGGGTACCTGTGATGAGGTGCATGGAATGAAATGCGTATGATATGATTTCAAAGACGTCGAGAGATTCAAATTCGTAAACCAAAATGAATCACAATTTTATTAGATAAACTTGAAATAATGTCTGATAAATGCCTTTAAGGCGTTACAAGAAAGAAATACTAAAAAAATAAATCAAAACTAGAAATAATCAAAAGACATCAGCGCTCCCATGGTCGTTTTCCTTTGGTGCTGACATAATCATTGAGGATCTGCTCATTCTCCAATTGCCTTGTCAACTTCAGGATCTTCCGTTCTTGTTCGTGATACTTTTCTCTGTAAGTATCCCGTTCCTCTCTTAGCTGCATCCAAGATCTCTTTAATGCCCCAATGTCAGTAGGCATGTACGGGTGGAGGATGGTAGGTGGAACCCCTTCTTCATCAGCAACCTCAACAATCACAGGCAAGATAGCTTCGTACGCCATTCCCAGCTTTTGAGCACGTATACGAACCCAACAGAGATATGGTTCCATTGGAAGAGAAGTCTTCACACCTAACTCGTGCGGATCAGGCCTGTGCACCCTATCCCAGGCTCGTATGAATCTGCGGTGATGGTCGTCACTATCCCCTTGGAAGTCAAAGACAATGTTCGACATCAGTAACTCATGAGGTCCTTTCCTACTAGCTCGCCCAAATTTCCATAAGGCCAAACATGGATTATAGATGATTCCTCCATGGGTTCCTAGCAGTGGAACATTGGGGTATTCCCCACAACGATCAATAATAGCCACGTCTTCCATGCCTTTAATAGTCCAAATGATGTCATTATGAGAGAGAGACATAACCCTGTAGGCCCAACCCATGCCTTCCTTGTTCTTCAAAACTAATTTGGGGATGTGAGAAATAAACCACCTCGCCAGCAATGGTGCACAACACATAAGGGTTCCTTGTTTCCGAGTAGTACGGGCATAAAGAGAGTGCAAATGTCACCCAAGAGAGTGGGCACAAGATTACGGGAAATGAAGATCTTCACCGCATTCACGTCAACAAAGGAATCAGAGTTAGGAAACAACTCCAAACCATATATGAGAAGAGCCAGAATGTCTTCAAATGCCTGAAAGTCTAGACTGTTACAGAACTGATTAGCCCGATCAACCAAGAATTTAGCCAAGAAGCCTTTTGTCCCACTTCTAGTCTCCCAATTTGACATTACCTCATCCTTTGTCAGATGGAGGGCTGAAGCAATCTCTTCCGGCCTAATGACTTTCTCCCAACCTGTAAACGGGGTCTGCTCTAGAATGGATATACCAAGTAGATCAGAGAACTCTTCCAAGGTAGGGACCAATTGGTAGTCCGGAAAAGTAAAGCAGTGGTATAGTGGATCAAAGAACTGGACTAATACACTCATCATCTGTTCATCCATCTTGGAGGTGACCAAACCCAAGAGGTGACCATGTCTTCTGATAAAGGAGGAAGTATCTGGAACTTTGGAAACCAAATCTCTCAGTTGAGTAGGAATCTGTACAAAGCTGATCCGAATAGTGTTTCTACGCATAGAGGCCATGACCTGCAAAAAAGAACAAAGATGAATCCCCTCTGTCTTTGAAATGGGTTAGTCTTGATGCAAGATGTATGCAATGTCATGATGCATGATGTTATGATAGAAACACATCACAAGTATTCACAGACAACAAACATGGTAAGGGCACACAAGTCACACATATAGCCCTTAGATTTCAGGCTGGCAAGGAGTTTAGGTATTACCCTCTTTCAGTTTAGCTGGTTCAAACCTGTCCTAAAATAGTAACCGGGTTATAGAGGATCTCAATATCACTGACCACCCTCGATCGGTCATAATTCCAGTTTAGCAACCTTTTCTTGCGGCCGGAATCATCGCGAGAGTTTGGTCTCAATGAGTGTAGCATACTGCTACTGTTTTATGGCCAAGTTGGTCAATTATAGGTGCTAAGGTCAGTTTGTGCTTAATGACCCCTTAGAAGACCCATATTCTCCTCGTTGCGCCACAAGGGATATCGGTACAAACTAAAGTGCCACACCAACGTAGCTACTACTTCAACTGTATCGGTCTATGCCGTACAGTTCCCTCACACTTTATTGCTACTTACCTAAAGGGTGTTTCCCAGATCCGAGTTAGGATCTATAGTAACTCCGATTCAAACCCGCAAAGATAAAGCATACAAGTCAATCAATTGAAAACATTATTAACTATTCCTAAGGTACACCCCACTTATAAATTGTCCCCAACAGAGTCGCCAGTTCTGTGATACGATGGGAAGAATTGACTGTTTTTTTGGAATGCTGGTTTGCGTTTGTTTTTGCAAAATGTCGCGGTAAGCAAGAGTCGCCACTGACTTTTATTTTATCCAACAAGGAAAGGAAAAAAGCACAGAAAAATTCCTTTTTCGAGATTTTTCTCGGGTTCGGGGGTAGATTATAGATAGGGAAGGTATTAACACCCTTTCTATCCGTGGTTATCCACGGACTCATAGGTACTTGATCAATTTTTTTCAAAATTGCTTTCTTTGTGCTTGTGGGTTTGAAAAAGTTTTTTATTTGAAACTTTGATTTAACTCTTGCTTCTGTCCTCAAGAGCGTATGAAGTGTTTTTGAAAACTTTGTTCGAAAAGGAGTGTAAGTGTGAAAAAGGTTTTGTTTTTTGAAAGAGCAAGTATCTAAGAACCATCTACCTACTCGAAAAAGGAATCATTCTATGCTAATGTCCTTTAGGCAATGCTATCCCACTATTAATGAGTGAGTATCACCGTCGTTGGAGTTTGAGGGTCAATTTGAATTAGAGACTTACGGTCACTAAAGCAATGTTAGGACGCTTTAGCGGTAACCCTAATGCCTTAGATCATTTGTTTGAGGCAACAATATCCGAGGCAACCGTTTCGAGGCAACTATGATCTTTTAGACAAGAGGGCGACCTCTAAAATGACCTATACTCAATGACCGTGTACGAAGGCAACCAAGTGGGGTGTACCCTAAGAGTGCGCATGTGCGAGTGTGTCGTTTTCAGTTATTTTTATCTTTGTACATGTTAAGAGTGATCTAATTTTGATTTTAAGATTAACATTTAGTCTTGTCATGCAAACCCTATTATCAAACATCTAGCAGTTATAATTTGCGGAAATAAAATGCGGAATTTAAATTACAAGGCGTCGGATATTTACATCGCCAAAGACAAACCCTTTGAAAATAAAGTAAAGCGATAAAAATAATTAAATGTCCTATTTAACTATTACAATCCGGAAGCAGATACATTAATATGATAAAAATACATAACGCGCGCGGGAAATTAAATCGGATCTAAGATTAGGGTTTTGACCCTTTTTAAAGAAAATGCCATCTTTGTTTGTTTTTATTATTTGAGAAAAGAAATTAATTCCTAAATTAATTACTAAATTAAGTTAATAAATTAATTAAATGAAAAATAAATTATTTTTGGAGTTTTTGATTATTTAGGAAAGAAAATAAAATTAATTAAATTAGTAGTTAAAAACCTAATTAAATCTAATTAATTTTAAATATTTACAAAAATGAATTAAAGTTTTCTAATTAAAAACCTAATTAATTAATTAATGTTTTTTAAGAAAAATAAAAAGTTTAAAACTTGATTGAATAAAAATATTTTTGTGATTTTATTTGATTAAAAAAAAGAATTTTTTGATTGGTTAGAGAATTAAATAAAACAATTAAAGTAAATAAATAAATAATAAGATAGGAGAAGAATTTGGGCCTTTTTTAGGGTGTTGATAAAAATTTTGAAGGCCCATTAGTGCTGGCCTTTGTGGACTTTCTAGGATCCAGTATGCATGCATTGACCTGGACTATGGTGGACTTTCAACCTGGACCACCAGATCTGGCTCTTGGCCATCTGGCATTTGGATGGGAGAGGGAGCATGGTGTACTGCAAGCCAACATATGCATATGATTATCTGCAAACAAAAATCATTGAGAAAATGGGGGACCTGGGATTCAAACCCAGGTCCTGAAGGGGATACACTGTGCGCTTTACCACTACACCACATTGCCTTGTTTGTCATATTAATGCAAAAGAATAATAATATAATAAAATGAAATCAATTGGTCAGAAAATAAAAAAAGGCGCCAAGGTTTGAAATAGCCAATGGACGGGGGACACATCATCGTCCCTGTCCTCAAACCTGTAACAAAAATATCTGTGGATTTGAATCCGCAGCTAAAAGCGCTGTCCTATGCTAAAATTCTCTCCAGGCCGTATAAATCCATTCCAAGAACATGGTTTGATTCGCCATGGCCTCCTGATCAAAACCATGTTCTTCTTGTATCTCAATTGTGCCTGAAACAAAAATCCCCAAAACCACGAGCCAAACCCTAGCAATGGTGTTTCTTCATACAGAGCACATAAATGAAATTAAACAATGCAAAAAGTTTGGACATGTTCTTGTGATCACGAATGTACCATTAGTTTGTTCAATGGATGCCAGAATGCTTCAAATCGAAACAAAGAACAAAGCTGTGTTACGTGAGACTTACAGTGTGTTTGGGAGTCTAAAAATGCATGGTTTTGGTTGGGATGGCTTGTGTGAATGCCCAGGAAGCGATTGGGACAGGTCTTGATCCTTGAAAACGCCTCTAACCTGTATTTTGATCTCTCACTTTTTTGTGAATTTTTCAAAATCAGTTCTGCCTCTTCCAACAATTTTCAAACCTTATTTCGTGTCCTTCAGCTTGCTTATGTATTGTGCTTTGCATTAGGTCTACAAACTTGGTTCAAATCTCTCCATATCAATGCCCATGCATTGGATTTGATTCTTCCATTAAACCTTTCCAAATTTGATTCAAATCATATCTTCTTGTACATTTATGCCTTGATACGAGTTTGGAGATGTGCTAGCTGTCCATTGAAGCCTATAATCAACAAAAAATCTTTGGTTATCAATATTTTTGATTTTATATGATTTTATTTGATTTAAAATGAATCAATTCAAATAAAAATCAAATTAAATAATAAAAATGAGATATGGACACATGGATGAAGCTAGGGCACGTGGGCAATAATGCAAACTCAAATCAAGTGGAAAAGAATGGGCCCATTTGACAAAATTTGAAGTTTTGGGGATAGTTGACTTTTGGCAATTTTGCAAAAAAGTCCAACTTCAACAATGCATAACTTCTTCAATTTTGAACTTTTGGAAGTGTTCTTGGACTTTTTAGAAATCTTGAGATGTCCTATAACCAAATTTTTTTTTATCATCTCATTTTGATATTCCATGTTCAAGTTCTAAGCTTTGGAGAAAAAGGTATTTTTGTTGACTTTCAAAAATGACCTATAATGTCCAAATTCATAACTTCTTGTGAGTGCATTTTTTCATCTTGGGGTATGAATATGGATTGTAGGAAATTTCATCCTATTTAAAATGATATTTGGATGGGTCATTTCTCATAAAGTATGAGAAAGTTATGCTTGGTCAAAGTTGAGTTGACTTTTCCTACAAAACCCTAATTTAGCAACTTTTGAGTCTTGATGAATTTTGAGCAATCCTTGATGAATCATGATCAACCCTTGATCAAATGATGAAATATCCTTCAAAATGAGAATGTTTACAATTTTTTTTGAAGTTTGACTATTTATAGGTCACAATTGACTTTTGCCCTAACACAGTCGATTTTTGGACCTTTGAGCAATTTGACTGAGCAAACTTCCTCTGCAAGGCTTGAAACTTGACATGGATGATCTTGAGAACATATTAGGACATTGGGGAGCACTTGAGGTCATTTGGATTCAAGGATATTGATGCAACACAAAACCCTAATTTGGGGTAGACTGCCTTAGGAGATAGCTTGTCTGACCCATCCTTAAGTAACCTTGAGCAACTTGGAGATCTTTCTTGCAATGTCTTGAGGAATATGAGAGGGAAAATTTTGGGGTACAACAATTCCCTTAGTCGAAGCTTGAATCAAAGGAAGGCTACTGGCCAATCAAAGCTTGTGTTTGAAGGAAGCACATTGCCCAATCGAAAGCTCGTGTTCGAAGGAAGCATATTGCCCAATCGAAGCATGTGGATCGAAACAAACATAAAGGGAGTCATTTCCTTGTGTCTGTTTATCATGAGGGAAGTTCTTGGCTTCTGAATTGAAGGGCGCTCTTTCAAGGGTAGCAAGAACTTAGTCAAATCTTAAATGAAGATGCCTCTTGGCTTAAACGAAGCTTGTATGAAGCAAAGTTTGTAAGAGGCCCTTGGTGCAAGTGGATTTGAAGGATACATAGAGATGGTTACTTTGTCCCATCGAAACTTATCCAAACGAAGCAAGCATGAAGGCAGCAAACTTGTCCAATCGAAGAAGGCTTGTAGGCAGTAAACTTATCCAAATTGAAGCAGGCTTGCAGGCAGCTAATTTTAAGCAATCGAAGGAGGCCAAGAGTCAATCGAAGGGTGCTGAATCGAAGGATACCTATTTTCCTCCAAATTTGTCAAAATGTTATTTTTATCTGTTTTCTCCCTTTTTGTCAGTTTCCTTTTAATCTTGGTACTGGAAAATCCCAATGCACTTGTGCAAGCTTAAATCCTGAGAATCTTTGTGAGAAAAGCCTTGAGAATTGAGATGGCAAATTTTGGGGTACAACAATTTCTGATGTTCGATCTTAGATTTTTGGCAAGTCAAACAGGCATACACAAATTTTACAACTTCCTTTTTCATTCCCGGCTACCAAAACAATTTCTTCAAATCCTGATACATCTTCATAGTGCCCGAATGAATAATCAAGCCGCTTCGATGTCCTTCCTCAAGAATACTCTTCTTAATCTCTGGAACATATGGAACACATACTTGTAGCGGTAGATATGTTGAGACAAAGCCATTGGATTGACTTGACTCACACATATCAAATAAATATCGCCACCACGCTTTATTGTTTCCAAATGAATGAGAAAAAAGAGAATAACCCCAAAAAGAAGGGGAGAGAATCTAGGTATGGGGGTTGGTTATGAAAAAGGAAGGTATTAGCATCCTAAACATCTATGGTACTCCACATGAACCTCTTTTAAAATTTGTGTATTTTGGCTATAAATGTTGTGTACAAAAATAGATGGTGGAGATGGGAAAAAAGTTTTTTTTTATAATTTTGCACCCGCCGAGGTTGCGAACCTTTAGTGCCTACGTACCACCTTTTATGAAATAGGGGATCATGGTACTCGTAGTTCACCTTTAAAATTTTTAAAATAAGTGTGTTGGTTAATTTTAAGAGAAGAGACATCATCGTCATATCCGAGTGGAAAACATACTTACTACCCACGATTATGAGAAAGGAGAATTTGCATCATCTCAAAGTAGAGGATATGACTTGGATTTTGAAATCAACAAAGCCTCACTCGACACCCAAGTGAATATATCACTTCACTACATATCTTAGAAGTATAGTAGCTTACATCACTATAAGGATTGACAAGAGTCTAATCTTGAGAAAAGTTTTAAATGTAAAAAGCCAAAGTGGCAAAATTGTTTGAATGAGGTTGATTGAATTTTAGTCTTCTCACAAAAAAATGTCAAAGTATGATTAAGTTGGTTAAAGTCTAATTAAGAAAATATTTTTGAAAATACATGGACCTAAGTCCAAGTTTATTATAAAAGCGGTTCAAGTTAGAAAACAAGATTTTTGAAAAGGAGGGAGAAGATTTTTGAAATTAAAGAAGATGGGAGGAGATGAAGGGACTACCTTAAAGCATAAGGTAAAAGCTAGGGAAAGGAACCGTCTAACCAATAAGAAGTCAACACTTGACATATGAAGTCAATGTAGAATTCCCATCCTTTGGATTGAAACCAAGCAAGCAAAGATACTAAACCTCTTAAGAATACCAAGCTTCAGATGTATTAAGTCTTCAAAAATTGGGCAGAGTAACGACTGTATACAGATGAATTCCCAATCACAGACAAGGCACATAATCAGAATAACCTGTACACAAAGAAAATCAACCCAATGTCTTGGGGTAAACCCCAAGAACTCCAGAAAAATAACAACAGATTCACAAGGTCTTAAGGGTAGCAAGGCTTCTAATCCTAAGTCCAAGAGGTCCACAACTCCATAAAGCCAAGGATAGTAACCAAATAGTCCATGTAATATTAAGGTTTTTTATTGTTCAAGTTGATTATTAAGTGTCTTCATAAAGAAAATGAAAAGCTCAAGTGAGCAAAAATCAAAATGACATAAAGATAAATTCTCAAGTGAGCAAAGATAAAAATGGCATGAAATGTAACTGCTAAAGTAAAGGGTGCGTAAAGGTAAAGGCATAAAATAAAAGCATAAACTAAAAGTATAAAGTAAACGTCAATTATTAGTGAACTAGAAGTTATATGTTAGTTGAATGACCATCTTGAAACTTGCATTTGAAAACTCATTAGAAGATTGATAAGATCAAAGCTTCTCAATAACAAGTTTCATTTGCTTTTTGTCAAGTATATCATTCATTTCAAGTTCTCGAGGCAACAACATATGATCAACTACTATGTTTAAATGTTTCACTTATACCAAAGTTTATGAAGGTTCATTAGAGGATTGATAAAACCAAAACCCCCTAACAATGAACCTCAAGGTTATTGGATCAAAGATTTCAAACTAAACATACTTGGGTTTGCAAACATAGATTTGGGCCATGGATGATCATTTCTTGAATCATGAAAAAATTTACTACTATGTTAAGCAATCGTAAGTGGACTTATGTAGAAGTTGCACCTATTTTGAGGCTGGTCAATAGCAATCTATGTACCATATGTTTAGAGAAATGATATGTAGATTATTCTCCAACAACATGTAGCACAAGTAAGAAAGAAATAGGATGAAGAGGGAAGAGATGTATTAGATGAAATTAGGGTTTCAAATATCATCAACATCATTCATCCATTTTGGTGGATTTGGTTTTTTAACCTATCAACACCCAAGATCCAATAAGGTTGAGGAATTTGTCCCAAAATAACACCCAAGTCAGGACCAAATAAATAAAAAATAATATTTAATAAAACAAAATTTAAATGGTTAATAAAAGGGAAATAATTAGTAAAATACACAAAGTATATTAAAACACCAAATAAAAATCTCAAAAATAAGTCAGAAGTCAAACATGAGTTAATAATTATTGACAAATTTTTTTGGAATTTTTTAAAGTCAAAAACTATTTTTAAAATTTAAAGAAATATGAAAAATAAACCAAAAATTGTAAAAAATAGTAAAATCAGAAATAAAAATAAAATAAGGTCACCAATATTTGTCAAGAGATCATTGGATCCTTCCATAAATTTTCCAGAATTAAAAATCACCAAGAATGTTTATTCTAAGAATTATAATTCTAATGCAAAGCTCATGTTTGTCTTGAAGTTTAAATTTTTTTATTGAAAAGATGTTGAAACATCGAATTTTTCTTGTACAAAAGAAAGTAAAAATGATGGAGTGATACCAACTCAAAAGTTTTAGCAAGCCTCATAGGAGTCATATTACTGTATTCTTGTTACAGTGCACTTTTGAATTAACCCATGCTTCAGTTAGGACTTTCAAGGGTTATAATGTGGTCTGGTTCACATTTTTTTAGAAAAAAAGATTTAAGGCTCAAAATATTTGGTGCCCACCCATTCTCCGTGATGTTCTCCATCCATACATTCAGTTAACTCGATACGAGCACTCATCTCTCAAAAGAAGTTTGGAATGGTTAAGGAGTCAAACGAGGTTTTTTTGGACACGACGGTCACTCACCTTCTTCCTTTGTGCTTATGTTACACGTCTTTGTTCCTTTGAGAATTTCTCTTAGGTAACCCCTTTTTGCTTTTCATGTTTTTCGCTTTCCCTAAATTTTGCCTAGACAAATTCCTTTTAAATTTGACTCTGAAGTCCAGCGGGATGCCCTGACTTTTGCCTAAGTGACTTATTTTTAAAGTTTCGACTTAGCATGGCTTTTTGTCTCTTTCTTTTATCATTTTCATTTCTTTCCCTTTGAATAAATCGTGTGACTTCGAGTCATTTTCGACTTTGTTAAAAGTGTTTATGATTGCCTGAGTCCTTGGTAAATGAGAGATAATCATTGTTGTATTATCATCTGTTGACTTCTTGACGTGCGAGAGATACCTATTGGGATATCATTCTCTTTGATGCAAGCTGCTGATAGATGAGGGTTAACCATTGTAGTTTTGATTTTCCTCAGCCTTTTGATGGATAACCATTGCTGTATCCTTAGATGCACACTTCTGATGAGCTCTGAATGCTCGATTGGATTAACTGAAATCTACCCTACCCTGGGTTAAATGTGAGGGTTTTTTCTGACAAGAAAAGAAACTCCTACTTCAAGGCTCAAAGGTTTCGACGAGGGTCTATCTCCCTTATATCTCCGGTGTTTGGGAATTTGAAACAATGCCTGTACATCGTCAGGAGGGTTTTACTCAAAAGCATACCATTTAAGAATTTTGGTATATTTCTCCTTATCTTCCCTCCAAAGGTTTTTGCTTCATTTAACAAGAGTTAAATATCAAAAAGAAAAGAAAAACATTATGAGTGAATACAAATGGATTAATTCAAGACAAACATATTCAATGCATTATGATTAATATTAAAAAATAAGCAAGTTTTGCAAACAAGAAAGTACTGAATCAAAACAAGAAAGATTACAAATAAGAATGCAAATGTAATTTGAAATTTCCATGTCGAGGAGACTAGTCTCCATATGGACTTGTTGCTTTAGACGATGCTCTGTAAGTCTTGACATTCACTGAGTCAAAGGAGACTTCAAATCTTACCAACTGGTGCAAAATTGATGACTTTTGCATCCAGTAACTCTTGCACTTCATCTCTGAATGGTTTACAATCTTCAGTTGAATGGCCAGATACCCCAACATGGAAATCATAAAGGATATTCGCTCAAAAGATGTTATGAATTCTTTATCAAGCAAACTTGCATAAATTGCATCGCAAAGTGTCTTCTGCCACAGAGAAGAAATTCCAACCATCTTCTACTATGCATAAGAGAAAACTAGCCACTGAGGAAGAGTTTGAAATGATTTTCCAAACATGGACTAAACCTTGGAACAGAAACCAGACACATGCCATACTTCATACTTCAACCCCTTGTAGTCTTCAATATCATAATCAGGTGCCCCAAAATAGGAGTCATATCTAGCATTTACATTGAAATCAGGAGAGAAATTTATGGGGCGATGACTCAAAGAACAAAGCTTAATCAACTAAGCTTCCAATATATGAGGAAGTAACTGGATACAAGTTATAGAGATTGTATCAACATGCTTCTCAGGTTTCTTCTGTCTTTGCTGATAAGCTTTGCCCCATGGGTTCACTTGAAGACCAGAAACTAGCTGCTGACAAGAGAATCCAGAAACAAGAAGTTTTGGATGAGACCCACAAAGTATCTCATGATTTGAAAAATGTCCCATAGGCTGGGGATGAATGAAAACTCATGTTTCAACAACGTATACAAGATCACTTTCCTTTGCTTACTCTATCTTCAGACCTTCCATTTTCGACTTAATTGAGTCTTCAACTGGTTATCTTTTTATCCTTAAGGATTTCTGACCATGGGCCATGACTTGTATGTCCAGAATAAACAACCCTATCTGATTCTTCAAATCATCCAATTCCCCACGAAGTTGTTCCATGGATTTTTCGAATCACGGTGCGGTGAGAAGTCAAGATTAACAATTTTTAGAAGAATACTGGGCCTGTATAAGAATTCCCCACTCTGAGTACCTGTTATGGATTCATGAAGATGCATGAGGTGAATGACTGGATACAATTCCATGTTCAATCATTTTCAAAGAACCCACATGCTTTTAATTTTGAGTTTGATCCAATAAAAGATGGATAGCCGAAACATAAGGCTCACAAGCACGATTCCTTGGAAATAAGAAGAACATGTGTGTTAACATTTTTTATACATACAATCTTTCATATTTCTTTTTTGTGTAAATAAATATGCTATGATGCAGGTGCAATACCATAGGTTCAAAAGTTCAGCATATCAACTGTATAATCCTCTGGATAACCGATGTATAAATCTACTGAATAGTCCGAATATCATAGGATCAAAGGTTTGACACCAATTTCAAAACACAACGAAACCAAGTACCATTAATAACGTTGTATAATCTCTGAACAAGTTGAATATACTAGGATCAAAGGTCCAGAACATAACCAAAGAACCATAGTCACCAACAAAACAATACGGTCACCATCAGAACATAGTCACCATCTGTACCTGTAAAAATAAATCATCCCGCCCACTCATGGGTATAACTAGGTCAAGGTAGGTCAGGGATAATCAGATCATTGGTCACCTGAAACTATTATCATCATGCACATCCATGATGCTGATAATACCTCATTGAACCTTATTGATCATGGCTTTCATGTTCGGATGGTGACAGGGCATACGCCTATCATCCGTCATGACTATCCACTCTATTCGTGCTCATAATGGCATACACTCTGGCCCGGGTACTGGGCATTTAACCTCTTGTAACAACCACCCACCAAAGAAACACAGATCTAGCATAGCAACAGCATATGGAAAGCGATAAAATGCACGCACAAACATATGCAAGTAGTGTATATAAAGCTATAAATAATTGGAAGTAAATAAACACCCAAAGCAGTAAACAAACAAGAGTTAGGATCGACTCTGGGATGGACCATCAATAGGTCTATCAGTCTCCAATGAAGTCGCCAGTTGAATGAACTGGTTAATGGTCTTGCTTGTAAGTTGTTTGGATATTGCACTATGGACAGGTTTTGCAGGGCTATTTTGAGTATGGAAGAGCATGGAACTTTGAATCGGTTTGGAAAGAGATATGGAGAGGAATTGGTGATTTTGAATGGCTTTTGTAATGTTAAATGAATTTTTGTAATAGACCTTTGTGATCTAATGGTGTGATTGAATTGTATAACATGACATTCAAATTCCTGACTAGAAATTGTAATTTCCTCCTATAGTTACTTGAAGTTCACTTGTAATGTAAGAATTTAGTGGAATTTGTAATGACTTTGAAACCACTTTGAAATTATTCTGAACGAAACTTTTACATCCTCTTGTTTGAATTCAAACTTCAAATTCTTCAATTGACTAATTTAAATCAAGTGATAGATTTTGCTAATGCCACATATTCTTTTAATTTGTAAACTTGAAATTAACCAAATGATGAAACAATGAAAGCCCAAAATAAAATCCTTTATTTAAGTTTTAACTTCAAATCTAATAATGCCTTATAACTCATACAACAAATGTGCCTTGTGTGATTGCATGCACTCCAATCAAAGTGTTTTGATGAAGATCACCATACATGAAATCAAAGAAATAACAAGTCCGTGGAAAAAAATATTCAAGATCATATAATATTTCAAGATCAATCTTTGAAGTCTTCTACACGTGTACAACCAACTTTCAAGATAAAGATTTATGAAGATTCATCAACAAGTTAGGTACAAGTTTTAATTTGAGATTTTTAAGATGATATAGTGCTCAAACTATACTCTAAACATTTTACATAAGTGTCATGATCATTTAAGAGTAAAACATTGCATGTCCATCACTTAGAAATTAAATTTTTATCACTTTCATTCAGTGGTAACCGATTACAGGGCTACAATAACTGGTTACAGGGCTTTGCAAAAATAAAATAAAATTTCTGGTTCAGTGGTAACCGGTTACAGATTTTGGGTAACCGGTTACAACTTTTGGGTAACCGGTTACAGGCATGCAAATTTGAAAATATACACGTTATCACACATGTGTAACCGCTTACAACCCTACAGTAACTGGTTACCGCTGAAGAAAAATTCAATTTTTTGTTTGTTTTTACTTGGCAATTGGATGATACCTCTTGGGGTATAACCATTGCATATTTTTACTCATTTAAGGTGTAATGAAAGGGTGCATTTCATATATAAAAATCTTTTGCACTATGATCATAACATGAAAACACATATTATTCAAAATTTCAAAAATTCATAAGTGTTGTAAAACTTTGAGAATTTACATATTGCATGAAACAATGTTTAGAACTTTCATACTCATCATTGTTTCAACAAATATTAAGCACTAGATCTGACTATAAATTTCCTATTAAATCTTGTCTTAGTATCTTGGTAACCATAGTGTTATTCAATAATTGATCATACTTTATAAAAATCACATTTTGTATAAGATTAACCTTGCATTCCAGGATTGTTGGAGTAAGTGTGTGCATTAAAGAGGATTGTTCTTCTTGCACTTAGTGTTGAAGATCTTAAAGGTTTTAAGAGCCTTTGATCCCTATAGATTAGATAGTAAGGCATCACCTTTTTTGTGATTAGGCTTTTGCAATCATTCTAAACTATAGTGAAATCTCTTCTGTGTTGGCAAGAGGACTGGAGTACTCTTGATCTGTGAGGGGAACTAGTATACATCAGGTGTTCATTTACTTTATGAACTTTATTTCTTTCATCACCATAATCAGAAAAATAAGAACTTTAAAAAGAAGGCAAAAATTGACCATCACCTAATTCACCCCCCTCTTAGGCGCATTATTAACTTACATTTGGTATCAGAGCAAGTTAAGGTAACTTGTTCCTATTCGATCCAGAATGGCTTATGCACAACCAACTTTAAAAGATGGTGGTAGTAAAAACAAGCCTCATTTGTTTTGTGGTGAATACTTTGACTTTTGGAAAATTCGCATGAAGGCTCATCTAGAAGCACAAGGAGAATAAATATGGGATACTGTCCAAAATAGTCCGTTTACTCCAGTATATGTTGTCAATGGTGTTGGAACATCAAAGCCTAAAACATCATAGAATGATGACGATAAGAAAAAGATCCTTTATGATGATAAAGCAATCAATATTCTTCAAGGTGCACTTTGCATGGTTGAATTCTTTCGTGTTTCGGCATGCACAACAACAAAGGAAATTTGGGATACTTTGGTTGAAACACACGAAGAAACAGTCGAAGTTAAAAGATCAAGATTGAATACATTGAGTCAAGAGTTCGAGATGTTTAGAATGAAACCCGTGGAATCTATTCTCAATATCCAGAAGATATTTATTTATTTGATGAATCATTCAAAATCTCTTGGTAAAACTCTCACTAATGACGAACTTAACTTAAAGGTGCTTCGATCTTTAACTAGAGAATGGCAACCAAAAGTAACGACTATTTCGGAGAAGAAAAATTTATCCAATATGTCACCCACAACTCTTTTTGGTAAACTTCAAGAGTATGATACGGAACTTGGAAGACTTGCTAAGCATGAAAATCAAGAAAAAAAAATCAAAATGTATTGCTTTGAAGGTGGAACCCAAGAAAGTCGTTATTGAAGAAAATCTGGAAGAAGATGAAAATTTCATGCTTCTTGTAAAAAGGTTAGGAAAATTCTTTGGTCCTAAAAATAACTCTGGTAACTCTAACTTTGTCAAAAAGAATAAATTCTCAAAGAGAAAAGATAAAGAAGCCTCCACATTAAATGCTACGTGCTATGAATGTGGAAAGCAATGCCATATCAAACCGGATTGTCCAAACCTCTCCAAGAAGGATGGAAACAAAGGAAAGAAAGACTCCAAATACAAGAAAGTCTATATCTCTTGGGACGACAATGAAGTTAGTACATCATCTGAATCAGAGAACGACGAATGTGTAAATTTAGCATTGATGGCTACTAATGAATCTAATGATGATGAAAATGAAGAGGTTAGTACAAATTTTACACTTTATGATGAAAATGCTCAAGGTGCAATTAATGAACTTCTAAATGAATGCAAAGTATTGTATAAAAAGATATCAACACAATAAAAGGAACTTATTTATTTTCAAGAAAAGATTGATACTATGAACAAGGATCTTGAATGTTAAAAACAAGTTTTTCTTAAAAAAAAACAAGACTTTGTATGCAAAAAATGTGAATCATATACTTTTCAAATTATTCAACTAAAAAGAGTTATTGAACGATATGAAAAAGATCAAATTGGTTTGGAAGGATTGCTTAGCCAACAAAGATATCCTAATGACAAAAGTGGACTTGGTTATTCAAAAGAAAATAGATCAAGTTCCAACAAAACCATTTTTGTAAAGGCTAGTAATCAATCTGAAACCAAGAAAGCCAACAATGTGCAAATTAAGCATATTCATCAAAAGAAAAAGAAAAGAGTTGTTAAGAAAAAACAAGTTCCAAGATACAAGAGCAACTTTATTCCAAATTGTTTTTATTGTGGTATTCTTGGCCATACACCTAATGCTTGCTATGTTAGAAACTTTAGTATGGCAAGTGGACACTATGTATGTGTTAAAAAAGTAACTAACTATGAAGGACCCAAGGAAACTTGGGTACCTAACAAGAAATAATTTCTTTTGTTTTTGTAGGTATGCTTGAAATCCACTCAAAATCTATGGTATCTCAATAGTGGATGTTCGAAGCATATGACGGGAGATGTTAACAAATTTTCACATCTAACATTAAAAGCCAAGTGGTATGTCACCTATGGAGATAATACCAAAGGAAAAATTCTTGGCATTGTCAAAGTTGGTGCACAACTTTTCACATCCATTGAAGATGTACTTTATGTTGAAGGACTCAAGCACAATATTCTAAGTATTAGCCAACTTTGTGACAAAGGGTTCAAGATCAAATTCAATAAAGATGAATGTTTGATCATGGACGAAACAACCAATGAGGTAAAAATCAAAGGTAAAAGAGTTAACAATATTTTTATGATTTCTCTAGATGAGTTGGATGATATGGTGGTAGAACCGACTGTTTATACTGGTTTTGCATTTTGTGTTTGCAAATGTTGCAGTAAGCAAGAGTCACCACCAACTTTTCTTTTATCCAATTTAAGGAAAGGGTGAAAAGAACATAAAAAGAACTTTTTGAGAGTTTTCTGAGTAAGGGGGGTAGATTATGGAAAGGGAAGGTGTTAGCATCCTTTCCATCCGTAGTTTTCTACAGGATCTTAAAGGTTTGCTCATTTTGAAATACTTTTGTGCTTTGTGTGTTTGAAAATGTTTTAAAAATAATTTAGTGCAGCAACTCTCTTTATGATAACTCTTGTATCAGTCCTTAAGAGTGTTGACAAAGTGAATGTTTTTGAAATGTTTTTGTGTAGGTGCAAAAAGTTGTTTTGAGCAAACTTCTAACAGCTATCTACTTTGTGCTCGAAAAGGATCGTTCTTTTCCTCTTTTCCTTTAGACAATTCTATCCTACTATGATTGAGTAGGTAGCCCTAGTCGTTGGATGTTTTGAGGGACGTTCGAAGGGACGTATAGTGATAAAGGCAACATATGGAGACGCTTTAGCAATTTTGTTTAAGGGACTAGATCATTTACCGAAAGGCGACATCATAGGGACTATGATCTTTGATTTACGGGTCTTTACTAAGGCGTCCCCATTCTCGTGGGATATGTCTGTTTTACTTTCTGAAAGGCAACCAAAGTGGGTGTACCTTAGAGATGTATATGTGAAATGATTCAATTCAGTTCATTTATCTTAAGTTTGCTAGCGTTGGATTATCAGTCTTTCCATACAAGCCTAATTACTAACAGTTAATATTTTGCAGAAATTTAAAGTGCAAGAATTTAAATCTACGCTATCACAATGCTTTGGGGAGGGGGATATTTACATGTCTAAACTTTGGGGAGAATAAGGAAAGATATAAAATAAAAGAGTCCCAATTATAGTCTATTACAACCAGTGGGCAGATACAATAATATGAAACAGTGCGGAAGAAAAATAACGCATGAATTTGAAAAGAGGTCTAAAATCCTAAGAATAAAATATTTTTTTGTTTTTTTTTTGGTTTTTTTTATGAAAAGAAAATAAATTGAGAAAAATAAAAATTAACCCAAATTATAATTTATTTTAAATTTTTTTGAGAAAAGGATATTAAAATTAATTAATTAATTAATTCAAAAATTGATTTAATTAATAAAATCTAATCCTAATTTTTTTATGATGATTTATTTATTTATGTTTATGTTAATTTAAAAAAAAATAAAACTATAGAAAAGAAATGAACAACAAAAATAAAAATATAAGAAGAAAGATCTTTCGATCCCAGGAAAAGATAGCTTTCGATCCAATGAAGAGCGTCATCCTTCGATCCAGGGACAAGCTAGCCTTCGATCCAGTTAAATATGGCCTTCGATCCAGTTGAGGATATTGTTAGGGGTGTATGTTATATTCCTATAGGAAATTTATTAGAGAAAACAAGATACAAGTCCAGATTTGGGTCGAATCTAGCCTTAGATTCGACAGCTAGTGGTTGTATAATCCTAATTAGGATCCTCTGGGTCTGAATCGAAGGCTACTCCATCTGTCTTACAACCTCATAAACCCTGAGATTTGAAAGAAAATATGGATTGTGCCCAAGACATGGCACGATCCCAAACCCCGTGCTTAATCTTGCATGTAGCACATGAAAGCAATAACAAACATTAGCAACAACATGAATGTATGATTAATATGAATTTAAAAATTGCATGTTTAGCTAGTTTGAGATCGAAAATAAGTTACCAACGGATTAATTGTATGAGTGATGCTCCAGTGAATGTTGGGCATGCCTAGTACTTGGGAACGCCTCTTGCAGATTTCAGGGGGTGAGTGGAGCGTTGTTGAAAATTGCTTCGATTTGGATCACTTATGAGATTTTTTTGATAACTTTGGTGGTTTATGGGGCAACGTATCTCCAATGTGTGTGTGTAGTCCCCTTGTGCGTATTTATCTTGTGTATTTATAGGAGATGGAGAGAGGGTCATAGCATAGAAAGGGCAAGGGACATCCATAACTAGGCTTTGAAGGCCAAATTAAACACATTAAGAGATTGCCTTTTTTGAGGGATTCCTACCCTTTTGGGTCTTGGGATGAAGCTGGACATGTTTGGTTCATTCGAATGCCTCCCAAGCATGACCTTCGATTGGCTATGAATTGGTTCCTTCGAATGGACTTCTTGTGTACCCTTTGACTGGACCTTTTGCTACTTCCTTTGAATGGCTCAGGTTCTCATCATCGGGGCTTCTTCGTTTGAACCCCTATTCAGCTAACCCAAACAAAAACCCATTCCTGGCCAATCGAAGCTTCCTTTGGTATAAATGTGGTTGTGCAGGAAATGGTAAGGGACAAACATTTACTAGACTTTGAAGACCATGAGACAAGAATCCAACATATTGAAAGATTTCCATTTTTGAAATATCCATTCCTCTTTGAGCCTTGGGATGAACCTGGACATGGTATTCCTTCGAATGCCTCCGAAGCATGTCATTCGATTGGCTATGACTTTCTTCCTTCGAATGGACTTCTTTCAACTCAAAACCAATCGAAACATTAACTCTCCCAGACTGGTCGAAAGCTGCTTCAGTTCTTTATCAATCAAAGGCTTTGTAGAAGCCTCCTTACGGTCTTTGGAATTACCCCATGGCTCATCATCGTGGCTTTCAATTGAGTCCCTATTTGCTTTGTTCTTCGACTGACGCTGACATTACCTAACCAAACGAAAGACTTCAACCTGGCCAGTCGAAGCTTCCTTGAATATTTCTTTTTCGTTTTGACCAACTAGATCCAACTTTGACCAAAACCCCTTTTTTAAACAACAATATGTGTTTCTCATCAAAGTGCCCTTCGAATGGGCCCTTTGTGTATTCTTCGTTTTGAACCAATGTGTGTGTTCTTTTGAAGGGGCCACATGCATGCTTTGTGCCTTCGTCGAATGACTCTCCAATGTGTATACTTCGACTGGACCTTTGGAATTCTCTTTCGTAGGGGCCATATTGTGTGCCATAGTGTAGAAACTGTGTTGAGGATTCTTGGCTTTGTGCATTAAAGGCAAGCACAAAGGAAGTCTTTATTTGATGCATTGAAGGCAAGTTGAAAGGAGCCTTCGACTTAGTAAATTCAAGGTTGTATCTAGAAGCATTTTCACCTGATGAATTGAAAGCCTGTTGGGGAGGAAGCCTTGTGAATCGAAGGTTTTGTGAGTTAAACTTGATCGAAGGGGGCCCAACACCCAATCGAAGCTTGTGAATTAGTCTTGCATCGAAGGAGGTTCAGCACCCAATCGAAGCTTTCTCAGATCCTAATCGAAGTACCCTGTTCAGATGCCAATCGAAGGACCTTGCTGAATTGCCAATCTAAAGAAACTTTGCCAACCTTCAAAAAATTCATTTTCTCTTAGGCAAGTGTTGTAATCACCTATGTAAGAGAAAAATTCTTAGAAAAAAATGAGAGGGAAAATTTTGGGGTACAATAGCTACCCCTGTTCAATCTTCTTAAACCTGAAGATGTAGATTGGCTTGTCTGCCTTTCATGATCTGAAGGTGGAGGATGATTGAACACTAGAGTGCCCAAAAATTTGCACTCGTATGAAGTAACACTGATTATTGATGATGACGGGAATGGGCTTACAGATGCCATTTTAGAGAAGATGATAGAGAGTTGTCAGAGATGGGATTAAAGATGCCATCCAAAATAGATGCTGATTTCACACATGGTCCCTTTGGGGGTTCCTGTTCCTGCTGTCTTAGGAGGAGTCTGTTGGAGAATGTGGGTTTCTGTTGTTCTCCTGCTTGAGGAAAACTCTGTGGGGAATAGAGTCTAGGAACTTCAGTTGTCCAAGGCTTTGTTGAAGAGTTATCTCTGGTCCGGAGAAATGAAAGTTTTCTGCTTTCTGGTTGAAATCCAGGATTCACAATAACTTGCTGGGGATAGTGGAATTAACCGTTACTTGAAAATGTATTAGAAAGAGCCTGTGTAGGGGTGTTTCAGGATGAGTTCGTGTTAGACTGCATCTGGATGATGAGAAGGAATCCGTGTAAGATTGCTTTAGGATGTTCATGTAGACAGTTTTCTTGTCTAGTTTCAGGTGTTAATCTACAACTGGTCGTCCACATATAGTTCTCCTGGCTTGTTACAGGTGTTAATCTGGAACTTGAAAAATCGTCGGACACTGAGATAGTTGTCATGGCCTGTTACATATATTAATCTTTGACCCGAGAAAGAAAGATAACTTTCCTGGCTTGTTACATGTGTTAATCTTCAATATCCTTATGTAGATATCTTTTCTGGATTGTTACAGGTGTTAATCCACAGTTGGTCGTCCATAGATAGCTCTCCTGGCTTGTTACAAGTATTAATCTGGAACTTGAAAATGGGTGGTCATTGAGATAGTTGTTCTGGCTAGTTTTAGGTATTAATCTCTAACCTGAGAAAGAAAGATAGCTTTCCTGGATTGTTACAGGTATTAATCTTCAATCTCCTTATGTATATAGTTTTCCTGGCTAGTTACAGGTATTAATCCATAATCGGTCGTCCATGGATAGTTCTCCTGGCTTGTTACAGGTATTAATCTAGAACTTGAAAATTGTTGGTCGCTGAGATAATTGTCCTGGTTGGTTTCAGGTATTAATCTCTAACCTTAGAAAGAAAGATAGCTTTCCTGGCTTGTTACAGGTATTAATCTTCAATCTCCTTATGTAGATAGCTTTCCTGGCTTGTTACAGGTGTTAATCTACAGTTGGTCATCCACAGATAGTTCTCCTGGCTTATTACAGGTATTAATCTGGAACTTGAAAACATTGGTCACATATGTTAGAACATAGCTTGATTCTACAACCCTTGGTTAGAGTTTTGATGATAACAAATACAAATAATAAATAAATACAAAGAAATATATACAAAGAACAAATATGCTCCTTAAAATTATGTTTTGTATATGCAGAAGTTCTGATGGGATAAGCATCAGAAAATAAGCAATAAAGAATTTCACGCTGAAGCTATCAGATCATACGCTGAAGATTGGTGATCAGAACCTGCGCTTAATGACAACAAACTCTGATTCTGAACAAAGACATATCAACCACGTCATCAATATTCTGAAGCGTCATCAGCAGTTAAGGATAGAAGACTCTGAAGCGTTACTGATTATTCAAGACAGAATTAATGCCAACGACTTTCTTCAGACAAGATCTTCTACAAAAGGAAAGTGTGTTATTAACATTAAACTTTCTTTATGGACAACGTCTTTGCCTTGCCTATATAAACAAGTCTGCTTGTGAAAGAAGCACGTATGTACGCACACAACAATTTGCAGAGAATTCCAAAACCACGCATATTCAAGCTCTAGAAAATTTATTCTATTCTAAGCTTAACCTGTGTAATTATCACAGTTGTGATAAACTGTTTTATTAGAAAACAACAACACATTCTTTTTCAATTATTTGTAAAAGATTTCCTTGAGATTAACCGGTTTGTGGTTGTACTCAAGAAGACTTTAACAGTTGTTAAAGTAACTGTTCTAATCTTTTGAGATTAGTGGATTAAGACCTCATTGGAGAGAGGCGAAATCACCTTGACGAGTGGACTGGAGTAGTTTGAGATCAAACGAACCAGGATAAAAATACTGTGTCATTGAGCTGTTTTGATCTAAGTTTTCAATTCAACCTCCCCTTCTTGTGTTTTTCACATCTTCAATTGGTATCAGAGTGCCTGGTTCTGAGCTTAAACACTTAACCATGTCAGTACAAGATCCAGCGTCAGAAAAACACTATGGCAGGACCAAGTTAAAACATCAGCAATGACAACAATGAAGGAAGGGACAAATTCAGTGGCAAACCTCCAGTCTTTGATGGAGAGAACTTTGATTACTAGAAAGACATAATTGAGAGTTTCTTTCTGGCCCATGATGCTGATCTTTGGGACATGGTGACTGATGGATACACGCATCCAGTGGATGGACGTGGTCAGAAGATAGAAAGGAAAATGATGTCTGATCAGCAAAAGCGTGAATTCAGAAACCACCAGAAGGCCAGAACAATTCTTCTCAGCGCCATCTCATATTCAGAATATGAGAAAATATCAAACAGAGAAACTGCCAAGAATATGTTTGATTCTCTGAGAATGACGTATGAAGGCAATATTCAAGTCAAAGAAACCAAGGCCCTTGCGCTCATTCAGAAGTATGAGGCATTCAAGATGGAAGATAGTGAATCAATAGAAACTATGTTTTCAAGATTCCAAATTCTTGTTGCTGGTCTAAAAGTTCTTGACAAAGGGTATTCTACTGCTGATCATGTTAAGAAGATCATCAGAAGCTTTCTAAAATAGTGGAGGCCAATGGTCACAACGCTTAAGCTAGCCAAAGATCTCAACAAAATCTCTCTGGAGGAACTTGTCAGCTCCCTCAGAAGTCACGAGATAGAGCTAGAAGCAGATGAACCTCAAAATCAAGGTAAGCCATTAGCTTTAAAATCTAACAGAAAATCTGACTCCAAAGTTTTGCAGGCTGTGGAAGAAACCTCTGATGGATCCTCATTAGAAGAAGATGAATTGTCTCTCCCCTCCAGAAGGGTGAACCAACTGTGGAAGCAGAGGCAAAGGAAGTTCAGGAATCCCAGAAGATCAGAAAATCAGAATGAATCTTCCTCCAGATACAGAAGGTCAGAATCCTCCTCTGGACACAGAAGATCTGAAGGTTCTTCAAGATACAGAAAGCCAAACAACAAATACATCATCTGCTATGAATGTAACGAGCAAGGGCACTACAAAAGTGACTGCCCAAAGCTTCAGAAGGAGAAGCCCAAAAAGAAGTTAATCAAGGAAAAGAAGAAAAGTCTCATGGATACATGGGATGATTCTGACACATCTGAAGCTGACTCAGAATCAGATGATGAAAGAGCAAACATAGCTCTCATGGAAAACGTATCTGAAGACAGTGAAACTTCTAGTTCAGACTCAGAATCAGACACAGAAGAGGTATTCCCTAACTTTACTATAAACTTTACTAAGGCTGAACTTGCTGAAAGCCTTAATGAAATTCTGGAAAGGTATCAACAGATCAGAGTCAAATTCAGAAACCTGAAAAGGAATCTTGCTTCTGACTCTGATAAGACTGAGAGTCTCAGATTGGAGAATTCTGAGTTAAAAGAAAAAATTTCAAAATTAGAAAACCAGTTTCAAAACTCTCAGAAGGAAACAATTCCTGAAACTCCCAGCAATGCTGATGAGATCATCAAAGAGTATGATCACAGCTTTTAGAAGTTTCTTGCTAAAAACATAGACATAAGCAAGATGGCTTCAATGATCTATGGAGTTAGCAGAAATGGCAGAAAAGGGATAGGATATCAAGGTAAGGCACCTACACCAAAAAATTCCATGGACTTAGTTATAAAACGCACTCCACTTGATATATGGGCACACACACGACATAAAATACACAAGTAGTGATTATTCTGTCAAACCAAAATTCAATCATAATTTTGGTAAAACTAACAAATCAGGACCCAAGAAAGTGTGGGTACCTAAGGATAAAATCATACATGTGGCAGATATCTTTAGCATCAAAGCAAAGACACCAATCATGGTACCTGGACTCTGGCTGCTCACGACACATGATGGGAAGAAGGCATATGTTCCAAAGCCTGGAACTTAAGCCTGGAGGACACATAGGCTTTGGAGGCAATCAAAGAGGAAAGATAATTGGCTCTGGAATAGTAGGTAATGGAAATCTTCCCTCTATAAGTAATGTTTTATTAGTTGATGGATTAATGCATAACCTGTTATCCATAAGTCAATTAAGTGATAATGGTTATGATATAATCTTCAATGAAAATTCATGCAAAGCTGTTAGTCAGAAAGATGGGACTATCCTATTTAATGGAAAGAGGAAAAACAACATTTATAAAATCAAACTTTCTGAACTGAAAAGTCAGAATGTAAAATGTCTACTGTCTGTTAACAACGAGCAATGGATCTGGCACAGAAGATTGGGGCATGTTAGTATGAGAAGGATATCTCAGATTAACAAACTCAATCTGGTCAGAGGACTTCCTAACTTGAAGTTCAATTCAGATGCTCTGTGTGAAGCATGTCAGAAAGGAAAGTTTGCAAAACCTGCTTTAAAATCCAAAAATGTTGTTTCCACCTCTAAGCCATTAGAACTTCTGCACATTGACTTATTTGGACCAGTAAAAACTGCTTCAGTCAGTGGCAAGAAGTATGGGTTAGTAATCGTAGATGACTATAGCAGATGGACATGGGTAAAGTTCTTAAGACATAAGGACGAGTCACACTCTGTGTTTGCTACCTTCTGCAACCAAGTTCAGAATGAAAAGGATCTTAGAATCGTCAAAGTCAGAAGTGATCATGGTGGAGAATTTGAAAATAAAGATTTTGAATTATTCTTTAATGAAAAAGACATTCTGCATGATTTCTCTTGTCCTAGAACTCCCCAGCAAAATGGAGTTGTAGAATGAAAGAATAGAACATTGTAAGAAATGGCCAGAACCATGATCAACGAGACTAACGTTGCTAAGATCTTCTGGGCAGAGGCAATAAACACAACGTGTTACATTCAAAATAGAATCTCCATAAGACATATTATGGAAAAGACTCCATATGAATTATGGAAGAACAGAAAGCCCAACATTTCTTATTTCCATCCATTTGGATGTACATGTTTTATTTTGAACACAAAAAATTATTTGAACAAGTTTGACTCTAAAGCACAAAAGTGTATTATGTTAGGATACTATGAACGCTCAAGAGGGTACAAAGTATACAATACAGAAACACAGATTGTTGAAGAGTCAATCAATGTTCGGTTTGATGATAAGCTTGACTCTCAAAATTCAAAGCAGAATGAATTTCTTGCAGGTATAGAAGTTGAACTCACAGGTACTGAAGACAACTCATCAGAGGCTCTCAACAGAGACACTCCCTCAACATCAGAAAGAGTCACTGCAGGCAATCCAACACCTTCTGTTGATCAACTCCTGAAAAGACCATCCAGAAGAAGCATTGATCACCCAGAAGAAACAATTTTAGGAAGGAAGGAAGATCCAATCAAAACAAGATCTACTTTCAGAAATTCTGAAGAGCCTCTCATGGGACTGGTTTCTCTGATTGAACCAACAACAATTGATGAAGCACTTCTGGACAATGACTGGATTCTAGCAATGCAAGAGGAGCTAAATCAATTCACCAGAAATGACGTATGGGATCTGGTTCCCAAACCAAAAGGATTCAACGTTATTGGTACAAAATGGGTGTTCAGAAACAAATTGAACGAACAAGGTGAAGTAATCAGAAACAAAGCACGACTGGTAGCACAAGGTTATAGTCAGCAAGAGGGGATAGACTATACAAAAACCTTTGCTCCAGTCGCCAAGTTAGAATCTATCAGACTTTTAATATCATTTGCGGTTAATAAAGGCATCACTCTGTATCAGATGGATGTCAAAAGTGCATTCTTAAATGGCTATATAGAAGAAGAGGTATGTGTGCACCAACCCCATGGTTTTGAAAGTTCCAAAAATCCAGAATATGTTTTCAAACTAAAGAAGTCACTCTATGGTCTGAAACAAGCTCCCAGAGCTTGGTATGAAAGACTAAGTAACTTCCTGTTAGAAAAGGAATTCACCAGAGGGAAAGTGGACACTACCTTGTTCTGTAAGACAGTTAAGAATGACATTTTAGTATGTCAGATTTATGTTGATGACATCATATTTGGATCCACTAAACCCTCTCTGGGAAGAGAGTTTGCTAAATGTATGCAGGCAGAGTTTGAGATGAGCCTAATGGGGGAACTAAAATTCTTTCTGGGCATTCAGATAAATCAAACTCCAGAAGGAACTTACATTCACCAGAGCAAATATGTCAGAGAACTTTTGAAGAAATTTGATCTCTCAGAATGTAAGCCATCAAGGATTCCAATGCATCCCACATGCATTCTGGAAAAAGAAGAGGTAAGTAAAAGGTAGAACAGAAGGTCTACAGAGGTATGATTGGTTCTCTTCTCTATCTGACGGCTTCAAGGCCTGACATTCTACTCAGTGTTTGCATTTGTGCTAGATTCCAATCAGATCCTAGAGAATCTCACTTAACAGTAGTTAAGCGAATTTTCAAGTATCTGAAAGGTACTGCTAATCTGGGTTTGTTTTATAGAAAATCAAATGATTACAACTTAGTATGATACTGTGATGCTGATTTTGCTGGAGACAGAGTAGAACGTAAAAGCACTTCTGGAAGCTGCCAGTTTCTGGGAGAAAATCTGATCTCATGGTCCAGCAAAAGTCAATCCACAATAGCTCTATCAACAGCAGAAGCTGAATACATAGCAACAACTGGATGCAACACGAAAATGCTCTGGATGAAAAGTCAACTTGAGGACTTCAATATATTTGAGAGTAACATCCCTATCCTCTGTGACAATACTTCTGCTATTTGTTTCAGTAAAAATCCTATTTTGCATTCTAGGGCTAATCATATAGAAATAAAACATCATTTTATTAGAGACTATATTCAGAAAGGGATCCTTAATTTAAAATTCATTGACACAGACCATCAATGGGCTGATGTCTTTACAAAACCTCTTTCTGAAGATAGGTTTAACTTCATTCTGAAACATCTCAGCATGAAGCTTTGCCCAGAATAAACTGTTTTATTTACATATCTTAACCTTCAGAATTTTGGTTATTTTCTGTGAGCTGCCGATAAACCTGCCTTCAGATTTTTAGAAGTATAGATTGTATCAGAATCTATCCATGAAGATCTGAGTGTTTCATTTCAAGGATAGAAGTGTGCTGTTCACGTAAGCAAACAGTTGTCATCCATTCATCAGCTACCTTCTGAGGCTGAACACACGTTCACTTTTCTGAAAGGTCAAAAGCGCTGATTGGGTGCATTGAGACACATGTCATGGGTAACCGTTCCAATATCTTTCTGAATCCCCTAAAATCAACTGTCATTAATGCTAATAATCATTACTAATTATTTCTCTCTCTTGCAGTTTATGTTTTTCAAAAATTTATTTAAACACAAGTTTCACTCTTTACACTCTTTCACTTTTACTCTCTCAATACACTCTAATTGTTTTCTGTTCGTACTTTCAAAACCTTTTCATTTTCTTCTCAAATTTCTTGTGTGAACATGGCTTCCTCAAGCGTCCCAAATACCAGTACTCAGAGAACTGAATCTATGGAACAATATGAAGAACCATTCAGAACTCTTCTCACACCCATTGACAACCTAGAAGTTCTTTCAGAACTGATTGTGGATTTTGAAAGTCTTCAAGAAAATGGATTCAATCTCTCTGAAGAGGTAAATGCTCAAGGATGGAACAAGTATTTTGACCGTCTTCTAGGTCCAACGTTTCCAATTCTTGTGAAAGAATTCTGGATTCATGCTTCATCCTTCAACCACCAAGTCACTTCGTATGTAATGGGGAAGAAGATAGTAATTACTGAAGACCTAATTGCAAGACTGATAGGTTACAATGGTGGTGGCGTAAGGTGTATAGACATGGATGAAAGATGTGCTGATGTTACGTCAATTGCAAGAGAAATTTTCACTCTGGGTCTTCCCTCCAGCAAGATAAGGGATCTGAAGGATCATCACAAAATATGGGCTAAGATGATTCTAGGATGCATCAACCACATGAAGCCAACTAGCTCTCCTGACTACATAAACATTAATCAGTAGTTTCTGATCTACTTTATCTCCAAGAAGACTAAGGTAAATCTGGCTCACTTGCTATTCAATCATCTGAGGACCAGTGTTAAAGAGACTAGAGAATATGAACGTACCAAAAGGGACTGGATACCCCTTGGAAGACTCATATCAGATATTCTGACAGAGTATAGGATGATAGAGCATCTAACAGAGGCACAGGAAATCAGCTCTCTAGAGGCAACTACTGGGAAGCCATTGAATGCAAAGAATCTGAAAAAGATGAAAATTATTGAGAACACCAAGAACTAACCCACCGTTACTTCTTTTGCAACCATCACTTCCAGAAGAATTCCTCTGGATGATTTCCCTATGTTCTCTGAGATTGACTCCAAGCCTGAGATAATCGTCAGATATTTGGATGCGTGCAAGGCAGATGACACTGCACCAGATTTAAATATTCAGGACTTGCAACAGGCGGCACCAGAAGTTGTGCTGAAGAAGAACAAGAAAAGGAAGGCAGCAGCAGAAGGATCATCCCAGCGGACTCCAAAAGCTGCTAAAAAGAAAGGTAATCCTTCTTCTGTTACTGTTTTAGAATCAATTACTATATCAACATCTGAACCCATTTCTACCCAACCAGAAATTCCTACCCCACAAACTTTTGATGATTTTGACATAGGGTTTGACCCCTCAGAAATTCTAAGTCTTAGAGAAAATCACTCCCTTCCTGTCAATCCAAATACTGAATCAACTCAACCAGAACTTGCAAAAGTTCTGTCAGATATTGAATCTTTTGACCAAAATATTTCTGCTCCCACACCAGAAAATCCAAACCCTATAATTCCAGAAAATCCAAACTCCGAAACCACATCAGAAGCTCCACAACCAGATATTCCTCTTTCTCCACAACCAGAAATACCACTACCTCCATCTCCACAACCTGAACAACCACAACCAGAAGTTAAAACTTTTGAGATTCAACCTTATGAGACTTGTGAACCAGAACCTCACAATGTTCAATCCAACCAATCTGAAGAACCTACTTCAGATTCAGATACAATCCCTATTCCAGGAATCACTGAACCTCTGGCCATCCGTATGCCCCTCACCATCCTGGATATTCCACAAATTCCCTCTTCACTAGAATCAACACCACCAAATTCCCCAACTAGTCCAATAATTATACCAGACTCTCCCACTCCCTCACCAAAGAGCAATCCAGATGACAACGTTAAACTTGTCATTGATCTAACTGTTTTTGAACGTCTTGCTGCTATAACTCACAAAACGACCATTCCAAAACCAAAACCATCTGAACCCACACCAGATGTTGGTACTAGTTTGTTGATATTTGAAACAGAAATGCAGAAATGGATAACCTCCTTGAAGCAAGCTAGTCTAGAGATGACTAATCCTGCTGCTTCAGATTATCTCTGGACAAGTTTCAGAAAATGGATAAGTTCTGAAACATATAAGATGCAAGAACAGAGCTATGGACAGGTTCAACAGAATTTCAGTGACATGCTCAAGGTATTTGAAGACCAAGTTCGGAGCCAACTGCTCAAGGATGAGATTCTCCCTCTGGACAATGCTCCCTGGTCAGAACATCGTCCATCAGACAAAGTTCAACCAGAGTCAAAAGGTCTCACTCTGACTGCTGCTCCAGATGAGATGCTTTCTGCAGAGGAATTGGTTCAAACTGATCAAGTTGCAGAATGCTCTGAGAAGCATCCAGCTACTGAAGATTCTTCAGCTCCCTCCTATGAATGGAAAACTCTGGAAGAACTGAAGTGAGCAAATGTTGTTATTCAGGAAAGGTTGGATAAACAGGATGATACAAACAAGGAAATCAAGAGCATTTTGAGCAAACAAGAGGAAACCAACACCCAGATCAAGGGCTTATTGGAAGCTTTGTTCACACGCCTTCCTCCTCCCTCTTATATTTTCTTTTGTTTTTAAAATCTGTCTATCTGTAATATTTGTTCTACATTGCTGCTGTTCTGAACTTCTTATCATTGTTTCGTATTTTTAATATAAATCCTTTTTAGCTCTGATTATATGTTCTTTTCGATAACTGACAAAAAGGGGGAGAAAGAATAAGATATTTTCAATAACGGTTTACTGAGACATAAGTCTCAAACATTCTGAACTACTTAATTTATTTCTTCTGAAAAGCTTGAACAGGTACAAAACTCTGATGAAAGATGCAGTTAAATTCTGATGCTCAAAGACTCATGGAATTAAAGGGAAGTAATCAACTCAGGGGGAGTTTTTCTTCTTAATTCTATACTTTTTATTCTTTATTTTTAATTGAAAAATCTGGTTTTTGTCATCATCAAAAAGGGGGAGATTGTTAGAACATAGTTTGATTCTAAAACCCTTGGTTAGAGTTTTGATGATAACAAATACAAAAAAAAAATTAATACAAAGAAATATATACAAAGAACAAATATGCTCCTTAAAATTATGTTTTGTATATGCAGAAGTTCTGATGGGATCAACATCAGAAAATAAGCAATAAAGAATTTCACGCTGAAGCTATCAGATCATACGCTGAAGATTGGTGACCAGAACCTGCGCTTAACGACAACAAACTCTGATTCTGAACAAAGACATATCAACCAAGTCATCAATATTCTGAAGCATCATCAGCAGTTAAGGATAGAAGACTCTGAAGCGTTACTGATTATTCAAGACAGAATTAATGCCAACGAATTTCTTCAGACAAGATCTTCTACAAAAGGAAAGTGTGTTATTAACATTAAACTTGCTTTATGGACAACGTCTTTGCCTTGCCTATATAAACAAGTCTGCTTGTGAAAGAAGCACGTACATACGCACACAACAATTTGCAGAGAATTCCAAAACCACGCATATTCAAGCTCTAGCAAATTTATTCTATTCTAAGCTTAACCTGTGTAATTATCACAATTGTGATAAACTGTTTTATTAGAAAACAACAACACATTCTTGTTCAATTATTTGTAAAAGATTTCCGTGAGATTAACCAGTTTGTGGTTGTACTCAAGAAGACTTTAACAGTTGTTAAAGTAGCTGTTGTAATCTTTTGAGATTAGTGGATTAAGACCTCGTTGGAGAGAGGCGAAATCACCTTGACGGGTGGACTAGAGTAGTTTGAGATCAAACGAACCAGGATAAAAATACTGTGTCATTGAGCTGTTTTGATCTAAGTTTTCAATTCAACCCCCCCTTCTTGTGTTTTTCACATCTTCAACATAGATAGTTTCCCCATATGGTTTCGGGAATTAATCCGTGGCCTACTGTGTTTCTTGGTAAACCCGTTTTGCTTCGGGAGTTCATACCACTTGGTCGTGTAGATAGTTTCCCTGTCTGGTTTCGAGCATTAATCTTTGACCTACTGTATAAGTTGACAATGTTTGTCTGTCTGCTAATTTAACCTGAAAAGGTAAAGTCAGTTTCATGCGATGTCATGATGTATGAATTACATGATGCTCTTAAAAATAAATTAAATTGTGATATATGCATTTGTGCTGCATATGCTATGATGTATGAACATGTAATCTGTTGCGAAGTATCTTTGTCTGGGAAAATAAATCCCTGACTTCTTCTGAAGAGCACCAGGAAGCAGAATCCCAGACTGCTGTTGGTGAGCGAAGAAAGTGATTATTCAATTTCCGCTAGTGATAATGAATGGAGATAGTTTTTCTTATGATTCCCTTTTTCTGCCGGGGATCTTCGACCTCTGCTTGAGAATGATTTCACCGAGGGGAAGAGTTATGTTGGAAGATTTCACCAATTTGGAGAAATAAACTCCGCTGGGGGATGAACTTCCGTAGCTAGAGAAATAAACTTTACTGGGGATAAGGCTTTATAAACTACTTGAGATTTATAAAACTATGTTGCGGAAGGTGAACTCCATAAACTGCTTGGGGATTTTGTTGAAATCATGTTGGGGAATCTTGAGAAGCTTGACGACTTCACTAGAGGATCTTTTGTTGGAGTAGTAAATTGGAGATTCTTGCTCTGTTGGGGATATGAGAACACCTGACACCATTAGGCCGTATGCTGAGAATATGGCGGTGACCTTGTAGCAGGATGCCCCTGCCTCTGTACCTGTTGGAGAAGGTATCTACTGGGGAAAACATCTGCGGGGATCTTGTGGATGGCCCTTAGAAACTGTCCAGTTTGTTAAAGTCATTAGCAACTGTCTTTCTATTTTTATGCGTGTATTTGTAAGTAGTAATTATATTCAACTCCATATGTTCAAGAATAAACACTGGACGTTTTCGCACACAAAACAGAAAAATAAAAACAGAAGTTTTGCACTTTCAAAAGGAATAGTTTTGTATTAACTTGAAATGAGCGTTTTTGTACAAGGAGACAAGCATCCTATTAAGAGAATTATGTCGTAATAATGGAAATTATACAAAGATAGTATACAAAGAAAGACAACTATGTGAAATAATCCCATTGGGTTCCCATTCTTCTATTGCCTTTATGTCTTTGAGCATCTCATCACTTTCACTGCTTGTCCGAAGCTGATTGGATTGATTAGTACCACTTGAGCTTGATAGTTGATACTGAAGATTGGCTATAAGGTGATCCAACGAGACATAGTTATACGCTTTAAATCCCTAACCTTTTCCTGGACCTCTCTTTCGGGTTTTCAGTCCATCGGGATACCCTTTTTTGCCCAAGCCGCCTTTTCAGGTTTTTGACTTCCCGGGTGTACAATTTTTTTTATGTATATCCCTAATTTTTGCCCGAACCCTTTTGGTTCTCCGAGATGCCCTAATTTTTTCCTAGGCCAGTCAACCTAGCAGATCTTTATTCATACGCAGTATCTTTTAACTATGTCCGCTTTTACAGGGTGCGGAAGGTCGTCACCGTCCATAGTGGTTAGGAACATGGCTCCACCAGAAAATATGTTCTTGATCACAAATGGCCCTTCATATGTGGGATTCCATTTGCCCCTGGGATCACCTTGCGGCAGGATAATGCGCTTGATTACCAGATCACCAGCCTGATATACTTGACGTCTGATCTTCTTGTTGAAAGCTTTAATCATAT
Source organism: Vicia faba (assembly GCA_948472305.1). Classification (NCBI taxonomy): domain Eukaryota; kingdom Viridiplantae; phylum Streptophyta; class Magnoliopsida; order Fabales; family Fabaceae; genus Vicia; species Vicia faba. The sequence continues at coordinate 1,327,250,733 of OX451741.1, read as the reverse complement.
TGTTTTGGTACATATGACTATTACAGACAGCCGCATTGTGGTGCGGTAACCATGAAGAGAAAATGGTAACATCTCATGCTAGTCATTATATGTCACTGTCATATTTTGTATGATCTTCTTGATATTTTTATTAGCAGCTTCTACAACGCCATTAATCATCGGCCGGTAAGGAGAAGAGTTATGATGTTGGATCTTGAATTGCGTGCAGAGCTCGACGATCATAGTATTGTTGAGATTGGTATCATTATCTGTAATGGTTCTTTCTGGAATACTGTATCGACAGATAAGGTTGTGTCTGATGATTCAGGCCCAAATGTTCTTGGTAATAGAAGCAAATGAAGCTGCCTCGACCCACTTCGTGAAGTAATCTATGGAAACCAGGATGAAGCGGCGCCCATTAGAAGCTGTAGGTCTGATTTCCCCAATCATATCAATGCCCCACATTGCAAACGGCCAATTAGCAGTCAAGACATTTAAATGAACTGGGGGTACATGCACCTTATCAACATAAATCTGACATTTATGGTAAGTTTGCGAATGCTGATAATAGTATGCTTCCATAGTGGACTAGTAATATCCCGCCCATAGGATCTTTTTAGCTATCGTGTGCCCACTGGAATGAGTGCTGAAGACACCTTCGTGTAAATCAACCATAACCTTTTCTTCCTCACTCTTGTCTACACACCGAATCAAGGTAGAATCATGATTGCGCTTGTAAAGGATCCCATTACTGAGAAAGAATTTGGCAGAGAACCTTCTTAGGAACTCCTTATCGTTGACTGAAGCTCCCTCATGATACTCTTGGGCTTCGAGATATCTTTTGATTTCATGGAACCAAGGCTTGTTCACTACCTCTTCAGTACCAATCTCGTGACAGTATGCTGGTTCATCCATCCTCTCAATAGTGATATGAGGAGCCTCATTATCCCATCTGACCTTGAACATCGATGACATAGTATCTAGCGCTTCTGCTAGATGATTTTCCTCTCATGAAAAATGCTTAAAGGTAATTTCTTCAAAGTATGGGATTAGTGTCAACACATGCTCTCTGTACGGGATGAGACTAGGATGCTTCGTGTCCCATTCTCCTTTGATTTGACTGATTACTAGAGATGAGTCTCCAAATACACTAAAGAATTTGATCCTTAAGTCGATAGCAGCTTTGAGACCCATGATACATGCTTTATACTCAGCCATATTATTGGTACAATTGAAACATAACTTGGCAGTGAAAGGAGTATGACAACCTTCAGGAGATATGATCACAGCGCTGATGCCATTGCCAAGAGCGTTGGAAGCTCCATCAAAAACCATAGTCCATCGGGATCCTTTTTCAGGTCCTTCATCCGGTCCAGGTTCCTCACAATCAGTTACTAACATGATGTTCTCATTCGGGAACTCAAAATTCATGGATTGGTAGTCGTCCACAGCCTGATGAGCCAAATGATCAGCTAATACACTTCCCTTAATTTCTTTCTGGGTTGTATATTGAATGTCGTATTCGGTCAGGATCATTTTCCATCTTTCTATTCTTCTGGAGAGAGCGGGCTTCTCAAAGATGTACTTGATATGATCCATTGTAGATATCAACAAGGTAGTGTGAGTTAACATATACTGTCTTAGTCGGCGAGTAGATCATGCCAAAGCGCAACAATTTTTCTCGAGTAATGAGTATCTTCTTTCATAACCGGTAAACTTTTTGCTAAGCTAGTATATTGCATGCTCTTTTTGACCAGACTCGTCATGCTGCCCCAACACACACCCCATTGAGTTCTCTAATACTGTTAAGTACATGATCAGAGGTCTCCCTTCAACTAGTGGCATCAAAATTGGAGGCTCTTGGAGATATTCTTTGATTTTGTCAAAGGCATACTAGCAATCGCCATTCCACTTCACTACTTGATCTTTCTTCAGTAATTTAAATATTGGCTCACAAGTAGCGGTTAGATGTGAAATGAATCTGGAAATGTAGTTCAGACGTCCCAAGAATCCCCTAACTTCCTTCTCGATGTGAGGAGTTGGCATTTCTTGTATATATTTGACCTTTGCCGGGCCCACTTCAATGCCTTTGCCACTGACGACGAATCCTGAGAGTTTACCAGATCTTACTCCAAAAGTGCACTTATTCGGGTTCAGCCTCAGCTTGTACTTCTTCAACCTTTCAAAAAGCTTATGTAGGTGATCAAGGTGCTCCTCTTCAGTCTAAGACCTGGATATCATATCATCAATATAGACCTCTATCTCATGATGAATCATATCGTGAAGCAAAGCTACCATGGCACGCTGATAGGTTGCCCCGACGTTCTTTAACCCAAATGGCATAACTTTGTCACAAAAAGTGCTCCACTGTGTGACACAGGTCGTCTTCTCCATGTATTCAAGCGCCATCTTGATCAGATTATACCCGGAGAAACCATCCATGAAGAAGAATACCTTATGTTGTGCGGTGTTGTCAACCAGAACATCGATGTGGGGAAGTGGAAAATTATCCTTGGGGCTTGCCCTGTTCAGGTCTCTGTAATCCACACACATGCATACCTTACTGTCCTTCTTAGGCACTAGAATAACATTAGCGACCCATTGTGGATAGAACGTGATAGCTAAGAAACCGGTATTGAACTATTTCATGACTTCAGCCTTGATATTTTCTGACATATCCGGCTGCATACGACAAACCTTCTGTTTCACTGGAGGGTAGTCCTCTTTTGTAGGTAAGTGATGAACCACAGTATTGGTGTTAAGTCCCGACATGTCTTCGTATGACCAGGAAAAAACCTCAACATAGTCATGTAGCATCTGAATTAACTTCTCTTTGACACCATGCTCCAGGTTGGCACCTATCTTGACTTCTTTCTTGTCCTCTTTAGTATCCAAGTTAACTGTCTCAATCGGCTCTTCATGAGGCAATATTTCCCTTTCTTCCTGTTGTAACAGTATGGCAAGCTCTCCTGGTACCTCACAATCTTCCTCACCTTCGTCCTCAGTTTGGTAGATCAGATTTTCAAAGTCACAATGAGAAATAGAAGAACCATTATCAATGGGATCCAAAGTGGATGTGGATCTGCAGTTTGATACGTGAGTGTGTGTAAGAGCATAGCTGTATATTTTTGATAAAGTAAAGAGGCAGAAAAGAAAAACAAAGAGCGAAAAATTTGCATGCAAACGTATGATGTTTTATTAATGACATATGATAATGAAGTAATCACCCTCACAAATAGACCATTGTGCCTCGGGTAAGACACAAGGCTTTAATGTTTCAATTGTTCAAATATTACATTTCGATAAAACAAAGAGACAAATCACTCTTGAATAAAAGAGATGGGAACAAAATCTTTAGCCTCCCAATTGCCGAGTCTATCGCTGATGGTTAGGAAGATCCACTCATCCAGGTCGTAGTCACTGTCACCATCTTCTGTAGCGGAGACAACGTCAATAGCACTGACTCCCGAACCATGCTTGGGAATAGGTGCAGTTATGACGTTGGGAGTTTCAGGGGGATCAAATCAACCTCATTTGCATGATTAAGGTCATGTACCTTATTCTTTAGAGCCCAAAAGTCATTTGCATCATGCCCAGGAGTCTCAGAATGGTAAGCACATCGAACATTCGGATTGTAGCAGGGAGAGGCAGTATTAGGATTCGTCGGGACCTCCTTCAGAGTCACCAGATTGGACTTCTGTAGATGTGGTAAAACCTGGGATAAAGTCATGTTGATCTGGGTAAATTGTCTTATAGGCGCATCTGGTCTGCGCTGATTGTTTTGTTGCTGGTTTGATGCAGGATTGGAAATCATAACAGCCCCTATCGTCGGATGATGCTCAATTTTGTTGTGATTTCTTTGGCTATAAGCAACACTAACCTCCTTCTTTCCTGTGAAAGGCTTCCTTGCAGCACTGGAGGATGCATCTCTCCAGATTTTTCCACTTTTAATACCAGGCTCTACCCGTTCACCAGTCAGTATCAGTTCAGTGAACCCAACAGAAGAAATTCCAATCAGGTGGTTAAAGAATGGCCCAGATAATGTGCCCAAAAACATGTCCACTAGCTCCCTATCAGACCACGGAAGCTGGACTCTTCCCGCAAGGTCTCCATTTTTGGGCATAGTCCTTAAAACCTTCGTCGGAACCCATAGACATACTTTGCAACTGTGTACGAGTTGGGGCGAGGTCAGTGTTATATTGGTATTTCTTGTAAAAAGCAGCAGCCAGATCTTCCCAATTGGGGACGCTGGTTCTCTCCAGTTGATAGAACTATTCCAGCTGAGTCCCCGTCAAACTCTCCTAGAAGAAATGTACCCATAGATTCCTGTCAGTAGTGTGGGGGTTGAATCTTCCTGACATACGACCTTAAATGAAGCTTCGGACAGGAGACACCATCGTACTTAGCAAAAGTAGGGACCTTGAATTTTTGTGGGATGACCACTCCGGAAATCAATCCTAACTCCTCAAAATCTAGTCCAGGTATCCTCTGGATCTCCATAGCATTGAGCTGATCCTCCAGTTGTTTTTATTTATCATCAGCGGGAGGATACTGCTCCTCAGAATAGTCAAGTTCCTCTTTCTCAGACCCTGGATTGTTGTTTTCTTCCACAAGCTTCTCTTCTTGATTGTCCCCCTCATTTGACGGGGTCACGAAATCTATAGCCCGCTTAACCAGTCCTCTGATCCTTCTTCCCAAATTCACTACACCAACTGGTTTCTTTGGCTTCTTTGTCTTCTCTTTGAGGATTAAAACTTTCATGTCTTCTTGCCCCTGTGCCAGAGCCAAAAACATGTGCTGAAACTGAGCGTTCTGAGATTGAAGATCCTTTACTGTTTGTTCGAGAGCCATTTCTTTTGCTGAAATAAAAAGCAAAAATAAGAAACCTGTCTTGAAAACTTGTTTATGCAATGAAATGCATGATAGTGTTTATGCAATGTTTTCAAGGACTTTTAAGATCTTAAACTTGCTTAGCCAAAATAAGAACAAACATTAATTGTCTTCAATAGCTTGAATCGTTACAAAGATGTCTTTTGGGCTTTTACAATAGAAGAAACAAAGATAAAACAAAAATCCTAAATCAAACAGGACTCGGGCTTCCCATGGGCGCATCCTCTTTGGTGCAATATAGGCGTTCAGATTCTGTTCTTCATGCAGTCATCTTGTAAGCTCCAAATCCTTTTTCTCGCTTGCATAGAACTGGGCTTCAAAGGTATCTCTCTCATCTTTGAGTTGGATCCAAGATCTTTGCAACTCCTCGAGAGTAGTCAGCATGTCAGGATGGAGGATGGTATAAGGTACCTCTTCATCAGCAACAAGTTCCATTATGATAGGTAGGATGGCAGGATAAGGCATCATAATATTTTGAGCGCGTGCTCGTATCCACTTAAGATAAGGCTCTAAAGGGATGGAGTTCTTATGCCCTGTTACACCCCAAAATTTTCCCTCTCATGTTTTCCAAAGTCTTCCCCTGCATGGTTGATCACAAACTCTTGCCTAAGGAAAAAGAAATTTTTTGAGTGGTGCTTTAAAGACCTTTCGATTGGCATTCTGAAAGACCCTTCGATTGGCATTCTGAAAGACCTTTCGATTGGAATTCTAAAAGACCCTTCGATTGGTATTCTGAAGGAGCCTTTCGATTGGCATTATGGACAAGCACTTCGATTAACATTATGTCAAGGCCTTCGATTGGCATGCCAAGGGATCCTTCGATTTAGCATTGTGTCAAGGAAGCTTCGACAGGCATGTTAACCATGTCCTTCGATTAGCAAGAACAACACCTTTAGATTGGCCTGTTAACAAAGCCTTTCGACTGGCCTATTAACAAAGCCATCAAGAGGGCACTCAAAAAACATGTCCAGGTACACTGAACATGAGAAAATGGCATGTGTCCCTTGCAAACATGGAAATAATTAAATGCTGATTGTGGATTTAATTCCTGAGTTAAAGGCCAGATTCTTGCCTTTTCTGTTCCTAAAGAGCTGATTCGACCAGAGTGACTCTTTTCAAATCAAGCAGTCGAAGCAGAAGGAGTCCCATTCGAAGGAGGCAATTTAGGACCAATCGAAGAGCAGGGGCTGAAGGCATTCGAAATTCAAAAGTGTCCAGGTTCATTCAAGAGACATGAATATTTCAAAAAAGGAAATTATTTAATGTGTCTGATTCTTGTCTCATGGCTTTAAAGGCCTGTTTAATGGGTTGTCTCTTGTCGTTACTAGACCCCACACTCCTATAAATACAGTGGAAAGCATGCAGTGCAGGACACGAACAAAAAACATTACAAAAATTATAGAAAAAACACACAACAGGAGAACAAAAAACATTGGAGTTACGCTGCCAAAAGTTGTCAACATTTTCAGAAGTGATCCAGGCCAAAGCAACCCTTCAACAAAAGTATCCACGCCCATAAATCCTAGATTGAAAGTGCTCCCATCCAACCAGTGCCCAAATCGAAGACTCAATCTGCAGGTAAGAAAGGGTAAATTGTCCAACTTTACATTTGCATAACACATTATTACTTGTTGTTACCTTTGATTTGCCATCCTAGACAGGATCAAAAGGCCTGGGTTTGGCGCCCAGGTCATGTTCCTCGTTTGCTAACACTTGCTGCAGACATAGCCTGAAGAGACCCAGCAAGCGCAGGATCGAAGGAGACCCAGCAAGCGCAGGATCGAAGGAGACCCAGCAAGCGCAGGATCGAAGGGCCTGGGGTTCAATACCCAGGCCCTGCATTTTATTTCGCTAACATACTTTTGCAGATATAACATTCCAGATCGAAGGAGACACCTTCTCTGGATCGAACCCATTAGCATGCTGGATCGAAGGAGGCATCTCATTCCTGGATCGAAAGCCATGACCTCCATGATCAAAAGACAATCCCCTTCCCTGGATCGAAGGCTGTTCATGCCCACTTCCTAGCCCAATCGAAAGAGCCATGACCCTGTCTGGATCAAAGCTTCCATTCCCTACTTGGCTCTAAACTCCTTTTTTTCCCCTGGATCGAAGGATCCCCCTTGTATTTTATTTTTGTTTTCATTGACATCTTTTTATCTTTTTTAATTAACATAAAAAAAAAACCACAAAAACATTAGGCTAGTTTTTTTCTATTAAATTAACTTTGTTAATTAACTCTTTAATTATCTTAACATTTTCTCAAAAAACTAAATTTAGTAGATTTAGATCATTTTTTCCAAAATAAAATAAAACAACAAAACGATTTTATTCTTAGGATTTTTAGAGGTTATTTTCAGATTCGTGCGCATTTATTTTATTATAACTGTCTACTGGTTTGTAATAGCTTAAACTAAGACTTTTACACTTTAATGCTTTATTCCCCCAATTTCTGGACATGTAAATAATCCCCTTCCCCGAAGCTTTGTAATAGCGTAGGATTTACAATTCCCGCACTTTAAATTCATGTACATATATTAACTGTTTAGATGTATGCTAACTAGGCTATGCATGACAAGATTAACTCTTAACTTAAAATCAACAGTAGCTCACCATAACATGTACAAAGATAATATAAACTGAAAATTGACACACTCGCACATGTCACTCTTAGGGTACACCTCACTTGGTTGCCTCAAACGTGGTCATTAAGTATAGGATGTCTTAGAGGTCGCCCTCCTGTCCAAAGATCAAAGTTGCCTCGAAACGGTTGCCTCGATAAAAATGATCTAAGACATTAGGGTTACCGCTAAAGCATCCTAACATTGCTTTAGTGACCACACGTCCCTTAAATCGAATTGACTCGAAAACTCCAACGACGGTGCTACCTACTCCTCAATAATGGGATAGCACTGTCTAAAGGACATTTGCACAGTTTAATTCCTTTTTGAGTAGGTAAATGTTCTTAACTACTTGCTCCTTTTTAAAACAAAAACAAACTTTTCGCACTTACACTCTCTTCAAAAACAAAACTCTTTTCAAAACCCACAAACACAAAGAAAAGCAAACTTTTGAAAACATAGTGAGCAAGTACTTAAGAGCCCGTGGATAACCACAGATAGAAAGGGTGCTAACACATTCCCTTTCTATAATCTACCTCCTGAACCCGAGAAACATCTCGAAAAGGATTTTTTTTTGCTTTTGTCCTTTCCTTGTTGGATAAAATAAAAGACGGTGGCGACTCTTGCTTACCGCGACATTTTGCAAAAACAAACGCAAACGCGAACCAGCATTCCTAAACAGTCAGTTCTCATTCCCACCGATCACAGAACTGGAGACTCTGCTGGGGAACATTATAAGTGAGGTGTACCTTAGGATTAGATCACTTGTGTTTTCAATTGTATACTTTGTATGCTTTAAATTTTGTGGGTTTGTATCGGAGTTCTATAGATCCTAACCCGGATCTGGGGATACCCTTTAGGTAAGTAGCAACAAACTGTGAGGGAACTGTGCGGGGTATACCGACATGGTTGAAACAGTAGCTACGTTGATGTGGCACTTTGGTGAGTACCGGTAACCCTTGAGTTAAGTGAAGGAGAGTACGGGGCCGCCGCGTGGTGTCGTGAAGCATCAATTGACCTTAGAACCTTACTTGACCATCTTGGCCTTTTTTAGGGGTAGTGAGATGACCGACTTTGGTGCAGTCCGAAGTTGGTAGATACTCGATACTACACTCATTGAGGGTTGTTTTCTTGGAATATTTTGGTCGCCAGTTAAGTGGCTAAACCAAAACAATGAACATAGAAAACAATCCAATGATATTGAGCTCCTTAGAACCCGGTTACTATTTATAGGATAGGTTTTGAGCCAACTAAACTCAAGAGGGTACTTACCTATGAAACTCCATGCAAGCCTAAACTTAAGGATATATGTGTGACTTGTGTGCCTTCAAACTTGAACTACTTGCACATTCTTGTTATCTGACAACATGAGTTCCTTGCAGGTTTTGTTTACAGTCCTTATCCAATAATTTGGACTTATTACATGGCTTACTTACATCACCTCATACTTGTTCTTAAACGCATAGCATACACATCATAGCATCATGCCTTAGCATTTCTTTAACCATTCCAAGGATCTCAAGGGTCTGTGATGCAAGTTATGGTAAATCAAATGGCTAGCAAGGGGCAAAGGGGATTTATTTTCCTCTAGCCAAGGTTGTATAGAAATCCAAGCATGATAACTTGAGTCAGGGGCTATGATCCACTCGATATGGTGAGTTTGACTCTTGAAGAAGGACTCTCAGCAACATGAAGTTCCTTCAATCAAGCTACCAGATTCAGATTCTAACAGTTTCTTGTTTACCCCGCGAGATCCTTGAAAACATTGCATACATATATCATACATATCATTGCATAACAGGTCTCCCAGTACATGTCTCTTATCTTCTTTGCTGTTTATTTCAGAAATCATCATGTCTACTGAACCTTCTACCGAGCAAGCTATCAAGGCCCTCCAGGCCCAGAATGCCCAATTTCAAGAGTTGGTCATGAGCCTAGCTAAGGGTCAGCAGGACCTGAAGACCCTGATTCTGAAAGAGAGGAAGAAAAAGAAAAAGAGGACCATCATGTTCAATACTGGACGCATGTTTGGAAACAGGCTGCAGAACAAAGTTGATCTGACCACCCCATCTGAAGGGAAAGATAGTCCACAAGACAGGAGGGCTCCTAGCCCTATAGTCTCTGACAACGAGACAGACTATGATGAAGAACAGTATCCTCCTGCTGAGGATAAGTACAAACAGCTGGAAGACCGTTTGAACGCTATGGAAGTACAGAAGGTGCCCAGTATAGACTTTGGAGATCTAGGTCTATCGTCTGGGGTGGTGATTCCCCATAAGTTCAAGGCACCTGCCTTTTCCAAGTATAACGGAGCTTCCTGTCCCAAGCTGCACCTCCAGTCATATGTGAGGAAGATCCAACCTTACACTGTTGATAAGAACTTGTGGATCCATTTCTTTCAAGATAGTCTGTCAGGGACTCAACTTGAATGGTTCTGTCAACTGGAAGGAGCTAACATCCTCAACTGGGAGGACCTTGCTGCTGCTTTTTATAAGCAATACCAGTATAATGCCGACCTTTCTCCCACGCGTACTCAGCTTCAGGGTATGTCTATGGGTACAAGCAAAGGTTTTAAGGACTACGCTCAGAAGTGGAGAGATCTTGCTGGAAGAGTCCAACCCCCTCTGTCTGATAGGGAGTTGGTGGACATGTTTCTTGGGACTTTGTCTGGTCCCTATTTCAAACACTTGATCAGAAGCTCTTCAGCCGGATTCACCGAGCTAATACTGACCGGTGAATGGGTCGAAGCTGGCATCAAAAGTGGGAAGATTCAAGAAGCTACACCTTCTGATGCTCAGAAAAAGCCCTACAATGGGAAGAAAGAGTCCAATGCTGTGTATGGTCAAAAGGGTCGCCATGACCAACACGTAGGGGCAGTCCTGATCTCTGGTTCTGCGTCACACCGACAACAACAAAAGGGAAATCAACGAAAGCCAGATGAGCCTAAAAGACAGTTCACCAACATCAATATGCCGTTGTCTCAAGCGTTGCAACAATTGTTGAGGATGAATCTAATTACATTGATAGGACCTCACCCAAACCCCAAGACTTCTTCTCCTAACTACAATCCTAATGCGACCTGCGCTTATCATTCTGATAGTCCCGGGCATGATAACTAACGATTGTTGGGCATTGAAGTACAAGATTCAGAATTTGATTGATGCCAAGGAGATTGAGTTTGGTCCTCCGGAGACTCTAGCATAATCACTGCTCCTACGCCGTATCATTGAAAGCTTTTATTCATTTGAATTTTCAAGTTGTAATCTCTTTGTTATTCAAACAATTATCTATTAATGCCAAACTTTGTTTCATTAATGCATTGCATATGTTTGTCTTGATTTGATCCAATCATTTTAATTACATTTAAACTATGCTTTTTACTCACTTTATAACATTCAACTCTTGCTAAAAGTTACAAGCCTTTAGAGGGAGGATGACGAAACAATGCCGTAATCTCATACAGTATGCTTTTGGACAGACCTTGCTGACGATGTACAGGCCTTTCTTTCAAATCCTAAACACTGGAGTTATAAGGAAGATAATCCCTAGTCAACCCCTTCGAGCCAAATAAGTAGGAGTTTTCTGCTTTAAACACAAATTTAAACCTTTAATTTAAACCTGGGGCAGGGTAGTCTCTCAGTCAATTCAAAAGATGCACATTTAAGTCGCAAAACTCTCAGTTCATAATACAATGAACGACATCAAAAGCATTCCTCTAGAATCAAAAGACAGTGGTGGTTCCTTATCTCATAGGCAGTCAATCTCTCAAAAAAAAGAAAAGCCCACTGAGCCAAAACCTATAAAGGAGGCTTAAGAAAGCTGGGGCATCCCGCTTACTGTAATCTCGAAAACAGAAACAGTCAGGCAAAAGTTAGGGATGATAAATCAAAAGAACGATGTCATTACAAATCCTTGACAACATGTTGCAAAAAAAAAATGATGAAATGATGACTGCCTTCCAAAAATTCAACTTGTGTGAACCATCACCAAACGTCGTTCCAAATTCTCATACAAAGTTCGACGCACAATTAACTGAGTTTAGGATTGAAGAACATCACGAAGAGCGGGTGGGTACAAATATACTTTGAGCCTTTATCCTTTGTTTCTTAAACCGTGAACCAAGCCACGTTACAACCCTTCAAAAGTACTAACTGAAGCACGGGTTAGTTCAAAAGCATACTGTTACAAAAGGTATCCTGACTCCTGTAAGGCTTTACCCTAAATCTTGTGTTGAATTTGTCTTATAAAAAGTTTTCTGCTAAAAAACGCATTTTTCAAAACTTCGAGACAAGCATAAACTTTGCATTATTTGAATATCACTGTTTGCATTTGGCTATTTGTTTGACATCGGAGAAATTCACACAACGAATATCCGATGAACGAAAGGCCTCTCAGTGAATAAAATCACTTCAAAAAGAATGACACTTCCATTGACAAATCTCCTATCAACAAGGGGGCATGACATGTCACTATCCAGCACACCTAGGGCAGTCCAGTCAAGATTCCAGGAAATCTCTGAAGAAGTGCAGAGTAACTAGGGGCAAGTCTCCATCTCCGTCACTTGGGGCATTGAACATCAATCTCAATGAAGGGTTACGTACAATTAAACATTTCCGGGCAGTGCCACAAACACTTGCTACTAGGGGCAATGACAAGTCTCCCCCAAAATCCTTCTCATAGGATGACTCCCAGCAAGGGTTTAATCTCTGAAAACCTTTCCCCAACTAAATCAACCTCAAGAATCCTCGAGGACTTCCCCCAACAAAGATGTCACCTCTCTAGCGGACTGACGACAGGGTTTATTTCCCCAACAACACCAGGATTCCCCAGCTTGGGTTGCCTCTCCGACTACTACAAATCAAAGGACCACAACTCCTCTTCCCCAGTAGATTCTGGAAGCTTGTCCCCTGCGAAGCACAGATAAGTCTCCTCAGCCAAATTCAGAGGTTATCCTCACAAGAGTCTAACTGGGTTATCCTCAGCAAGTTGCAACTGAAAGATCATCCCCAGCGAAGTTCTTTCTATCCCCATCGGAGTTCATTCCTTTCATAGATAGAAATTCAATCCCCAACAGGGTTCACTGTCACCAGCAACAGTAATTCATCCCCAGCTGAGTTTTATTTCTCCAAATCTGCAGATCTTCTAGCAGAGTATATACTCCCCACAGAGTCATTTCCTCGTCAGTCCATTCCCCAACGGAGTTATTCTCTCCTGCAGGATTATTCTCCCAATCATCTTCGGTCGTTATCTCCAGCGAGTGAAAATCTTTATTCTCCAACAACAGTCAGGGATTTATTTTCCCAAACTCGGACGTACCACAATAGCATTTCATGTTCATACATCATGATGTGCGCATACATATTGCATACATCATAATCTCATTTATTTTGAGAACATCATCATACAATGCATGTCATGCATCATATACGATTAATCATGTACCTTTTCAGGAAAGATGGTTATCATCAACAACTTCCAGCAAGTTCAAGATTAAATCCGGAAACTAAACAGAGTAATTATCTGCATGATCAAATTCAGCTTTACACGGGTTCGTCATCTTACACGGGTTTCTCCTAAATGCAGCTTCACACGGGTTTATCCTGAAAAATCCTACACAGGTACTTTATCATATATTTCTGAATGAAGTTTTACACAAACTCGTTCCAAAGTAACCTTACCCTGGTTCCTCCTGAAGTTTTACACGAACTTATCTCAAAGTAACCTTACACCGGTTCCTCCTAAAGTTTTACACGAACTCATCCCAAAGTAACCTTACCCCGGTTCATCCTGAAGTTTTACACAAACTCATCCCAAAGTAACCTTACCCCGGTTCCTCCTGAAGTTTTACACAAACTTATATCACAGTAACCTTACCCAGGTTCATCCTGAAGTTTTACCCAAACTCCTCATCAGGCGACCCTACACCGGTTCCATCTCTTTCCAAGATGCAGTTTTACACGGACTCATCATCAGGAAACCCTACACAGGTTCCTTCTCAGGAAAGTTCAGATGCAGTTTTACATAGACTCGTCATCAGGCAACCCTACACCGGTTCCCTCTCTTTCCAAGATGCAGTTTTACATAGACTCATCATCAGGCAACCCTACACAGGTTCCTTCTCAGGAAATTTCAGATGCATTTTTACACGGACTCGTCATCAGGCAACCCTACACCGGTTCCCTCTCTTCCAAGATGCAGTTTTACACGGACTCATCATCAAGAAACCCTACACAGGTTCCCTCTTTCCAAGATGAAGTTTTACACGGACTCATCATCAGGAAACCCTACACCGATTCCCTCTCTTTCCAAGATAAAGTTTTACACGGACTCATCATCAGGCAATCCTACACCGGTTCCCTTTCTTTCTAAGATGCAGTTTTACAAGGACTCATCATCAGGCAACCCTACACAGGTTCCTCCTTTCCAGATGAGGTTTTATATGGACTCATCATGAAGTAACCTTACCCAAGTTCCTTCTCAGTCCAGATATGCAGTTCACCTCTAGAGTTAATTCCCCAGTAGAGTAACGGACAACTGAAGCTCCTAAAATTCTATTTCTCTCAAGACAGCTACCAACAATCTCCAAATGACATCTATAAGCCCATCCTCCTACCAATAATCTCCAAATGGCATCTGTAAGCCCATTCCCGATATCACAATGCTGATACTACACCATGCGAGTGCAAATTTATGGGCACTCTAGTGTTCAATTATCTTCCACCTTCGGATCACGAAAGGCTCGAAAGCCAATCTATATCCTCAGGTTTAAGAAAATTGAACAGGGGCAACTGTTGTACCCCAAAATTTTCCCTCTCATGTTTTCCAAAGTCTTCCCCTGCATGGTTGATCACAAACTCTTGCCTAAGGAAAAAGAAAATTTTTGAGTGGTGCTTTAAAGACCTTTCGATTGGCATTCTGAAAGACCCTTCGATTGGCATTCTGAAAGACCTTTCGATTGGTATTCTGAAAGACCCTTCGATTGGTATTCTGAAGGAGCCTTTCGATTGGCATTATGGACAAGCACTTCGATTGGCATTATGTCAAGGCCTTCGATTGGCATGCCAAGGGATCCTTCGATTTAGCATTATGTCAAGGCATCTTCGACAGGCATGTTAACCATGTCCTTTGATTAGCATGAACAACACCTTTCGATTGGTCTGTTAACAAAGCCTTTCGACTGGCCTGTTAACAAAGCCATCAAGAGGGCACTCAAAAAACATGTCCAGGTATACTGGACATGAGAAAATGGCATGTGTCCCTTGCAAACATGGAAATAATTAAATGCTGATTGTGGATTTAATTCCTGAGTTAAAGGCCAGATTCTTGCCTTTTCTGTTCCTAAAGAGCTGATTCGACCAGAGTGACTCTTTTCAAATCAAGTAGTCGAAGCAGAAGGAGTCCCATTCGAAGGAGGAAAATCAGGACCAATCGAAGAGCAGGGGCGGAAGGCATTCGAAATTCAAAAGTGTCCAGGTTCATTCAAGAGACATGAATATTTCAAAAAAGGAAATTATTTAATGAGTCTGATTCTTGTCTCATGGCTTTAAAGGCCTGTTTAATGGGTTGTCTCTTGCCGTTACTAGACCCCTACACTCCTATAAATATAGTGGAAAGCATGCAGTGCAGGACACGAACAAAAAACATTACAAAAATTATAGAAAAAACACACAACATGAGAATAAAAAACATTGGAGTTACGCTGCCAAAAGTTGTCAACATTTTCAGAAGTGATCTAGGCCAAAGCAACCCTTCAACAAAAGTATCCACGCCCAGAAATCCCAGATTGAAAGTGCTCCCATCCAGCCAGTGCCCAAATCGAAGACTCAATCTGCAGGTAAGAAAGGGTAAATTGTCCAACTTTACATTTGCATAACACATTATTACTTGTTGTTACCTTTGATTTGCCATCCTAGACAAGATCGAAAGGCCTGGGTTTGGCGCCCAGGTCATTTTCCTCGTTTGCTAACACTTGCTGCAGACATAGTCTGAAGAGACCCAGCAAGCGCAGGATCGAAGGAGACCCAGCAAGCGCAGGATCGAAGGGCCTGGGGTTCAATACCCAGGCCCTTCATTTTATTTCACTAACATACCTTTGCATGTATAACATTCCAGATCGAAGGAGACACCTCCTCTGGATCGAACCCATTAGCATGCTGGTTGAAGGAGGCATCTCATTCCTGGATCGAAAGCCATGACCTCCATGATCAAAAGACAATCCCCTTCCCTGGATCGAAGGCTGTTCATGCCCACTTCCTGGCCCAATCGAAAGAGCCATGACCCTGTCTGGATCGAAGCTTCCATTCCCTCCTTGGCTCTAAACTCCTTTTTTTCCCTGGATTGAAGGATCCCCCTTGTATTTTATTTTTGTTTTCATTGACATCTTTTTATCTTTTTTAATTAACATAAAAATAAAAAAAACCACAAAAACATTAGGCTAGTTTTTTTCTATTAAATTAACTTTGTTAATTAACTCTTTAATTATCTTAACATTTTCTCAAAAAACTAAAATTAGTAGATTTAGATCATTTTTTCCAAAATAAAATAAAACAACAAAAAGATTTTATTCTTAGGATTTTTAGAGGTTATTTTCAGATTCGTGCGCGTTTATTTTATTATAACTGTCTACTGGTTTGTAATAGCTTAAACTAAGACTTTTACACTTTACTGCTTTATTCCCCCAATTTTTGGACATGTAAATAATCCCCCTCCCCGAAGCTTTGTAATAGCGTAGGATTTACAATTCCCGCACTTTAAATTCATGTACATATATTAACTGTTTAGATGTATACTAACTAGGCTATGCATGACAAGATTAACTCTTAACTTAAAATCAACAGTAGCTCACCATAACATGTACAAAGATAATATAAACTGAAAATTGACACACTCGCACATGTCACTCTTAGGGTACACCTTACTTGGTTGCCTCAAACGTGGTCATTAAGTATAGGATGTCTTAGAGGTCGCCCTCCTGTCCAAAGATCAAAGTTGCCTCGAAACGGTTGCCTCGATAAAAATGATCTAAGACATTAGGGTTACCGCTAAAGCATCCTAATATTGCTTTAGTGACCACACATCCCTTAAATCGAATTGACCCGAAAACTCCAACGACGGTACTACCTACTCCTCAATAATGGGATAGCACTGTCTAAAGGACATATGCACAGTTTAATTCCTTTTTGAGTAGGTAGATGTTCTTAAGTACTTGCTCCTTTTTAAAACAAAAACAAACTTTTCACACTTACACTCTCTTCAAAAATAAAACTCTTTTCAAAACCCACAAACACAAAGAAAAGCAAACTTTTGAAAACATAGTGAGCAAGTACCTAAGAGCCCGTCGATAACCACGGATAGAAAGGGTGCTAACACCTTCCCTTTCTATAATCTACCTCCTGAACCCGAGAAACATCTCGAAAAGGAATTTTTCTATGCTTTTGTCCTTTCCTTGTTGGATAAAATAAAAGATGGTGGCGACTCTTGCTTACCGCGACATTTTGCAAAAACAAACGCAAACGCGAACCAGCATTCCTAAACAGTCAGTTCTCATTCCCACCGATCACAGAACTGGCGACTCTACTGGGGAACATTATAAGTGAGGTGTACCTTAGGATTAGATCACTTGTGTTTTCAATTGTATACTTTGTATGCTTTAAATTTTGTGGGTTTGTATCGGAGTTCTATAGATCCTAACCCGGATCTGGGGATACCCTTTAGGTAAGTAGCAACAAACTATGAGGGAACTGTGCGGGGTATATTGACATGGTTGAAACAGTAGCTACGTTGATGTGGCACTTTGGTGAGTACCGGTAACCCTTGAGTTAAGTGAAGGAGAGTACGGGGCCGTCGCGTGGTGTCGTGAAGCATCAATTGACCTTAGAACCTTACTTGACCATCTTGGCCTTTTTTAGGGGTAGTGAGATGACCGACTTTGGTGCAGTCCAAAGTTGGTAGATACTCAATACTACACTCATTGAGGGTTGTTTTCTTGGAATATTTTGGTCGCCAGTTAAGTGGCTAAACCAAAACAATGAACATAGAAAACAATCCAATGATATTGAGATCCTTAGGACCCGATTACTATTTATAGGACAGGTTTTGAGCCAACTAAACTCAAGAGGGTACTTACCTATGAAACTCCATGCAAGCCTAAACTTAAGGCTATATGTGTGACTTGTGTGCCTTCAAACTTGAACTACTTGCACATTCTTGTTATCTGACAACATGAGTTCCTTGCAGGATTATTCTCCCAATCATCTCCGTTCGTTATCTCCAGCGAGTGAAACTCTTTATTCTCCAACAACAGTCAGGGATTTATTTTCCCAAACTCGGACGTACCACAATAGCATTTCATGTTCATACATCATGATGTGCGCATACATATTGCATACAACATAATCTCATTTATTTTGAGAACATCATCATATAATGCATGTCATGCATCATATACGATTAATCATGTACCTCTTCAGGAAAGATGGTTATCATCAACAACTGCCAGCAAGTTCAAGATTAACTCCGGAAACTAAACGGAGTAATTATCTGCACGATCAAATTCAGCTTTACACGGGTTCGTCATCTTACACGGGTTTCTCCTAAATGCAGCTTCACACGGGTTTATCCTGAAAAATCCTACACAGGTCCTTTATCATATATTTTTGAATGAAGTTTTACACAAACTCGTTCCAAAGTAACCTTACCCCGGTTCCTACTGAAGTTTTACACGAACTTATCTCAAAGTA
Organism: Vicia faba; assembly: GCA_948472305.1. NCBI lineage: Eukaryota > Viridiplantae > Streptophyta > Magnoliopsida > Fabales > Fabaceae > Vicia > Vicia faba. The sequence goes on along the minus strand of OX451741.1, from coordinate 1,327,232,504 downwards.
ACCTTACACCGGTTCCTCCTGAAGTTTTACACGAACTCATCCCAAAGTAACCTTACCCCGGTTCATCCTTAAGTTTTACACGAACTCATCCCAAAGTAACCTTACCCCGGTTCCTCCTGAAGTTTTACACAAACTTATCTCACAGTAACCTTACCCAGGTTCATCCTGAAGCTTTATCCAAAATCCTCATCAGGCGACCCTACACCGGTTCCCTCTCTTTCCAAGATACAGTTTTACACGGACTCATCATCAGGCAACCCTACACAGGTTCCTTCTCAGGAAAGTTCAGATGCAGTTTTACACGGACTCGTCATCAGGCAACCCTACACCGGTTCCCTCTCTTTCCAAGATGCAGTTTTACACGAACTCATCATCAGGCAACCCTACAGAGGTTCCTTCTCAGGAAATTTCAGATGCAGTTTTACACGGACTCGTCATCAGGCAACCCTACACCGGTTGCCTCTCTTTCCAAGATGCAGTTTTACACGGACTCATCATCAAGAAACCCTACACAGGTTCTCTCTTTCCAAGATGAAGTTTTAAACGGACTCATCATCAGGCAACCCTACACCGGTTCCCTCTCTTTCCTAGATAAAGTTTTACTCAGACTCATCATCAGGCAACCCTACACTGGTTCCTTTTCTTTCTAAGATGCAGTTTTACAGGGACTCATCATCAGGCAACCCTACACAAGTTCCTCCTTTCTAGATGAGGTTTTACATGGAATCATCATGAAGTAACCTTACCTAGGTTCCTTCTCAGTCAAGATATGCAGTTCACCTCAAGAGTTAATTCCCCAGTAGAGTAACAGACAACTGAAGCTCCTAAAATTCTATTTCTCTCAAGACAGCTACCAACAATCTGCAAATGGCATCTATAAGCCCATCCTCCTACCAACAATCTCCAAATGGCATCTGTAAGCCCATTCCCGACATCACAATGCTGATACTACACCATGCGAGTGCAAATTTCTGGGCACTCTAGTGTTCAATTATCTTCCACCTTCGGATCACGAAAGGCTCAAAAGCCAATCTATATCCTCAGGTTTAAGAAAATTGAACAGGGGAAACTGTTGCACCCCAAAATTTTCCCTCTCATGTTTTCCAAAGTCTTCCCCTGCATGGTTGATCACAAACTCTTGCCTAAGGAAAAAGAAAATTTTTGAGTGGTGCTTTAAAGACCTTTCGATTGGCATTCTGAAAGACCCTTCGATTGGCATTCTGAAAGACCTTTCGATTGGCATTCTGAAAGACCCTTCGATTGGTATTCTGAAGCAGCCTTTCGATTGGCATTATGGACAAGCACTTCGATTGGCATTATGTCAAGGCCTTCGATTGGCATGCCAAGGGATCCTTCGATTTAGCATTGTGTCAAGGCAGCTTCGACATGCATGTTAACCATGTCCTTCGATTAGCATGAAAAACACCTTTCGATTGGCCTGTTAACAAAGCCTTTCAACTGGCCTGTTGTTGTACCCCAAAATATGCCCTCCCATAATCTTCAAAGTTTTGCCAAGCATCACCTCAAATGGTTCAAAGTTTACTCAAGGGCTACACAGTCAACCATCCTCCTAAGCCAGTCAAATTAGGGTTTTGGTTCTTGCAAAGAAGTTGAGGTTTTCAAGGGCTCAATCAAGTCCCATATGCTCATCTACATTGTCAAGCATCTACATGTCAAGTTTCAAGGCTCACAAGGTCAAGTTGCACAGTCAAAAACCCTAATTGCTTCACAGTCAACTGTAGGGGCAAAATGGTCATTTGGCAGTCAAAAGTCAAAATTTTTGGTCAACATCTTATTTTGAAGCCACAATCATCATTTGGTCAAGTCTTGACCATGATTCCACAAGAATGGCTCAAAAATCATCAAGGTGTCAAAAGTTTCTATTTTTGGACAGTTGAAAAGTCAACTGTAACTTGACCAAGGCATAACTTTTTCATGGTTCATCAGAAAAATCCCATCCAATGTTCATCTTGAAGGGGAAGACATTTCCTACAATTCATCTTCACATTCCAAATCCAAGAAATGCTCTCACAAAAAGTTATCAATTTCAACATTATAGGTCATTTTCAAAAGTCAACAAAAAGGCACTTTAAGTCAAAGACCATAACTTGAGATTGGTAAATCAAAATGACATGGGACCAAAGGCATTGGTTAGAGGACTTTAAGACCTTTCCAAAATGTCCAAGAACATGTTCATAGCTTCAAAATTGAGCAAGATATGCATTGGAGAAGTTGGGAAATTTTTGTGAAATGGCCAAAGTCAACTATCCTTGAAACTTCATTTTTGACAAAAAGGGCCCACCTTTTCCACTTGGTTCAGCTTGACCATGCCTCCCACGTGTCCCATGATTTATTCCAAGATTAAAAATTAATTTTTCCATTTTTATTTAATTTTATTTGATTTAATCCATTTTAAATCTTTAAAATTCAAATAAAAATCAAAAAAATTAATTCAGGGATATCTTATGGTTTGAATGGTCTTGATACATCATAATTCACATGCCAAACTCGTGTAAGGCCTATTTCAAGCACAAAAATTCAAATTTTGACAAGAATGGTAAGTTGCTTTAATGGAGGTTATGGCAAAATCTCAAACATAATTGCAAGGGTTAAAGGTGTATTATATTGTTTGATTCTCATTCAAGGATACATATGCAAGCCTCCCATACAGTGCACACGACCTAGAACACTCCGATACAACATAAGCAATTTGAAAATTTCAAAGAAAAAGTGAGAAACTAAAAACCTATTTGCAGCACAATTCAAAGCCTCTTTTGGATTCAAACAGCTTGCCTGAATCTCCAGGAGTCTATTGCTATCAAAAACGAGCCCTAACACCATCAGAATCAAAGCACACAACTCATACGGTTTGCATATATTTCCAAATCTACATATCATATTCCATGCGTTTTTAATACATTCTCTTGATTGATTTGTGTTGCTGACATCTTCCCAAAGCTTTTGGCATTGTCTAATTTCATTATCATGTACAGAATCATGACTTGCCATTAAAACACTTTAGGGGTTTTAAGGTTTAGAATTGGGGCTTTTGCTATACTATAAAATCAGGATTCCAAGCATATATGGTTAAACTCAGCATGATGAGACGAACAGGATGGATACCTCGCGCCCTTTTTATGTTACCCCTATTTCTATTCGCTATTTTCTGTCATTGCATTTAGTGGGGGTTAAAAACCCCCGCTATCTTATTTCTATTTTGCAGAAAAGAGGAAGACGACGATGAGGTGGCTGTGCGTGTGTGGTTGATTCAAACCACGCGCGCTCTTTTTTATTTTTCAGCATATGGCGTGTTTACTTGATATAATGTTTGTTTCTCACTCTACTTACAAACGCGCCTAAGTGATGCAGTGGTGGAAGACGTGGCTTGTAATCTCTGGGACCTGGGTTCGATTCCCAGGTCCCCCCATAGTTCCATATTATTTTTTCAAATGTTTTCCTGTGCAGATTCCAAGATGATGTGCACCATAAACCTCATCCAAGAGCCAGCCAAGTGTCCACAGATGCAGATCCAAGGGCCAAGCATAAGGACCATGGTACTCTGGAGTCAACATGGACGCATGCAACCAGAAAAAGCCAACAGGCCTTGTTCAAATGGGCCTCAAATCTCAATCAAACACCCTCAAATTCCAGCCCACACCCCCCTTGGGTTTACTCTTCTTTTTTTTATTTTGTCATTTTCATTTTTTTATTTGCCTTATTTTATTATTATTAACAATTAACCAACTAATATTTTTTTTATAAAAATCAAAAAAATAGAATTAACATTATTATTATTATTATTCTCATATTATTTTTGTAAATAAAATATTAACAAATAAATAGTTTAATTAGGCAATTTTAACTTCTTTTCTTAATAATTAAAATAGATTTAGAATTAGGTAAAATTAACTTTTAATTTTATTTCTTTTTTTATTTTATTCCATAAAAAACATAAAAAACACAAAAAATATATTTTCTTTTAATAAATCAATTAATTATTTTAACAATTAGTTTTTAATTTCATTTAATCACCAAAAAGCCCAAAAAATTTCAATTTCTTTTCTTAAAAGGGTCAACACCCTTAGAACATTTCCAATTTAATTTTTATTCGCGCATAGTTTATTATTATGTAATTGCTTTCAAGATTGTAATAGTAATTAGGTTTATTGTTTTTATTTACTTTCCGTACTTATTTACCAAAAACGGGTCTTTGTATTTTTGGCGATGTATAGACCCGCGCCTTGTAATAGCGTAGGATTTATGTTTCCGCAATTTACTTTCCGCACCCCTTAACTCTTAAATGCATGAAAGAATGCATGGTAAATAAAATTAACCCGTAGCTCACAAATAACAAAGACAATTAACTGAATACAACACACCAAGCACATGCCACTCTTAGGGTACCCTTCACTCGTTGCCTCAAAACGTGGTCATCAAGTATAGGGTGTCTTAGAGGTCGCCCTTCTATCCAAAAGATACAGTCGCCTCGAAACAGTTGCCTCGGATAAAAAAGGATCTAGGACATTAGGGTTACTTCTAAGATGTCCTACCATTTCTTCGGTGACCACACTGTCCCGATAATCGAATTGACCCGAACACCTCCAACGATGGTGCTACCTACCTCTCAATGGTGGGATAGCACTATCTAAAGGACACTTACACAGCTTAATTCCTTAGGGTAGGTAGATGACTCATGGGTACTTGCTCTTTTCAAAAACAAACAAAATACTTTTCACACCTTACACTTTCAAAAAGTTTTCAAACAATACTTCATACACTCTTGAGGACTGATACAAGAGTTACCTAGAAGTTTTCAAACGAACTTTCTCAAAACCCACACACACTTGAAAAGCAAACAAATTTTGAAAACATAAGAGCAAGTACCTAAGAGCCCGTGGATAACCACGGATAGAAAGGGTGCTAACACCTTCCCTTTCTGTAAATCTACCTCCCGAACCGAGAAACATTCTCGAATAAGGAATTTTGCTGTGCTTTTATCCTTTCCATGTTGGAGAACATAAAAGACGGTGGAGACTCTTGCTTACCGCGACATTTCGCGAAACCAGCTTTAAACAGTCAGTTCTATTTCCACCGATCACAGAACTGGCGACTCTGCTGGGGACAATAAAAGTGAGGTGTACCTTAATATTAGATCATACTTATGTTTTCAATTTCTTTGCTTTGATTGCTTTATATTTGTGGGATTTGCATCGGAGTTTCATAGATCCTAACCCGGATCTGGGGATACCCTTTTAGGTAGCATAAGCTGTGAGGGACCTGTCCGGCGTAGACCGACACGGGTGAAGCAGTGGCTACGTTGGTGTGGCACCTTGGTCTGTACCGATATCCCTTGTGTTGCAACGAGGAGAATATGGGTCTTCTGAGGAGTCATTAAGCACCAACCGACCTTAGAACTCTAATGTGACCCAACTTGGCCATAGAACAGTAACAATATGCTACACCCATTGAGGCTAAACTCTCGCGATGGTTCTGGCCGCAAGAAAAGATTGCGATACTGGAGTTATGACCGATTGAGGGTAGTCAGTGATATTGGGATCCTCTAGAACCCGGTTACTTTTGATAGGACAGGTCTTAACCAACAAACTGAAAGAGGGTAGTACCTGAACTTCATGCTGGCCTAAACTATAAGGGCTGTCTTGTGTGACTTGTGTGCCTTATCATGTTTTCCTTTATGAATATTTGTGGTGTGCTTTATCATAACATCATAACATCATAACATTGCATGCATCCTGCATAAGGACTGACCTATTTCAAAGACAAGAGGGTTTCACCTTTGCTCTGTTTTGTAGGACATCATGATGCCTATGCGAAGGAACACTATCCGGCTCAACTTTGTTCACCCACCTGATTTGCTTAAAGAGTTAGTTGACAGAATTCCAAACACTGCTTCCTTCATCCAGAGGCATGGTTCTCTTCTCGGTTTAGTCACTTCAAAGTGGGACCAACAACTGATGAGTGTCTTGACCCAGTTTTATGATCCCTTGTACAATTGCTTCACCTTTCAAGACTTCCAGCTGGTCCCTACCCTGGAAGAATTCTCTGATTTGCTTAGCATCCCTATCTTGGATCAGACTCCCTTCACTGGTTGGGAGAAGGCTCTTAGACCTGAGGAGATTGCAGCAGCCTTTCCTTTGACCAACAAGGAGGTAATGGACAACTGGGTGACTAGAAGCGGAGTTAAGGGCTTCTTGGCTAAGTTTCTGATTGGTAAAGCTAACGGTTTCTGGAATGACTTAGACTTCAGGGCGTACGAGGACATTCTGGCTCTCTTAATCTATGGGCTAGTATTGTTTCCAAATCCTGATAACTTTGTCAATGTCAATGCCATAAGGATCTTCATGTCTCCGAACCCTGTACCCACTCTCTTGGGTGATATCCTGCAACAACTCTATGCTCGTACTGCCCGAAGACGAGGAACTCTATGGTGTTGTACTCCTTTGTTAGTGAGGTGGTTTATTTCGCACCTCCCCAAGTTCGTGCTAAAGAACCAAGAAGGAAGAGGCTGGGCTCATAGGTTAATGTCTCTCACTGATAATGACATCATTTGGACTCTCAGAGGTTTGGATGAGGTGGCTGTTATTGATAGCTGCGGAGAATATCCTAATGTTCCATTGATTGGTACTCAGGGCTGAATCTCTTATAATCCATGTTTAGCTCTCCGTCAGTTTGGAAGAGCCAAAAGAGCAGGGCCTCATGAGATGTTGGTACCTCACATCAGTTTTGAGTTTCAGGTAGATAGCGACGAACTGCACCGTAGATTCATTAAAGCTTGGGACATAATTCACAAAGCTGACCCACATTAGTTGGGACTGAAGACTTCTCTACCAATGGAACCCTATTACAAGTGGGTCCGCATCCGTGCTCAGAAGTTAGGTATGCCATATGAAGCTGTCAGGCCTATCATTCTTGAAATTCCTGATGGAGACGGGGTTCCTCCAACTGTTCTCCCTCCTCAGATACCCACTGATGTTGATACCCTAAAAAGGTCTTGGGCGCAACTACAGGAAGAGCGGGATTATTATCGGGAAAAGTTCAACGAACAGGAACAGAAGATCCAGAAGCTGACCAAGCAATTGGAGAACGAGCGAACCCTGAATGACTATATCCGTACTGAGAAGAGGAGGCCATGGGAGCACTGATGGGCTTTGGATGTTTCTTTTACAGCTTTATTTCCTTTTTCAGTATTTTCATTCTTGTAACGCCTAAGGGCAAATTGTTGAACAATTTAAAGTTTGAATCTAATAAAGTGTGTTCCGTTTGTCTACAAAGTTGATTCCCGATTGTCTTTGAAAACATAATTCATACGCATTTCATTCATCATATGCATCACAGGTACCCTTTTTCTACATGTTGCTTAATCTTCTTCGCTGTTTATTTCAGCACTCAAGCATCATGAATCCTGAACTCACTACCGAGCAAGCTATCAAGGCCCTCCAGGCCCAGAACGCCCAATTTCAAGAGATGGTCATGAACTTGGCCCAAGGACAACAAGAGCTGAAGGCTTTGCTCCTGAAGAAGAAAAAGAAGAAGAGGACTGCTGTTCAACACTGGGCGCAGACTCAGGAATACACTGCAAAATGAAGCTGAGAGGACTACTCCATCTGTGGGGGAAGGCAGTCACCAAGGGAGAGAGGTTCCTAGTCCTGTGGTTTCTGACACCGAGACAGATTTCAACGATGAACAGTACCCTCCTGCTAAGGACCGGTACAAGCAATTGGAGGACAGGCTAAATGCTATGGAGATTCAACGTGTGCCTGGGTTGGATTTCGGAGACTTAGGGTTATCTTCTGGGGTGGTGATCCCGCACAAGTTCAAGGCGCCTGCCTTTGTGAAGTATGACGGGGCTTCCTGCCCTAAGATGCACCTTCGTTCTTATGTAAGGAAGATCCAGCCTTACACAGCAGACAGGAACTTATGGATCCATTTCTTCCAGGAGAGTCTTTTAGGGACTCATCTCGAATGGTTCTATCAGCTGGATGGAACCAACATTCGTAACTGGGAGGATTTGGCTACTGCTTTTTACAAGCAGTATCAGTATAATTCGACCTCACTCCTACGCGTACCCAACTCCAGGGTATGTCGCTAGGATCGGGAGAAGGTTTTAAGGAGTACGCACAGAAATGGAGAGACCTGGCTGGCAGGGTGCAGCCACCGTTGACGGATCGTGAACTAGTGGACATGTTCTTGGGGACCCTATCTGGTCCACTCTTCAACCATCTCATTGGTAATTCCTCTGCTGGGTTTACTGACCTGATCCTGACTGGTGAAAGGATCGAAGCTGGTATAAAATCAGGGAAGATACAGAAAGGTGCCTCCTCAAATACTGAAAAGAAGCCCTTCAAGAAAGAGGCTAGTGCTGTGTACAGTCCCAGGAGACAGAACAAACCAGAACGCCGCCAAACTGTCAAAGCGGTGGTTATTTCTAAGCCTGCTGCTGCTCCTCAGCAATATAACCAGCCAAGAGCTGAGAGGCCCAAAAGGTAGTATACTCGGCTCAGCATGACTCTCTCTCAGATATTGCCACAACTGCTGTCCACCAATCTGGTAACTGTCAAGGACGCTCCGAAGGTGGTAAACACAGCATCTCCAAAGTACAACCCCAACGCCCGCTGCGCTTATCACTCTGACAGCACGGGGCATAACACTGATGACTGTTGGGCTCTGAGGAATAAGGTTCAAGACCTTATTGATGCTAAAGAGGTACAGTTTGAGGCGCCCAAGAAGCCTAATATGGTGACTGCTCCCATGCCCAACCATGGAGTGAATGCTATTGAGGATGAAGATGAAGTGGAAGAATCCGAGTTTGACAGCTGGGTCTACCCAACGACCAACGGTGGACCTAGAAACTGGACTGCAAAAGACTTTATACCTATTACTTTTGTCACTCAGTAATGAACTCTTTTGTTTTAAAGTTGTAACAAACAATATTACTAAACTCTATGGCCCGGTGTCTTACCCGGGGCACCGTGGTTTTATTTGTGAGGGCTTTTGTGTGTCACTTCCATATATCATGAATAAAAGCATTGGACGTTTTTACATTTCAAATCTTGCGCTCCCTTTCTTTCTTTATATATTGCAAAACAACTGTATTTACACACACTCACTTATACAGGTTCCAATCCACTATGGATCTCACTGGTAACGACTCTGCTACTGCCAGTTATGACTTCGAAAATCCGATCAACTTAGCCGAAGACGAAGGTGGAGATGATTGCGAAGTGCCCGGTGAGCTTGCAAGACTGCTACTCCAGGAAGAGAGGGCCATTCAGCCACATGAGGAGCCAGTGGAAACGGTAAATCTAGGTACTGAGACAGACAGAAAGGAAGTCAAGATTGGTGCTAATCTAGAGCTCAGTGTGAAACAACGGTTGATCCAGATGCTGCATGACTACATGGAAATCTTTGCCTGGTCCTACGAAGACATGCCTGGGTTGGATACCGACATTGTGGTTCATCACCTACCTACCAAGGAAGACTGCCCTCCGGTTAAACAGAAGGTCCGCCGTATGCGTCCAGAGATGTCCGAGAAGATAAAAGCTGAGGTTATGAAACAATTTGATGCCGGTTTTCTTGCAGTGACTTCTTACCCTCAATGGGTTGCCAACGTGGTTCCAGTGCCGAAGAAAGATGGTAAGGTCAGAATGTGTGTTGACTACAGGGATTTGAACAGGGCGAGCCCTAAAGATGATTTCCCTCTGCCTCATATCGATGTTCTGGTTGACAATACTGCCCAACATAAAGTATTCTCCTTCATGGATGGCTTCTCCGGTTATAATCAGATCAAGATGGCTCCTGAAGACATGGAGAAGACCACTTTTTTTACTCAGTGGGGCACCTTTTGCTACAAGGTCATGCCTTTTGGGTTGAAAAATGCTGGGGCAACCTACCAACGTGCCATGGTTGCTTTATTTCATGACATGATCCACCATGAGATTGAAGTATACGTCGATGATATGATTGCAAGGTCCCAAACTGAAGAGGAACACCTTGACCATCTACAGAAATTGTTTGACCGTCTGAAGTTGTACAAGCTGAGGTTGAACCCGAACAAGTGCACCTTCGGGGTAAGATCTGGAAAATTGCTAGGCTTTGTCGTAAGCGACAAAGGTATTCAAGTGGACCCTGCCAAGGTGAAAGACATACGAGAAATTCCAGCGCCCAAGACATAGAAAGAAGTCAGAGGTTTTCTGGGACAGCTGAATTACATTGCCCGATTCATCTCACATCTAACTGCTACCTGTGAACCAATCTTCAAGCTATTGAAGAAAGATCAAGTAGTACGTTGGAACAATGAATGTCAGGCCGCTTTCGACAGAATTAAAGAGTATCTCCAAGAACCACCCATTCTTATGCCACCGGTTGAAGGGAGACCTCTGATATTATACATGACAGTACTTGACAGCTCAATGGGGTGTGTGCTGGGGCAGCAGGACGAGTCTGGCCGAAAAGAGCACGCCATTTATTACCTTAGCAAAAAGTTTACCGACTGTGAGACCCGATACTCACTGCTCGAGAAAACTTGCTGCGCTTTGGTATGGGCTGCTCGCTGGCTGAGACAGTATATGCTGACTCACACTACTCTGTTGATTTCAAAAATGGATCCAATAAAGTACATATTCGAAAAGCCTGCTCTGTCTGGAAGAATAGCAAGATGGCAGATGATCTTAACAGAATACGACATCCAGTACATGACTCAGAAAGCAATCAAGGGAAGTGTAGTGGCAGACCATTTGGCACACCAGGCAGTGGACGACTACCAATCTATAAACTTTGAATTTCCAGACGAGGATATCATGGTAGTGACTGATTGTGAAGTACCTGGACCGGATGAAGGACCTGAGGAAGGATCCCGATGGTCTATGCACTTTGACGGAGCCTCAAACGCTTTGGGTAATGGCATCGGCGCTGTGATCATATCCCCAAAAGGCACTCATACTCCACTTACTGCCCGACTATGTTTCAACTGCACCAACAACATGGCAGAGTATGAGGCATGCATCATGGGTCTTCAAGCTGCAATTGACTTAAGGATCAAGTTTCTGAGTGTCTTCGGAGATTCCACTCTCGTAATCAATCAGATCAAAGGCGAGTGGGATACGAAACACCCAAATCTCATTCCTTACAAAGAGTATGTGTTGACGTTGATCCCCCATTTCACGGAGATAACTTTTGAACACTTCCCAAGAGAGGAGAATCAGTTGGCGGACGCGTTAGCTACGATGTCTTCTATGTTCAAAGTCAAATGGGACAACGAGGCTCCCCGGATCATTATCTGGAAATTGGACGAACCTGCACATTACTGTGATCTTGAGGTTGAAGAGGTAACTGAAAAACCTTGGTATCACGAGGTGAAGAGGTACTTGGAAGCTCAAGAATACCCCGAGGGTGCATCCGTTAACGACAAAAAATTCCTGAGAAGGTTCGCTGCAAAGTTCTTCCTCAGCAATGCCATTCTATACAAGCGAAACAATGATTCAACTTTACTGCGTTGTGTGGATAAGACTGAAGCAGAAAAGATCATGGCAGAACTACATGAAGGTACCTTCGGAACACATTCCAGTGGGCATACTATGGCAAAGAAAATCCTTCGGGCGGAATATTTCTGGTCCACAATGGAAGCTGACTGTTACCAACATTCTCGGACATGTCATAAATGCCAGATATATGCTGATAAGGTGCATGTTCCTCCAGTACCTCTGAATGTCTTGACAACACCATGGCCTTTTGCAATGTGGGGCATTGATATGATCGGTGAGATCAGACCTACGGCATACAACGGGCATCGCTTCATCCTGGTAGCGATTGATTACTTCACAAAGTGGGTTGAAGCAGCTTCCTACGCTACGGTAACCAAGAACGTCGTGGCACGGTTCATTCCGCATAACCTGATCTATCGATACGGTGTACCTGAGAGGATCATTACGGATAATGGTACCAATCTTAACAACAAGATGATCACTGAGCTCTGCGAGCAATTCAAGATACAGCACCACAACTCTTCTCCTTACCGGCCGAAGATGAATGGGGCTGTCGAAGCGGCAAATAAGAATATCAAGAAAATTGTGCAGAAGATGACAGTGACCTACAAAGATTGGCACGAGATGTTACCGTTTGCTCTCCATGGGTACCGTACCTCAGCAAGGACGTCAACCGGGGAAACACCCTTCTCCTTGGTCTATGGCATGGAGGCAGTCTTGCCTATTGAAGTCCAGATACCCTCCCTCCAGATAATGAAGGATGCAGGTCTGAGCAAAGATGGCTGGATCTAGACTAGACTTGATCAATTAAACCCAATCGACGAAAAGAGACTCACTGCTATTTGTCATGGTCAAACATACCAAAAACGGATGATCAGGGCATTTAACAAGAAAGTCAGACCACAAGAGTATCAAGTTGGAGACCTGGTAATCAAACACATCATCCTTCCTCAAAGTGATCCCAGGGGAAAATGGACCCCCACATACGAAAGGCCATTTGTGGTTAAACATGTCTTCTCAGGAGGAGCCATGATCCTAACCACCATGGATGGTGACGACCTTTCTCACCCCGCCAATGCAGACATAGTAAAAAGATACTACGCATGAATTAAAGACCCGCTAGGTTGACACACCTAGGAAAAAGCAAGGGCTTCCCGGCGAACCAAAAGGGTTCGGGCAAAAATAAGGGATGAAAAATGAAAAAATCTGTACACCCGGCAAGTCGAAAACCTGAAAAGGCGGCTTGGGCAAAAATGGGTATCCCGGTGGACTGAAAACCCGAAAGCGCGGTCCAGGCAAAAGTTAGGGATAAGCGTAATACTATGTCTCATTGAATCACCCTGCATCCAGAATCCGGTATCAAACATCAGGTTCAGACGGCATCGATCGATCAGTTTCATCCTCAACTAAGCAGCCAAGTGATGAGACGCTTGAAGACATAAAGGCGATAGCAGAGTTGAAACCCAGTGGGACTTTTTCACATAGCTGTTTTGTTTTCCCTTGTACAAATTGTATAAACTCTATTCTGTTCTGCGGCGTTCTCTTACTAGGACGTCAACCTCTTGTACATAAACGCCTATTCTCAGGCAAATTCAAAAATCAATACAAATTCACTTTTCAGACCAATTGCCAATTGGTTTTCCTTTTTTCTGTTTTGTTTTGTAAAGAACGTCCAATGTTCAATTTTTGATATATGCATTTGACACTAATTGCTAATTCATAAATATTTGAATACGAAACGAAGGATTAATTACAGGTGACATCAGAAACAGGGGAAATAAAAATTGTCTAAACGATCTAGTTGCTCTGTCCACCAAGGTACCAAGGTAGGTTCGGCTGAAGAATTTAACCAACATACCTCCACTCCCCGGGAGTAAGACAAATTTCAGCAATACTCTCCCTCGAGCAGAGTTGGTCTCCCGTCAGCCCTACAAGGCACAATATCTCCAGTAAGTCAGCAACACTCTCCCCAAGCAGAGTTAGCCTACAGTCAGCCTTACGGAAGTTGGGTATCCCCAGAAAATCTCAATATTCCCCACCGGAGTATACAGACATTCCTAACAAGCATCCCCGGAAGTCTTAATATAAGATTGTTCCCCAGCGGAATACAGAACATCCCGGTAGAGCCACTTCCCCAGTGCAGTCTCAAAAGTCTCCCCAGGAGAGTTGAATCAATCTCCCCAATAGGAAGCTTATCCCCAGTAGATTCTGGAAGCCTATCCCCTGCAGAGCACGAACGCGTCTTCCCGGACTTTATTCAAAGGTTATGCTCCACCAGAGCTTATAACTGGGTTATCCTCAGCTAAAAACCACGGAAAGATCATCCTCGGCGAAGCTATTTCTATCCCCCAACGGAGTTCATCAAGAATCCTCCAACATAACATATCAACGGTATCCCCAGCGGAGTTGTCATCAAACCTCAGCGAAGTATCTCTTCCCACAGAGTATTCCCCACAGAGTAATCTCTTCGCCAAGTTTATTCCCCAACGGAGTCACCTTCTCCTACCGGTTTATTCTTGCAATCCTCATCCCCAGCGGGAACGAAGAACGCTACTCTTCAGCATCAGCCCAGGATTCAACTTCCCGGCATTCGTCAAGGATTTATTTTCCTAGACGAAAATACATTCATAAACATATCACATTTCATACATCCTGCTTACATACACAATGCATGCACATACGCATCATATCACACAATCTCGTCTATTTTGAGAACATCATGACATCATGCAATTCATACATCATGACATTGCATACAACTGATGTTTTACCTTTTCAGGAAAAAGGTCCATCCAAGGATAATTACTATCAACTATCGTAATTCCAGATTCGATACCTGTATCTAGCCAGGGCATATCTGTTGATGACTATTTCCAGATTTGATTCCTGTATCCAGCCAGGGCACGTCTGAAGAGTTTGAAGATTCGATTCCTGTATCCAGCCAGGGCATATCTGTTGACGACTATTTCCAGATTCGATTCCTGTATCCAGCCAGGGCATATCTGTTGACGACTATTTCCAGATTCGATTCCTGTATCCAGCCAGGGCATGTCTGTGAATGACTGAGTGAAGATCAACACCTGTAACAGGCCAGGAAACCATCTTCCTTTCTCAAGTACGCGAATTCTCGCTAAGGAATCTCTTACGCGATCGACACCCTCCGATGGCATCTATAAGCCCATCCTCCTATCCATTACAGTTCCAAATGACATCTATAAGCCCATTCCCGACAAGGTTCTGTCACATCTCCAGATGGCATCTATAAGCCCATCCTCCTATCCATCATCCTCTCCAAATGGCATCTGTAAGCCCATTCCCAACATCACACTGCTGATACTCTACTATGTGAGTGCAAATTTCTGGGTACTCTAGTGTTCAATCATCTTCCACCCTCGGATCATGAAAGGCACACAAGCCAATCTACATCCTCAGGTCTAAGAAGATTGAACAGGGGCAACTATTGCACCCCAAAATTTTCCCTCCCATAATCTTCAAAGTTTTGCCAAGCATCACCTCAAATGGTTCAAAGTCTACTCAAGGGCTACACAGTCAACCATCCTCCTAAGCCAGTCAAATTAGGGTTTTGGTTCTTGCAAAGAAGTTGAGGTTTTCAAGGGCTCAATCAAGTCCCATATGCTCATCTACATTGTCAAGCATCTACATGTCAAGTTTCAAGGCTCACAAGGTCAAGTTGCACAATCAAAAACCCTAATTGCTTCACAGTCAACTGTAGGGGCAAAATGGTCATTTGGTAGTCAAAAGTCAAAATTTTTGGTCAACATCTTATTTTGAAGCCACAATCATCATTTGGTAAAGTCTTGACCATGATTCCACAAGAATGGCTCAAAAATTATCAAGGTGTCAAAAGTTTCTATTTTTGGACAGCTGAAAAGTCAACTGTAACTTGACCAAGGCATAACTTTTTCATGGTTCATCAGAAAAATCCCATCCAATGCTCATCCTGAAGGGGAATACATTTCCTACAATTCATCTTCACATTCCAAATCCAAGAAATGCTCTCACAAAAAGTTATCAATTTCAACATTATAGGTCATTTTCAAAAGTCAACAAAAAGGCACTTTAAGTCAAAGACCATAACTTGAGATTGGTAAATCAAAATGACATGGGACCAAAGGCATTGGTTAGAGGACTTCAAGTCCTTTCCAAAATGTCCAAGAACATGTTCATAGCTTCAAAATTGAGCAAGATATGCATTGGAGAAGTTGGGAAATTTTTGTGAAATGGCCAAAGTCAACTATCCTTGAAACTTCATTTTTGACAAAAAGGGCCCACCTTTTCCACTTGGTTCAGCTTGGCCATGCCTCCCACGTGTCCCATGATTTATTCCAAGATTAAAAATTAATTTTTCCATTTTTATTTAATTTTATTTGATTTAATCCATTTTAAATCTTTAACATTCAAAAAAAAATCAAAAAAATTAATTCAAGGATATCTTATGGTTTGAATGGTCTTGATACATCATAATTCACATGCCAAACTCGTGTAAGGCCTATTTCAAGCACAAAAATTCAAATTTTGACAAGAATGGTAAGTTGCTTTAATGGAGGTTATGGCAAAATCTCAAACATAATTGCAAGGGTTAAAGGTGCATTATATTGTTTGATTCTCATTCAAGGATACATATGCAAGCCTCCCATACAGAGTACACGACCTAGAACACTCCGATACAGCATAAGAAATTTGAAAATTTCAAAGAAAAAGTGAGAAACTGAAAACCTATTTGCAGCGCAATTCAAAGCCTCTTTTGGATTCAAACAGCTTGCCTGAATCTCAAGGAGTCTATTGCTATAAAAAACGAGCCCTAACACCATCAGAATCAAAGCACACAACTCATACGGTTTGCATATATTTCCAAATCTACATATCATATTCCATGCGTTTTTAATACATTCTCTTGATTGATTTGTGTTGCTGACATCTTCCCAAAGCTTTTGGCATTGTCTAATTTCATTATCATGTACAGAATCATGACTTGCCATTAAAACACTTTAGGGTTTTTAAGGTTTAGAATTGGGGCTTTTGCTATACTGTAAAATCAGGATTCCAAACATATATGGTCAAACTCAACATGATGAGACGAACAAGATGGATACCTCGCGCCCTTTTTATGTTACCCCTATTTCTATTCGCTATTTTCTGTCATTGCATTTAGTGGGGGTTAAAAACCCCCGCTATCTTATTTCTATTTTGCAGAAAAGAGGAAGACGATGATGAGGTGGATGTGCGTGTGTGGTTGATTCAAACCACGCACACTCTTTTTTATTTTTCAGCATATGGCGTGTTTACTTGATATAATGTTTGTTTCTCACTCTACTTACAAACGCGCCTAAGTGATGCAGTGGTGGAAGACATGGCTTGTAATCTCTGGAACCTGGGTTCGATTCCCAGGTCCCCCCCATAGTTCCATATTATTTTTTCAAATGCTTTCCTGTGCAGATTCCAAGATGATGTGCACCATAAACCTCATCCAAGAGCCAGCCAAGTGTCCACAGATGCAGATCCTAGGGCCAAGCATAAGGACCATGGTACTCTGGAGTCAACATGGACGCAGGCAACCAGAAAAAGTCAACAGGCCTTGTTCAAATGGGCCTCAAATCTCAATCAAACACCCTCAAATTCCAGCCCACACCCCCCTTGAGTTTACTCTTCTTTTATTTATTTTGTCATTTTCATTTTTTTATTTGCCTTATTTTATTATTATTAACAATTAACCAACTAATATTTTTTTTTATAAAAATAAAAAAAATAGAATTAACATTATTATTATTATTATTCTCATATTAGTTTTGTAAATAAAATATTAACAAATAAATAGTTTAATTAGGCAATTTTAACTTCTTTTCTTAACAATTAAAATAGATTTAGAATTAGGTAAAATTAACTTTTAATTTTATTTCTTTTTTTATTTTATTCCATAAAAAACATAAAAAACACAAAAAATATATTTTCTTTTAATAAATCAATTAATTAGTTTAACAATTAGTTTTTAATTTCATTTAATCACCAAAAAGACCAAAAAATTTCAATTTCTTTTCTTAAAAGGGTCAACACCCTTAGAACATTTCCGATTTAATTTTTATTCGCGCATAGTTTATTATTATGTAATTGCTTTCAAGATTGTAATAGTAATTAGGTTTATTGTTTTTATTTACTTTCCGTACTTATTTACCAAAAACGGGTCTTTGTATTTTTGGCGATGTATAGACCCGTGCCTTGTAATAGCGTAGGATTTATGTTTCCGCAATTTACTTTCCGCACCCCTTAACTGTTAAATGCATGAAAGAATGCATGGTAAATAAAATTAACCCGTAGCTCACAAATAACAAAGACAATTAACTGAATACAACACACCAAGCACATGCCACTCTTAGGGTACGCTTCACTCGTTGCCTCAAAACGTGGTCATCAAGTATAGGGTGTCTTAGAGGTCGCCCTTCTGTCCAAAAGATCCAGTCGCCTCGAAACGGTTGCCTCGGATAAAAAAGGATCTAGGACATTAGGGTTACTTCTAAGATGTCCTACCATTGCTTCGGTGACCACACTGTCCCGATAATCGAATTGACCCGAACACCTCCAACGATGGTGCTACCTACCTCTCAATGGTGGGATAGCACTATCTAAAGGACACTTACACAGCTTAATTCCTTAGGGTAGGTAGATGACTCATGGGTACTTGCTCTTTTCAAAAACAAACAAAATACTTTTCACACCTTACACTTTCAAAAAGTTTTCAAACAATACTTCATACACTCTTGAGGACTGATACAAGAGTTACCTAGAAGTTTTCAAACGAACTTTCTCAAAACCCACACACACTTGAAAAGCAAACAAATTTTGAAAACATAAGAGCAAGTACCTAAGAGCCTGTGGATAACCACGGATAGAAAGGGTGCTAACACCTTCCCTTTCTATAAATCTACCTCCCGAACCGAGAAACATTCTCGAATAAGGAATTTTGCTGTGCTTTTGTCCTTTCCATGTTGGAGAACATAAAAGACGGTGGCGACTCTTGCTTACCGCGACATTTCGCGAAACCAGCTTTAAACAGTCAGTTCTATTTCCACCGATCACACCTATTAACAAAGCCATCAAGAGGGCACTCAAAAAACATGTCCAGGTACACTGAACATGAGAAAATGGCATGTGTCCCTTGCAAACATGGAAATAATTAAATGCTGATTGTGGATTTAATTCCTGAGTTAAAGGCCAGATTCTTGCCTTTTCTGTTCCTAAAGAGCTGATTCGACCAGAGTGACTCTTTTCAAATCAAGCAGTCAAAGCAGAAGGAGTCCCATTCGAAGGAGGCAAATCAGGACCAATCGAAGAGCAGGGGCTGAAGGCATTCGAAATTCAAAAGTGTCCAGGTTCATTCAAGAGACATGAATATTTCAAAAAAGGAAATTATTTAATGTGTCTGATTCTTGTCTCATGGCTTTAAAGGCCTGTTTAATGGGTTGTCTCTTGCCGTTACTATACCCCCACACTCCTATAAATACAGTGGCAAGCATGCAGTGCAGGACACGAACAAAAAACATTACAAAAATTACAGAAAAAACACACAACATGAGAACAAAAAACATTGGAGTTACGCTGCCAAAAGTTGTCAACATTTTCAGAAGTGATCCAGGCCAAAGCAACCCTTCAACAAAAGTATCCACGCCCAGAAATCCCAGATTGAAAGTGCTCCCATCCAGCCAGTGCCCAAATCGAAGACTTAATCTGCAGGTAAGAAAGGGTAAATTGTCCAACTTTACATTTGCATAACACATTATTACTTATTGTTACCTTTGATTTGCCATCCTAGACAGGATCGAAAGGCCTGGGTTTGGCGCCCAGGTCATGTTCCTCGTTTGCTAACACTTGCTGCAGACATAGCCTGAAGAGACCCAGCAAGCGCAGGATCGAAGGAGACCCAGCAAGCGCATGATCGAAGGGCCTGGGGTTCAATACCCAGGCCCTACATTTTATTTCGCTAACATACCTTTGCAGGTATAACATTCCAGATCGAAGGAGACACCTTCTCTGGATCAAACCCATTAGCATGCTGGATCGAAGGAGGCATCTCATTCTTGAATCGAAAGCCATGACCTCCATGATCAAAAGACAATCCCCTTCCCTGGATTGAAGGCTGTTCATGCCCACTTCCTGGCCCAATCGAAAGAGCCATGACCCTGTCTGGATCGAAGCTTCCATTCCCTCCTTGGCTCTAAACTACTTTTTTTCCCCTGGATCGAAGGATCCCCCTTGTATTTTATTTTTGTTTTCATTGACATCTTTTTATCTTTTTTAGTTAACATAAAAATCAAAAAAACCACAAAAACATTAGGCTAGTTTTTTTTTCTATTAAATTAACTTTGTTAATTAACTCTTTAATTATCTTAACATTTTCTCAAAAAACTAAATTTAGTAGATTTAGATCATTTTTTCCAAAATAAAATAAAACAACAAAAATATTTTATTCTTAGGATTTTTAGAGGTTATTTTCAGATTCGTGCGCGTTTATTTTTTTATAACTGTCTACTGGTTTGTAATAGCTTAAACTAAGACTTTTACACTTTACTGCTTTATTCCCCCAATTTTTGGACATGTAAATAATCCCCTTCCTCGAAGCTTTGTAATAGCGTAGGATTTACAATTCCCGCACTTTAAATTCATGTACATATATTAACTGTTTAGATGTATGCTAACTAGGCTATGCATGACAAGATTAACTCTTAACTTAAAATCAACAGTAGCTCACCATAACATGTACAAAGATAATATAAACTAAAAATTGACACACTCGCACATGTCACTCTTAGGGTACACCTCACTTGGTCGCCTCAAACGTGGTCATTAAGTATAGGATGTCTTAGAGGTCGCCCTCCTGTCCAAAGATCAAAGTTGCCTCGAAACGGTTGCCTCGATAAAAATGATCTAAGACATTAGGGTTACCGCTAAAGCATCCTAACATTGCTTTAGTGACCACACGTCCCTTAAATCGAATTGACCCGAAAACTCCAACGACGATGCTACCTACTCCTCAATAATGGGATAGCACTGTCTAAAGGACATTTGCACAGTTTAATTCCTTTTTTAGTAGGTAGATGTTCTTAAGTACTTGCTCCTTTTTAAAACAAAAACAAACTTTTCGCACTTACACTCTCTTCAAAAACAAAACTCTTTTCAAAACCCACAAACACAAAGAAAAGCAAACTTTTGAAAACATAGTGAGCAAGTACCTAAGAGCCCGTGGATAACCACGGATAGAAAGGGTGCTAACACCTTCCCTTTCTATAATCTACCTCCTGAACCTGAGAAACATCTCGAAAAGGAATTTTTCTGTGCTTTTGTCCTTTCCTTGTTGGATAAAATAAAAGACGGTGGCGGCTCTTGCTTACCGCGACATTTTGCGAAAACAAACGCAAACACGAACCAGCATTCCCAAACAGTGAGTTCTCATTCCCACCGATCACGTGCCCCAATGTCTTGCTGTCTACCTTGTTTACCATGCCCCAAGCTTGTATGAACCTCTGATGGTAACCTTAAACATCATCCTCGTAGTTGAACATAATGCCTTGAACCAATACATCATGAGGACCATCCCTTTTAGCATACCCAAACTATCGCAACGCCAAACAAGGAGTATAAGTGATTCCTCCCCTAATTCCTAGGAGAGGGACATTAGGGAATTCCCCATAATGATCAATGATAGTAACATTCTCCAAGGATTAGGGACACCAATGAATGCCCAAATGTGTGAGGGATATCAACCTATTAGACCATCTCATGCCCTGCTCATTTTTCAAAACAGATCGAGGCAGGTGTGAAATAAACCACCTAGCCAACAAAGGAGTGCAACACAGAAGGGTCCCTCTTCTCTTTAAAGTACAGGTATGCAGAGAGTGTAGCATGTCTCCAAGTAAAGTGGGCACCGGATAATGAGACAGAAAAACTTTGACCGCATTCACATCTATGAGTTGGTCCAGATTAGGAAATAGTACCATCCCATATATGAGAAGGGCCAACACTTCTTCAAAAGCTTGTAAATCCAGGTTATCCCAAAAAAGGCGAGCCTTCTAAAATAGGAATTTAGATAGAAACCCTTTGAGGGCTCTTCTTGTTTCCCAATTTACCACTACATAGGACCGTTGTAAAGACAGAGCGTGAGCAATCTCTTCAAGTTTTGGGTCTCTTTCCATACCATTGAAGGGTAACTGATTGAGAATGGGCACCCCTAATAACTGAGAAAACTCCTCCATAGTAGGCACCAATTGGTAATTAGGAAAGGTGAAGCAGTGATGTAAATGGTCGAAGAATTGAAAGAGCACCTTCAATATTTATTCATTAGGGCTTGAGGTGACCAGATTGAGAAGTTGACCATGTCTTTCAGTGAATGGAGAGCTCTCAGGAACCCTTGATGCTAATTCCTTGAGTTGAGGAGGTACCCTTATGATATTGACTTGGATAGTATTCCTGCGAGTGGATGCCATGTCCTACAAAATAGACACAAAGCTAAGTCCTAAAAGTCCTTGAAATGGTTAGTATGATATTCCATGTTATGATATCATGATATCATGATTATGCTAATAAAACAAAAATATAGAAAGCACAAACAAATCACACAAAGACTTTAGGTTTAAGGCTTGCATGGGTTTTAAGGTAAGTACCCTCTTGAAGTTTAGTTAGCTCAACCTGTCCTATCAATAGTAACCGGGTTCTAAGGGATCTCAATATCACTGATCTTTCCCACAAGTTTCATTCTGATAGACAACTGACTTGCCACCAAACAGAACTCGAGAGTCAAATCTCAATGAGTGTAGTATTGAGTATCAACTGACTTCGGGCTACACCAAAGACGACTATCTCACTACTTCGTAATGGCCAAGTTGTTCAATTAAAGGTTCTAAGGTCAGTTGATGTTTCATGACACCATGCAGTGACCCCGTATTCTCCTTGACTACTTAAGGGATACCAGTACCAACCAAAGTGTCACATCAACGTAGCTATCGCTTTGAGTGTCGGTATACCCCGCACAGTTTCCACGATCTATTGCTACTTACCTAAAAGGTGCCCCAGATTCGGGTGTAGGATCTATAGAAACAACCCAAACAACCCCAAAAGGTAAAGCAAACAAAGTATACAAAAGCAGTTAAATAATGTAACCCCACTTTTTTATTGTCCCCAACAGAGTCTCCAGTTCTGTGATACAGTGGTAGAACCAACTGTTTATATTGGTTTTGCATTTTATGTTTGTAAATGTTGCGGTAAGCAAGAGCCGCCATCGACTTTTCTTTTATCCAATTTAAGGATAGGGTGAAAAGAACAGAAAAAGACATTTTCGAGAGTTTTCTGAGTAAGGGGGGTAAATTATGGAAAGGGAAGGTGTTAGCACCCTTTCCATCCGTAGCTTTCTACGGGCTCTTAGAGGTTTGCTCATTTTAAAATACCTTTGTGCTTTGTGTGTTTGAAAATGTTTTCAAAATGCCTTAGTGCGGAAATTCGCTTTATGATAACTCTTGTATCAGTCCTCAAGAGTGTTGACAAAGCGAATGTTTTTGAAACTATTTTGAAATTTTTTTGTGTAGGTGCAAAAAGTTGTTTTGAGTAAACTTCTAACAACTATCTACTTTGTACTCGAAAAGGATCGTTCTTTTCCTCTTTTCCTTTAGACAGTGCTATCCTACTATGATTGAGTAGGTAGCCCTAGTCATTGGATGTTTTGGGGGACGTTCGAAGGGACGTACAATGATAAAGGCAACATATGGAGACACTTTAGTAATTTTGTTTAAGGGACTAGATAATTTACCGAAAGGCGACATCGTAGGGTCATTAAGGGACTATGATATTTGATTTACGGGTCTTTGCTAAGGCGTCCCATTCTCGTGGGACATGATTATTTTAATTTCTGAAAGGCAACCAAAGTGGGCGTACCTTAGAGGTGTATATGTGCAATGATTCAATTCCGTTCATTTATCTTAAGTTTGCTAGCATTGGACTATCAGTCTTTCCATACAAGCCTAATTACTAACAGTTAATATTTTGCAGAAATTTAAAGTGCAGGAATTTAAATCTACGCTATTACAATGCTTTGGGGAGGGGGATATTTACATGTCTAAACTTTGGGGAGAATAAGGAAAGCAATAAAATAAAAGAGTCCTAATTACAGTCTATTACAACCAGGAGGCAGATACAATAATATGAAACAATGCGAAAGAAAAATAACGCGCGAATTTGAAAAGACGTCTAAAATCCTAAAATAAAATCTTTTTTTTTTGTTTTATTTTTGGTTTTTTTATGAAAAGAAAATAAATTGAGAAAAATAAAAATAAACCTAAATTCTAATTTATTTTAATTTTTTTTTAGAAAAGGATGTTAAAATTAATTAATTAATTCAGAAATTGATTTAATTAATAAAATCTAATCCTAATTTTTCTATGATGATTTTTATATTTTTATGTTAATTTTAAAAAAATAAAACTATAGAAAAGAAATGAACAACAAAAATAAAAATATAAGAAGAAAGATCTTTCGATCCCAGGAAAAGATATCTTTGGATCCAATGAAGAGCGTAATCCCTCGATCCAGGGACAAGGTAGCCTTCAATCCAGTTAAAGATGGCCTTCGATCCAGTTGAGGATATTGTTAGGGGTGTATGTTGTATTCCTGCAAGAAATTTATTAGAGAAAACAAGATACAAGTCCAGATTTGGGTCGAATCTAGCCTTAGATTCGACAACATGTGGCTGCATAATCCTAATTAGGATCCTCTGGGTCTGAATCGAAGGCTACTTCATCCATCTTACAACCTCATAAACCCTGAGATTCAAAAGAAAATATGGATCATGCCCATGACATGCCACGATCCTAAAGCCTACGCTTAATCTTGCACGTAGCACAAGAAAGCAATAACAAACATTAGCAACAACATGAATGTATGATTAATATGAATTTAAAAATTGCATGCTTAGCTAGTTTGAGATCGAAAATAAGTTACCAAAGGATTAATTATGTGAGTGATGCTCCAGTGAATGTTGGGCCTGCCTAGTACTTAGGAACGCCTCTTGCAAATTTCAGGGAGTGAGTGAAGTGTTATTGAAAATTGTTTCGATTTGGATCACTTATGAGATTTTTTTGATAACTTTTGTGGTTTATGGGGCAACATATCTCCAATGTGTGTGTAGTCTCCATCTGCGTATGTATCTTATGTATTTATAGGAGATAGAGAGAGGGTCATAGCATAGAAAGAGCAAGGGACAACCATAATTAGGCTTTGAAAGCCAAATCTGACACATTAAGAGATTGCCTTTTTTGAGGGATTCCTACCCTTTTGGGTCTTGAGATGAACTTGGACATGTTTGGCTCCTTCAAATGCCTCCCAAGCATGCCCTTCGATTGGCTATGACTTTCTTCCTTCGAATGGACTACTTGTGTACCCTTGGACTGGAACTTTTGTTACTTCCTTCGAATGGCTTCGGTTCTCATCATTGGGGCTTCTTCGTTTGAATCCCTATTCATCTAGCCTAAACGAAAACCCCTTCCTGGCCAATCAAAACTTCCTTTGGTATGAATGTGTTTGTGCAGGAAATGGTAAGAGACAAACATTTACTAGACTTTGAAGACCGTGAGACAAGAATCCAACATATTGAAAGATTTCCATTTTTGAAATATTCATGCCTCTTTGAGCCTTGGGATGAATCTGGACATGGTATTCCTTTGAATGCCTTCTAAGAATGTCCTTCGATTGGCTATGACTTTCTTCCTTTGAATGGACTTCTTTCAACTCAAAACCAATCGAAACATCAACTCTCCCTGACTGGTTGAAAGTTGCTTCAGTTCTTTATCAATTGAAGGCTTTGTAGAAGCCTCCTCACTTTCTTTGGAATTTCCCCAGGGCTCATCATCGTGGCTTTTGATTGAGTCCCTATTTGCTTTGTTCTTCGACTGGCGCTGACATTACCTAACCAAACGAAAGACTTCAACCTAGCCAGTCGAAGCTTCCTTGAATATTTCTTTTTCGTTTTGACCAACTAGATCCAACTTTGACCAAAACCCCTTTTTTAAACAACAATATGTGTTTCCCATCAAAGTGTCCTTCGAATGGGCCCTTTGTGTATTCTTCGTTTTGAACCAATGTGTGTGTTCTTTTGAAGGGGACACATGCATGCTTTGTGCTTTCTTCAAATGACTCTCCAATGCGTGTCCTTCGACTGGACCTTTGGAATGCTCTTTCGAAGGGGCCATATTGTATGCCATAGTGCAGAAACCGTGTTGAGGATTCTTGGCTTTGTGAATTAAAGGCAAGCACAAAGGAAGTATTTGTTTGATACATTAAAGGCAAGTTGAAAGGAGCCTTCGACTTAGTGAATTCAAGGTTGTATGTAGAAGCATTTTCTCCTGATGAATCGAAATCCCGTTAGGGAGGGAGCCTTGTGAATTGAAGGTTTTGTGAGTTAAACTTGATCGAAGGGGGCCCAACACCCAATTGAAGCTTGTGAGTTAGTCTTGCGTCGAAGGAGGTTCAGCGCCCAATCGAAGATTTCTCAGATCCCAATCGAAGTAACCTATTCAGATACCAATCAAAGGACCTTTCTCAATTGCCAATCGAAAGACACTTTGCTAACCTTCAAAAATTTCATTTTTTCTTAGGAAAGTGTTTGTAATCACCTATGTAAGAGAAAAAATCATAGAAAAATATGAGAGCGCAAATTTTCGGGTACAACTAGTTGTCTTTGAAAGTAAAATGTCTTATGGTAAACAATAATGAATCATGGTTATGGTATAAAAGGGCATCCCATATACATATGGAACATTTAAATAAATTAACCAAACATGATATTTTCATTGGCTTACCAAAGATAAAATTTGTCAAAGATAAATTGTGTGATGCTTGTCAAAAGGGAAAAAAAACTAGATCAACTTTCAAATCTAAGAATGTGGTGTCTACTACAAGGCCACTACAATAGTTGCATATGGACTTATTTGGTCCATCAAGAACAAGAAGCTTCATAGGTAATGTATATGCTTTAGTTATTGTTGATGATTTTTCTAGATATTTTTGGACTTTGTTTCTTGTGCCGAAAAGTGATGATTTTAAGGTATTTAAGAAGTATGCATAACAAGTTCAAAACAAAAAATCATTAAAAATGGTATCCATAAGAAGTGATCATGGTGGAGAATTCTAAAATGTATCTTTTGAAGAATTTTGTGAAGAACTTGGTATCTCTCACAATTTTTCAGCACCAAGGACTCCACAACAAAATGGAGTAGTTGAAAGAAAGAATCGATTTCGTGTGGAACTTGCAAGAACAATGCTTAGTGACGCAAATATACCAAAATATTTTTGGGTGGATGCAGTTAGTACGACATGTTATGTTGGTAATCAAGTTATTATTAGACCTATATTGAAAAAGACTCTATATGAACTCTTCAAAGGAAGAAAGCCAAACATTACTCACTTTCATATTTTTGGATGCAAGTGCTTTATCCTCAACAATGACAAAGACAATCTCGGTAAGTTTGACGAGAAATCCAATGAAGGTATATTCCTTGGTTACTCTCTTTCAAGTAAAGCTTATAGAATATACAACAAAATAACTTTAACTATATACGAATATATGCATGTTTCTTTTGATGAAACTAACCCCTCAAAAGAGGATATAGTCTCTTGTGATGATTATGATATTTTAGATATGCCAATAGAAGATGTTACCAAGGCCAATCAAAATAAAAATCAAGATTCTTTCATAGAATTAAATTCTCAACAAGATCTACCCAAATAATGGATGACTCATCGAGATCACCCAATTGACAATATTATCGGTGATATTAGCAAAGGAGTATCAACAGGACTCAATCTTCAAGATGCATGTCTACACATGGAATTTGTATCTTAAATTGAACCTTCCAAAATAGATGAAGCTTTTTTGGAAGATCATTGGATGGTTGCGATGTAAAAAGAATTAAACCAATTCGAAAGAAGTCAAGTTTGGGAACTAGTACCAAGACCAAATGGAAAACATATCATTGGAACTAGATGGGCATTCAAAAACAAACTCGATGAAAATGGGATAATTGTTTAGAACAAAGCAAGATTGTTCACACAAGGATACAATCAAGAAGAATGAATTGATTTTGAAGAAATCTTTGCTCCGGTTGCAAGGTTAGAAGCAATTAGATTATTATTGGCTTACACTTGTTCTATGAATTTTCAGCTTTTCCAAATGGATGTCAAAAGTGAATTCTTGAATGGATACATTAATGAAGAAGTCTATGTGAAACAACCTCCTGGTTTTGAATACTTCAAGAATCCTTCACATGTCTTCAAGTTGAAAAAGGAACTTTATGGATTAAAACAAGCACCAAGGGCATGGTACGATCAATTTAGAAATTTTCTATGTGAAAAGGGCTTTGAAAAGGGACAAGTGGACAATACGCTTTTTATCAAGAAGATCAAGAATCATACTCTACTTGTTCAAGTGTACTTCGATGATATCATCTTTGGATCAACAAATAAAGACTTGTGTGAAGAATTTTCATCCATGATGCAAGGAGAATTCGAAATGTCCTTGATAAATTGAACTACTTTCTTGGATTACAAATCAAGCAGCTTCCAACGGGGACTTTTATTCATCAATCAAAATATTGTAAAGAGTTATTAAAAAAAATTGATATGGATGCAAGCAAACCTATTTCCACTCCAATGGGTTCGGGAACTTATGTGAATCTTGATGAAGCCGGTGTGCCCATAGAAGTGTCAAAATATCGAGGGATGATTGGCTCCCTTTTATACCTAACGACAAGTCGACCCGTCATTATGTTTAACGTATGTATTTGTGATAGATTTCAAGCCAATACAGAGGAGTCTCACTTTTCTGTAGTTAAATGCATTATGAAATATCTTAAGGGAACTACAGACGTCCATTTATGGTATGCTAAGGTAGTATGTGTTCTTTACTTGGTTATTCTGACGCAGATTATACAGGATGTAAAAAAGATAGAAAAGGCACTAGTGGCACGTGTCATATTCTTGGCAACGCTCTAGTATCATGGTCATCCAAGAAGCAAGCATGTGTGAATTTTAGCACGTCTGAAGCGAAATACATTGCGGCTGGAAGTTGTTGCGCTCAAATTCTATGGCTAAAACAACGACTACGTGACTATGTAATTAACTTGGATGCATCCCACTAAAATGCAACAATACAAGTGCAATCAACATCATGAAGAATCCAGTCATGCACTCTCGGACATAGCATATTGATATACGACATCATTTTCTCCGGGATTATGTGCAAAATGGTGACGTTGAAATATTATTTGTTGATACACACAACCAACTAGCAGACATCTTTACAAAGCCTATAGCCAAAGATTCATTCTTCAAGATTCGATGAGAACTTGGTATATTAGATGAACATGACCTATGATTTATATCTCTGAAAAATAAAAGGTGCATGTATTCTTTTCATTAACTTTTATATTATTCTTACCAAGTATATCTCTCTTCATCCTACATTCACTTTGAATGGTTCTATATAATATTTATCTATATGTTCTAATGTTTATTTATATATTCTAACCAAGGAATTACAGAGCTGAAACAAGAAAAATATTAATCTGCCTCGGTAGGACCTAGTAAAGACTAGGCTCAACCAATACAAAATGAATGCCAGAACACTACATTAAAAAATCAGGTGACAAGTCGCAAACTTGACCTTGGTAGGAATGGTATTTACCAACCCACAATGTTGCACTAGGGCGAAGCTAACAGCAACAAGGAAAACGAGTAACAACTCGATAAGGGAAGACTAGTAATAACTAGACTCCTCAGCATACCAAAATGCTGTATTCTGACAAGATACGCGAGTAACGACTCGACAGAGAATAAAGACATGCATGTCTGATCAGAGTTAAACACACATAAGAAAGAGACGGATCGAAGTAGACTCTTAACAAAGGATGCCTGTACAAAGGCGAATCAACAAGGAGGCTAAGCCGAAGGTAGACTCATAAGAAATTAACGCTAATCAAAGACAAATTCCATAACGCAAGGAAGACTAACTGAAGGTAGACTCTTAACAAAGATAATGGAGATATATGTCAGACCAGAGTTAGTCATATACAAGAAAGAGACCGAGCGAAGAAGGCTCTAACGAAGAAACACCAATCGAAGGTGAAATTATTGGGGATACAAATAGACATATACTATGAATAAAACGCCGATCGAAGGAGAGCTTGCAAAGAAAAGAGACTAGCCAAAGAGGACTCCTAACATATGATACCAAGCAAATGTGGATTTAAGGAAAAGAACACCGATCAAAGGCAAAATCACAGGGGGTAAAGATATGCATGTCTGGTCAGAGTTAGACATAAAAAAAATGAAATTAGGCATCAAGAAACAAATGTTTGGAACTGGTATCTAACATAAGAAAAAAGAATAACCGAAGAAAGCCCCAACAAGAAAGTACGCATTCGCCTAACTAAGGATGCCGAATAACTGGACTTTGAAGAGACACTGAAGGACCCTTATCAGAGAAGGTTAGCTAAGCCAACTGAAGGAGAACCCGACTAGCACGAATACCAAAGGCAAGGAAATGACTAAGCAAGACTTTTAGAGAGCACCGATTGAAGGTGAATTCTACCAGAGAAATAGACCAACAGACGGGGGCACTAACAAAGATTGCTAAAACACATTGGGTTTTTGACAGGT
Organism: Vicia faba; assembly: GCA_948472305.1. NCBI lineage: Eukaryota > Viridiplantae > Streptophyta > Magnoliopsida > Fabales > Fabaceae > Vicia > Vicia faba. The sequence goes on along the minus strand of OX451741.1, from coordinate 1,327,202,298 downwards.
TGCAAATATGCAATAACTACAACATCCCTCAGGCCAGAAGCGGGGTGTTATTCTTCAAGAGTGGCAATTTATCTGAATTACCACACACCAAGCATGGATACTCGAATACTCGAGAAATAAGAAAGGTTATAAAATAACTCTTACTCGCACTATGAAGGAAAGGCAAACATGGGTAAAAATAACCAAGGGCTTGAAAATACAAGGGAAAACCACGACTCACCTAGGAAATGGAAAACACCAAAGACCCAACTAGTGAAAATCAAAATAGACTCTGTTGGGGAAATAGAATAGGATCCACCCAAAGCTTTTTGTGTATTGTACCCCAAAATTTTCTCTTCCATTTTCTTCAAGACATCTTCTCAGGCTTCTAGGGTCTTCAATTGCTCAAGGCTACTCAAGAATTGATCAGACAAAATCTCCTCCTAAGCAATTGACCTATAACTAGGGTTTTTCTTTTCTCAAGGAAATTTGAGCTTATAATGACTCAAGTGGATTTCATGGTTCCTCATATGTCTCAAGGAATTCTCATGCCAAATTTCAAGCCATACATCACAAGTTTGCTCAATCAAATAATCAGATGACTGAAAATTAATTATGTTGGACAAAAAGTCAACTATGGTCAACATACAGTCAAACCTCAAGATTTTTGGCCAATATCAATATTTTGAAGTCACATTCATCATTTTATCAAGGGTTGATCATGAGTCATCAAGAAAACTCAAGATTCATCAAAAGTCAAAAGTTACCAAATTAGGGTTTTCTTAAGGAGAAGTCAACTGAACTTTGACCAAGCACAACTTTCACATGCTTCATCAGATTTTCTCAACCAAAGCTCATTTTGAAGGAAATTCAATTCTCTACAATGTATTTCTCTCTAAGCTAAAGTCCAAAAAATTCTTCATTTGATAGATATGGGCCAAAACATTATAGACCATTTCAAAAGTCAACAAAAAGATACTTTTTGTTAAGGCAACTTACATCAAGATAAAGTCTTCAAATGCAACAATTATCAATATAGAGATTGTAGAGGATATCTTGAGCTTTCCAAAAAGTCCAAGATCAGTTTCAAATGATAAACATTGAGAGAGTTATGATTGGTGCAAGTTAAGAAGTTTTGAGAAAATGCATGAAACCTAAAGTGACCAAACCTGAGTTTTTGGGCTAGTGGGCTTGTGTTTTAAGGTCCATGCATGTTATAGGCCTCAATATGAACCTCAGAACTTATTCATACACCCCTTGTATTTTTATGCTATTTATTTTGATTTTATTTATTTAAAATCCAAAATAAATTAGATAAAATAAGAGCCTTTCATACAAGGTCCAAGCCCACACTTTCTTGACCTAATTTGTCTCTATATATTCTCATTATTTCAAACAAGAAAGCCACGAAACCCTTGCACAAGATCACCTTTCCAAAACTCTAAAAAATTCAAGGAACTAGGGAAAGAACAAAACCTTGTTTGCAGCAATCCTCAAGCCAGTTCAAGCATCCCGTCATCATCTTGACGCTCCGAGGAGGCCATCCCAATCCTTAAGCAGTACAAATCGTGCCCTGAATATCACGTTCTATCCTCACTGGTTTTGGTAGTTTTTTTCAAATTTTCAAAACTTTAATTTATGCATTGTTAACTAATTTGACACATTTACACGTGTTCATATACATCATTAGAGCAGATTTGATGCATAATATGTGAGCTTTGGCGCAAAGGCAAGGACTTGCCATGGTTAGGCCGTGAACTGTGTTTTGCTTCGAAACTCCTGATACAACCACTTTTAAGCCAAAACAACCTTACTATTGGATTCAGGGGGTCGATTTAGAGGGACATGGTCCTTCTTTCTTTCTAATGTGCTTTGTTTTGTAGGTTTGGAAAATATATTTATCAGAGAAGACGACCGAAGCTAGGGCTCCGGCGCTTCTCCGACCATCCTGATCTGATTTATAATATATATGCTTTGTTTTGATTAAGTGAATGGATGTATAGCAACCCCAATGGTAGAAGCACATGCGTTAAGACATTACTGCACTAGGGCGTGGGTTCAATCCCCTCCTTTTGCAAAATTTCTTTGTTTTTTCATATTTTTTGCAGGTTTCATATGTATTGCAGCGTGTTTGATTCCTTGACACCAACAAGCATTAGGCGTAGTGGTAAAGAGGCGCGCTGGAGAGGCAGGGGGCGTAGGTTCAACACCCATCCCCAACATTCTTTTTCATTGTTCTTTTACTAACCCTTATCATCTCATTTTGTAATTATTTTATTTTTAATTAATTAACTCTTTTTTTAACCTTAATTATTTTTTTAACTAACCTAAAAACAACACTTTTTATTTTAATAAACCCTTTTTTTAAATACTAATTAATTATATTTTTAGGTTTTATTTAATTAACCTTTCATTAATTTAATTAATTAATTCTTTTTAGGTTTATTTAAGTAATTATCTAAAATTATTTTTCATAAAAATCACTAAAAACATTTTCCTTTGCTATTTTTATCTTACTTTTTCTTAGATCGAGTGTATAGGGCGCGTTCTAATGTAATAATTTAGATTTACTTTTTTTTTCATTTTTTTATTATTATGTAACTGCTTATGGGATGTAATAGTCTATATCTAAATTTGCGCATTTTACTTTCTCGCATTATTTTTATTTAATTGCCCCAAAGCCCTGTAGTAGCTTAGGATGTCGTTTCCGCACTTTTTTTCTTTCTGCTACTATACTCCTATGCTTCTGCTTAGTAACTAGGGTTTGTATGGAAAGATAAAAACGAATGATAGGAAACCCTAAATCAAGACTAAAATAACTGAAATTAACACACTTGCACACTCGCACCTCTAGGGTAACCTCTCTCGTTGCCTTCAGAATAAGAAGGCCATGTCTCTCGAAAGTAGGGACGCTTTAGCAAAGTCTCTCGAATAAAAGATTATAGTCCCTCGATGACCCTTCGAAGTTGCCTTTCGATAAATGATCTAGTCCCTTACAAAATTGCTAAAGTGTTCTTACTAGTTTCCTTCGATTACTGTACTACAACCCTCGATGTCCCTTCACATCCAACGATAGGGCTTCCTACCAACTAATGGTAAAGATAGCACTATCTAAAGGAGAAGGAAAAGTATAAGAATGACCTTGAGTTGGTAGAACTGTTAATAGCTTGCTCACAAACCTTTCAAAATAAAAATATTTCACACAAACACTTTCAAATATATTTTCAAAACACTTCGTACGCATTCTTGAGGACCGATACAAGAATCATTACAAAGTTTAGCCTTACATTGGAAAATTTAAAAATATTTTTCAAGCACACACAATAAGAAAATTTTCAAAAATGAGCTAAGCGATTAAGAGCCCGTAGATAACTATAGATGAAAAGGGTGCTAACACCTTCCCTTTTCATAACCTACCCCCCGAACTCAAAATCTTTAAGGGTATTTCCTGTTCTTTTCACCCTTTACTTATTGGATAAAAGAAAAGTCGATGGAGACTCTAGCTATCCGCAACATTTGTGATAAAACGCAAAACAAGTCAGTTCTCCCACCGTGTTACAGAACTGGCGACTCTGCTGGGGAATTCTTTAAAAAAAGAGGGGTTACCTTAGAGTCTTAGATCACTTTTACTTACTTTTACTTGTCTTCTTTATTTGCTTTAAAATTGAGGGCTTCTTGGATTTAATTTCTTACAAAGATCCTACACCCGGATCTAGGGTACCCTAGGTAATTAACAATTTATCATGGATACTGTACAGCGTGGACCTATGTGGTTGAAGTGATGGCTATGTTATTGTGACACTTTGGTTTGTACCGATGTTCCTTGAGTCAGTCGAGGATAACATTGGGCTGCCGCATAGTGTCATAAGCACTAACTGAATTGTAGAGCCTTAATTGACCCATCTCGGCCATTAGAAGGTAGTGAGATAGCCGGCTTTGGTACAGTCCAGAGTTGGTTGATACTCGATGCTACACTCAGTGAGATTCGAGTTGTGGAATGTTTTGGTGGAAAATCAGTTGCTGTACTAAAATAAAACCTTCGATAAAGATCCGCGATATGAGATTCCCCTGGTTACTATTTTAGGACAGGTTAAGCCAACTGAACTTCAATAGAAAAGGGTACTTACCTACAAATCTCATGCAAGCCTTTAAACCTAAGGCCTTTGTGTGATTTTTGTGTTTGCTATCTTGTTTAAATATGACATCATGACATCATACAGCGGCATTTTCACTAACCTTTTTCAAGGATCTTAGGGAGTTGTGCTGCAGGTTTATCATGAACCAGACTTCTAGCAAGAGGAAAAATGATTTATTTTCCTCTAGCCAGATGCCATCAAGATCAAAGTACATCCTCGTGAGTCAAAAGATAGGACCCACTTGACATGGTGAGCTTGATTCTTATAGAGGAACATTCAAAGATGAAGACGCGAAGCTCTTCAGACAAAGTTACAGACTCAACTTCTACTATTTCATCTCTTTTTTGTTTATCCCGCGAGATCCTTGAAAATATTGCATATGTATCCACATACCATACATATCATCACATAACAGGTTTCCCTAAGACAGGTTTTCTTATCTTCTTGCTGTTTATTTCAGTAAAAGATGTCTCTCGAACAAACCGTCAAAGATCTTCAAGCTTAGAACGCTCAATTTCAACAAATGTTCCTGGACTTAGCCAAGGGGAAAGAAGAGCTAAAGGCCCTCATCACCAAGAAAGGAATAAAAAGACTAAGAAACCAGTCATCATCCTTAATATGGGTAGAAGATTCAAAGGTTCAGTCAAGTGGGCTCTAGATTTTGAGGTCCCATCAAATGAAGATGATAACATGGAGGAAGATGATAAGAGTGTGAAATTTGAGGAGAATAACAACCAGGGTTCTGATGAAGAAGAAGCAGACTATTCAGATGAACAATATCCTCCTGCTAATGAAAAATACAAACAGCTGGAAGATCGTCTCAATACTATGGAGATCAAGAGAGTTCCAGGGTTCGATTTTGAAGAGCTAGACTTAGTCTCATGAGTTGTTATTCCTTACAAATTCAAGGCCCTTACTTTTGCGAAGTATGACAGTGTTTCTTGTCCTAAGATCCATTTAAGGTCTTATGTCTAGAAGATTCAACCCCACACTGCTGATAGGAAGTTATGGGTGCATTTCTTTCAAGAAAGCTTGTCGGGAACACAATTGGAATGGTTCTATCAACTGGAAGAGACCAATATCTGTACTTGGGAAGACTTGGCTGCTGCTTTTTACAAACAATACCAGTACAATGCTGATCTTGCACCAACTCGCATGCAATTACAAAGTATGAATATGGGCTCGAACGAAGGCTTCAAAGAGTATGCCCAGAAATGGAGGGATCTAGCTGGAAGAGTTCAACGTCCTTTATCTGATAGGGAGCTGGATTATATGTTTATGGGAACTTTGACAGGTCCTTTCTTTAATCATCTGATCGGAAGCTCTTCAGCCAGATTTACCGAACTGATATTAACAGGGGAACGGTTTGAAAGTGGAATCAGGAGTGGAAAAACTCAGGTGGCTGCGTCTTCAAGTATTGTGAAGAAGACGTTCAACGGTAAAAAAGTAACTAATGTTGTTGATGGCCAAAAGGGCCGTGCTAGAAATGACCACAACCAGTCTGTGGGAGCTGTGCTAATTTCTAATCCTGCACCAGTGCAACAACATCAACAAGGAAATCAACATAGGTCAGACACACCCAGGAGACAATTTACTAAGATAAAATGCCATTGTCTCAAGAGTTACAACATCTATTGAAGGCAGAGTTGATAATGTTAAGATATCCACCTCAAAATCCCAACACTTCCTCCCCTAAGTACAATCCTAATGTAAGATGTGCCTATCATGCCAATAGTTCTAGACATGACATAGATAGCTATTGGGCTTTGAAAAATAAAATTCAAGACATGATTGACAATAAAGAGATTGAATTTGATCCTCCCGAGATTCTGAATGTGATTACCGCTCCTATGCCTAAGCACGACAAAGACATTAGTGTTGTTGATGATGTTTTGTATGTTTCCACTGTAAGTGAGTTGACTACTCCCCTCCTGATTATTAAGAAGAATTTGTTGTAGGTCGGTTTATTTCTGGGTTGCATTGAAAGATGCTATTGCTGCAAACTGGTGAAAGATAGTATTCAACATCTGATGGATAACCACATAATTCTAGTTGAGAAGACTCCTTCTATTGAGAATTCGTTTCAAGACTTAGAGCTTGAAGAGGTATTTATAATTTTCGGTACTCCTAGAAGGATCCATGCCAAAGAACCTGTGAAGATTAAGGCTGAACCTAGAGTTGCTCCTTTGATAATCACTGCACTCAGACGAATACCATACTCCTCTAACAAGGTTGTCCCTTGGAATTATGGGGCCGACGTCTACTACCATGGCGTCAAGCAAGAACCATTGAATGTTGAAAGTGAAGGTATTGAATTTAATGATTCCAACATTGACAATATTGTCGAGACCAGTTCGTGTTACCTCTACCGAGTCAATTACTGAGACTCAGGGCAAAGAGCAAATGACAGAGCCTGCTTAGGAAGAGGCACCTAAAGAAGTTATCGCTGAAGATACCTACACGAAAGATTTGTAGGAGGTATTAAAAATCATATGAAAAGCGATTACAAGATTGTTTAACAGTTGGGACAAACTCCCTCCAAGATATCCATGTTATCCCTATTGTTGTGCTCAGAAGTCCATGCTCAGGATTTGGTGAAGTTATTGAAATATGCGCATGTAGCGCAAGAAATATTTGCTGATCAATTTGAAAATTATGTTACTAGCCTGAACACTAATAATGGGCTTGGCTTTTCTGATGCTGACTTGAATCCCAAAGGAAGGAACCATAACAAGGCCCTATATGTCTCTATTGAATGCAGGGGCACTACTTTAGCTCATGTGTTGGTTGATACAGGTTCCTCATTAAATGTTTTACCGAAGGGTGCTTTAGACAGGCTTGACTGTGAAAGGGTTGTGCTGAAACCCAGTGGCATTATGGTCAAAGCCTTTGATTATTCTAAGAGGATGGTGCTTGGAGAGGCGGATCTCCCAATCAAAGTAGGTTCACAGGTCTTCTATTCTACCTTCTATGTGATGGACATTCGTCCGACCTATTCTTGTTTACTTGGACGCCCTTGGATCCATGGGGCAGGCGCTGTCACTTTCACTATACATCAAAAGCTGAAATATCCCGTGAAAGGAAAGGTTGTCACGATTTGTGGTGAAGAAGAGTACATGGTAAGTCACTTGAAATCATTTAAGTATGTTGAGATGGAGGACGAATTCATTTAGACTCTCTGCCAGATTTTTGAAGTTATTCCTCGGACAACTACTGCTACTGAAGACGTTTATGTTATTCCTAAATTTACCAGGGTTTCGCCCAGAATGGCTTCTCTGGAAGACGCCAGAGATGTGGTAGAAGAAGGTGGCTGTACTACTTGGGGTCAGCTTCCTGACATTCCTTAGAAGTCTGACAAATTTGGTTTGGGTTTCACTGTAGAGGCTCAGAGGGCTATTCGTCGTGCTCATGCTAGAAGACCACCATTCCGTATCAACAACAATGGAGTCAATCCGATAGAAGATGTTGATAGTGACTATGACCTAGACAGTTAGATGTTTCCTACCACCAACAACAGACTAAGCAATTGGAAGACTAAAGATGTTATACCGATTGTAGCGGTAGAAATGTTGAAGACTAAGCCATTAGATTGACTAGACTTATACATATCAAAATAAAAATCGCCACCGCGCTTTATTGTTTCAAAAGGAATGGGAAAAGAGAGAGTAACCCAAAAAGAGGGGGAAAGATTCCAGGTAAGGGGGTTGGTTATGTAAAGGGAAGGTATTAGCACCCAAAACATCTATGGTACTCCGCATGAACCTCTTGGTAAAATTTGTATATTTTGGCTATACAATGTGTTGGATAGAAATAGATGGTGCAGGTGAGAAGAGAAGTATTTTTTTATGTTTTTGCACCTACCGCGGTTGCGAACCTTTAGTGCATACGTACCACCTTTTGTGCAATAGGGGATCAGGGTACACGCAATTCACCTTTTAAAAATTTTAAAACACAAGTGTGTTGGTTAATTTTATGAGATAAGACATCATCGTCATTGTCCGTGTGGAAAACATACTTACCACCCACAATCATGAGAAAGGAGAATTTGCATCATCTCAAAGTGGAGGCTATGGCTTAGATTTTAAAATCAATAATGCCTCATTCAAAACCCAAGTGGAAAATATCTCTCTTCACTATATATTGTAGAAGTATAGTTGTTTGCATCACTACAAGGGTTGACAAGAGTCCAATCTTTTTGAGAAAAGTTTTTAAAGTAAAATCCAAAGTGGCAAAATGGTTTGAATGAGATTGATTGAATTTTAGTCTTCTCACAAAAAAATATCAAGGTATCATTAAGTTTATTGAAATTTATTCATGAAAATGTTTTGAAAATGCATGGACCTAAGTCCAAGTTTATTATGAAAGTGGTCCAAGTTTAGAAACAAGAAGAGGTTTCAAAAGGAGGGAGAAGATTTTTTAAATTAAAGAAGATGGGAGGAGAAGAAGAGACTCTCCTAAAGCATAAGGTAAAAGCTAGGGATAGGAACCATATAACTAACAAGAAGCCAATACTTGACATTATGATTCAAGATAGAATTACAATTCTTTGGATTTAAACCAAGCAAGTAAAAATGCTAGACCTCTTGAGAGAACTAAACTTCAAGTGTATTAAGTCTTCACAAAAGTTGGGCAGAGTAACGACTGTAAATAGGTGAATTCTAGATTACAAATAAAGTATGTAATCACAATAACCTGCACACAAAACAAACAAACAACCTAATTTCTTGAGGTAAACCTCAAGAACTCTAGAAAAAATATCAACTAAGGTCACAAGGTCTCCAACATAGGCCAAGGTTTCTAATCCTAAGTCCAATAAGTCCAATACTCCATAATGCCAAGGATAGTAACCAAATAGTCCAAGTATCATTAAAGTTTTTTATGGTTTATGTTGATTATTAAGTATCTTCAAAAAGAAAAGAAAAGCTCAAGTGAGCAAAATAAAAATGACATAAAAGTAAATGCTCAAGTGAGCAAAGATGAAAATAGCATGAAATGTAAATGCTAAAGTAAATAGTACAAAAAGCATAAAGGTAAAGTCAATTGTTAATAATTAGTGGTTAGTTGAATGACCATATTGGAACTTACATTTAGAACTCATTAGAGTATTTGTAGAACCAAAGCCTCTCAACAACAAGTTGCATTTGCTTTTTGTCAAGTATATCATCCATTTAAGAATTCTCAAGGCAACATTTAATGATCAACGGTGTTTAAGTGATCCGCGTTGACCACAATTTATGAATATCCATTAGAGGATTGGTAGAACCAAAGCCTCCACACAATGAATCTCAAGTTTATTGGATCAAAGGGGTCAAATTAACATACTTGGGCTTGCAAACATAGGTTTGGGCCACGAATTATCATTTATTCGAATGGGACAAAATTTAGCGCTATGTTAAGCAATCGTAAGTGTACTTATGTAAAAGTCGCACCTATTTTGAGGCCGGTCAATAGAAATATATGTATTTCATGTTTGGATAAATGATGTAGATATCATTATCCCATAAGATGTAATACAATAAGAAAGGGGAATAAGATGAAGAGGGAAGGGATTAGAGTTTCAAATATCATCAACATCATTCGTCCATTTTAATGGATTTGGTTTATCAATCTATCAACATCCAAGACCCAATGATGTTGAAGATTTTTCCTCAAGATATGGTCCAAGTCAGTACAACATGCTATTTCAAGAATCAAACAAGAATCGTGTACAAATGTTTTCAATTTGCAAACATTGTTCAAAGGGAAAACCCTAAATGCACACCTAAGACAAGAGTAGTTTTAAAATATGAAAATGACTTGAAAAATTATGAAATTAAAACCCTAACTTCCTAAGGTCCTATAAAAGTCAGAAATAAAATTTGGAGTCCCTAGATTGAGGTGGAAGTTTGCTTTAGAAATGCAAACTTAGAAACTAGCAAGTTTAAACCTTAAACTAGATGGTTTTGGAAAATAATTTGTGAAAAAATATGAAATCACATTGTAAAATTCTAGAAAAACTATTTTTATGGCCTCAACACGTACAATCATTTCAAAACATTTCATCTTTGAATTTATAGGTATAGAAAGTTAGAAATTTAAATCCATTAATGTGCATGATCAAGCAAAAACCCTAAAAAGAGAAAATAGGTTCAAAAAATAATCAATGAGGTTCAAATGTCAGATAAATTTGATGTAGAATAGCCTAAATGTTGAGAAAACTCTAAGGATCAGAAATCATATTTTCCTTGAATTTTATCTCAAAAGAAAAAAAGAAATACAAATTATTTAAACAAATCATTAAAAAAAACAAGGAAAAGATGAAGATGTTCAATTAAATGATTTAACTTGTAATCCAAATTTTTTATACAATAGGACAAAAAAATATTTTCATGTAATAATCTCAAAGAAGAGTCCAAAAATATTTTTTTATGAATTTTTAGATTTAATAAAAATAGGAAAATAAAATTCTAGATTTAAAAGAAATATTAAAACCCTAATTATTTACATGATTTTAATTAATAAAAAAATGATAAAAAAATGAAATAAAAATAAAAATATGAAAATATATTGAAAAAGAAGTATAAAATAATTTTTTGATAATTTTTGAAATGAATAAAATATTAAAATGAAATTTAAGAAAACAAAAGAAAATTAATATATGAAGCTTTTTACACCGTTTCTTGACAAAATGTGCTGTAAAAGACCAAATGCATCCATGTTCAATTAGGCAGGGACACGTCATCATCCCTACCAACACACCAACACCCAAAGCGCGTGTAAAACAGATTTCATCAAGGAAACTTCCAGCTTCAATTTCTCTCTTGTTTCTCAACCAATCAATGGAGCTCGAATCAAACCAATCCAATACATCAGACCTATTGTCTGGCCAGCTAATAACATGTATGCAAGATCTCAAGCATTGAATTAAGCTAGCAATCGAGAAATCCAAATCTGAATTTTACCTTTCAAGTGAAAAATAAATTCACTAATGGCTGGATCTAATGATGAGAAACCTAGAGATACTTGCTTCTCTTGCTCCAAATATGAAGAAATGAAAGAAATGTGAGAGTTGGAACAAGGATGGAGGCAATTTCGAAAAGAAGAAAATTTCAACAATGGAGTCAATCTTGCTTTGAGAGAGAGAAAGAGAAGTGTATTGCTGACTTTGTGAGGAAGAGAGAAAGAGAGTAAGAACTTGCTACTGAATTCCTTTTGAATGTTAAATTCCTTACCCTTTTATAGAGTGTGGGAAAAGAATGAAATAAAAAGTGAGAAATGGGAAGTGAGAGGCATTGTTGCATTTTATGTTGTTTGAGGGATGAAAAGTGTGCGTTTTGAATAAGTGAGGAGTGTTGTGGGCATGAGCTGGCAGCTGGAGCTTTGGTTGGCACGAAATTTTCATGCATGCCATGCAAATTCTTACCATTTCATGAGCATGCCTTTACCTCTCTATATCTCCCTCTACGATGCACGAAATGTCACAAAGTTTGAATAAAAAATGGAGAGGACATTTCACACTCCAACTTTAATGTTCAATTTTTTTTTTAAAATGAAGCTTGGAACAATGAGATATTTGGCTATTAATGCATGCTTATAAACTGCTTGATGGAATGCCAGGCATGACTAGGCACTCTGCGTGCGCGTGAGGCCTGGTTGGGCAAAACATTTCAGCTTGCATGATGCCATCTTCCTTCAATTATATCTCAAAATTTATGGAGAATTTGGAGAAACTTCCTGATGAAACATTGTTACTCACATTTAGGGCTTCAACTTTGATGTTGGACATTTTTCAAAATAATGAATATTTCACATAGAAAAGTATTGATGAATGCGCGTCCACAACATGTTTGATGAAATGAATGCCTAGCGCGCACGTGGCTTGCCTTGTGCTGGGCAAAAATTTAGTTTTCAACTCAGAATCCTAATCACCATATCTTTATATACACTTAACCATTTGAATGATTCTCGAATGAAAAATGAAGAGAAAGCTTCAATCTACAACTTTCGTGTTGCCAACTTTTTGATTTGAGTCCAAATAGTCATTCAAAAATGGACATGAAGAAGTCAAATTTTTTCATTTTTAACCTAAATTTCACTAAGTGTCAAAAATCTTCCAAGCTTCATAACTTATTTTCTTTCATTTTTTGGACTTGTGGCCACTCCTTCAAAGTTGGAGAATTTTTCATCCTCTTTCTAGGCATATAAAGTTGGCACATTTTTAACAAAATTGAGAAAGTTGTAGCCAGTCAAAATTCAGCCCTATGGATACTTAGAAAAATTTCAAAACTTCAAATAACTTTCTTGACAAGTTAACTCCAATTCACACTTCCTCTTTATATTTTTGCACTATTGACCATGAAGTATGAGAATATGGATATTGAATTGATGGTTGACCAAAAGTTCACTTGGTCAACAACTGATTTTGATTGTCTTTTGAGAAAATGACCATTTTACCCCTTTTTTTATTTTTATAAATTGAACCCTTTCAAGCCAAAATTGATGATAAAAATTCCAAAGATAGATGCTCATGACTATGTAGAGAAGTATGGGATCAAGAATTTCCCTAAAATCCAGAGATCTTCTGATTAAACTTCAAACCCTAGTTTTGATCATCTGTGCTAGGAGTTGGTGAGAGGACTGCAGTTGTGCCATGACCTACAAGATGATATTCCAAGAGACAACATATACATATTTTTAGGTTAGTTAGAAGCATACAAGTACAAGATATACAAATAAAAGTGCTTCAAAGTGCTTGGTGATTCTCATAGGCAAACCCTAAGACAAGGTGCAGTAGGAGAAAAACCCCAAACCTTAATTTGTGATTTGATTGCAATGTGATGGTATGAGATGATAGAGGAATCTTTAGTCAAGAGTAAATGCTATTTTTGTTTCTTTTTGCTTTCAAGTTTTGGATATGTAATTTTTAAAACAATAACTTTAAGCCTTGTTCCTTACTCGGGGCACAACGGTCCATTGGTTAGGGTTGTCATTTCATTCACATATTTTCATTCAATAAAAGATTGGACGTTTGCATTAAAATTTTGCGCTCTATGTATTTCTTTTAATTTATTACTTTCAAAATAGCTATGTGTTCTTACACACACCCACACAACAAATTGCAAATCCATATCCACTATGGATCCCATTGATAACAATTCTGCTATTGCCAATTATGACTTCGAAAATTCGATCTACCAAGCTGAGGACGAAGGTGAGGAAGATTGTGAAGTACATGGAGAGCTTGCTAGGCTATTACTGTAGGACAAAAGAGACATACAACCGCATGAAGATCCAGTCGAGGTTGTGAACTTGGGTACTAAAGAGGACAAGAAAGAAGTCAAGATATATGCCAATCTAGAAGGCAGTATCAAGAACAGATTAATCCAAATGTTACGTGAATATGTTCAAATCTTTGCTTGGTCATATGAAGACATGCCAGGGCTTGATACTGATATTGTGGTAGACCGTCTACCGATGAAAGAAGGTTGTTCTCTAATAAAGCAGAAAGTTCACCGTATGCATCCCGAGATATCGGAAAAGATTAAAGCTGAGGTTATGAAGCAGTTCAACGCAGGTTTTTTAGCTGTTACGTCCTATCCTCAGTGGGTTGCAAATATGGTGCCAGTACCTAAAAAGGATAGAAAAGTGCGTATGTGTGTAGACTACAGGGATCTGGATAGGGAGAGCCCCAAAGATGGCTTTCTGCTTCCATATATCGATATTCTGGTAGACAACACCGCTCAGCATAAAGTATTTTCCTTCATGGATGGTTTCTCGGGTTATAATCAGATCAAGATGGCACCCGAAGACATGCAGAAGACTACTTTTGTTACACAGTGGGGCACTTTCTGTTACAAGGTTATGCCTTTCGGTTTAAAGAACGCTGGTGCGACATATCAATGTGCTATGGTAGCTTTGTTTCATGACATGATACATCACGAGATAGAGGTTTACATCGACGACATGATAGCCAGATCTTAGACTAAAGAGGAACATCTCAACCACCTACATAAACTGTTCGAGAGATTGGAGAAGTAAAAGCTGAGATTGAATCCAAACAAGTGTACCTTTGGGGTAAGATCCGGTAAACTCTTAGGTTTCATCGTTAGTGGTAAAGGTATCGAGGTTGATCCCTCCGAGGTAAAATCCATTCAAGAAATGCCGGCTATCCGTAATGAGAAGGTAGTCAGAGTTTTCCTGGGACGATTAAACTATATTGCCAGATTTATTTCTCATTTGGTCGCTACTTGTGAGCCAATCTTCAAGTTGCTGAAGAAAGATCAAGTAGTAAAGTGGAATGATGATTGTCAAATAGCTTTCAAAAAAATCAAGGAGTACCTCTATGAACCTCTAATTCTGACACCACTAGTTGAAGGGAGACCTCTGATCATGTACCTAACAGTGTTAGAGAATTCAATGGGGGTGTGTACTGGGGCAGCATGACAAGTCTGGTAGAAAAGAGCATGCAATATACTACCTTAGAAAAAAGTTTACTGACTGTGAAACAAGATACTCACAGCTCGAGAAAACTTGATGCGCCTTGGCATGGGCTACTCACCGACTAAGAAAATATATGTTGACTCATACCACTTTTTTGATCTCTAAGATGGATCCCATAAAATACATATTCGAGAAACCCGCTCTCTCCAGAAGGATAGCCAGATAGAAAATGGTCTTAACAGAATATGATATTCAGTATACCACTCAGAAGGAAATCAAAGGAAGTGTACTGACAGATCATTTGGCTTATCAAGCTGTAGATGACTATCAATCTATGAATTTCGAGTTCCCATTTGAGAATATCATCTTAGTTACAGATTGTGAAGAACCTGGATCGTATGAAGGACCTGAGTCAGGATCCCGATGGACTTTCGTTTTCGATGGATCTTCTAATGCATTGGGAAATGGAATCGGTGCTGTAATTATCTCTCACAAGGGTTACCATACGTCCTTTACCGCCAGAAT
This sequence comes from Vicia faba, assembly GCA_948472305.1. NCBI lineage: Eukaryota > Viridiplantae > Streptophyta > Magnoliopsida > Fabales > Fabaceae > Vicia > Vicia faba. The sequence continues at coordinate 1,327,187,239 of OX451741.1, read as the reverse complement.
TTGCTTTGACTGTACCAACAACATGGCCGAATACGAAGCATGCATCATGGGTATTAACACTGCTATTCATATGAGAATCAAATTCTTGAATGTGTACGAGGACTCAACCCTAGTGATCAGTAAGATTAAGGGAGAATGGGATATGAAGCACCTAAATCTCATTCCTTATCGAGAGCATGTATTGACATTAGTTTTGTATTTCGAGGAAATCACTTTTGAACATATCCCACGAGAAGAGAATTAGTTGGAAGACGCATTATCTAACATGTCGTCTATGTTCAAAGTCATATGGGATAATGAAGCTCATTGAATTACTATCGAGAGACTAGACGAACCTGAAAATTGCTATGATATTGATACCGATGGAGTAGAGGAAATGCCTTGGTACCATAAAGTGAAAAGATACCTCGAGGCTCAAGAATATCCTGAAGGGGAATCTATCAATGATAAGAAATTCCTATGGAGATTCTCTGCCAAATTCTTTATGAGCAACAAAATTTTGTACAAGTGCAATCACGATTAAACTTCACTTCATTGTGTAGACAAGAAGGAAGCGGAGAAGATTATGAAAGATATGCATGAGGGAGTCTTGGGTACTCATTCCAGCAGGCATACAATGGCTAAGAAAATTCTGAGAGCAAGTTATTATTGGTCGACCATGGAAACTGATTTCCATCTTCATTCAAGAACTTGTCACAAATGCCGGATTTATGCTGACGAAGTCCACATGTTTCCGGTTCCTATGAACATTTTGATTTCTCCTTGGTCGTTCATGATGTGGGGCATTGGCATGATTGAAGAGATTAAGCGTACTGCTTCCAATGGGCATCATTTCATCCTCGTCTCCATTGATTATTTCACCAAGTGGGTCGAAACAGCCTCATTTGCCTCTGTTACCAAGAATGTTGTGGCCTAATTCATTAAGCATAACCTCATATATCGGTATGGCATCCCGAAATGATTATCAAATACAATGGTACCAATCTTAACAACATTATGATCACAGAACTCTGCACCCAGTTCAAGATTAAACACCATAATTCTTCTCCGTATCGCCCGAAGATGAATGGCATAGTGGAAGCCGCCAAAAAGAACATTAAGAAGATCTTGCAGAAGATGACGGTGATTTACAAAGATTGGCATGAGATGTTACCATTTTCTCTTCATGGCTATTGCACTTCATTATGTACATCAATTGGGGAAACCCCATTCCCTCTAGTCTCTGTTATAGAGGTTGTCTTACCTGTTGAAGTCTAGATTCCTTCCTTAAGGATCATGAAAATGCAGGTTTAGAAGAAGATGAGTGGATTCAGACTAGGCTGGACCAGATAAATTTGATCGAAGAGAAAAGGCTTGCGGCTGTTTGTCACGATCAGATGTATCAGAGCCTTCAACAAGAAAGTCAAACATTGGGTATACCAGGCTGGCGACTTGGTAATAAAGCGTATTATCCTACCACAAGGGGATCCCAGGGGAAAATGGACTCCCACATATGAAGGGCCATTTGTGATCAAGAGGATATTTTCGGGAAGTGTTATGATACTTACCACCATGGACGGTGAAGATTCTCCGCACCCTGTGAACGTGGACATAGTCAAAAAATACTATGCATGAAAGAGACCGCTAGTTTGACTGGCCTAGGAAAAAATAAGGGCATCCTGGTGAACCAAAAGGGTTCAAGAATAAAATTAGGGATATATATAAATATTGTACACCCGACAAGTCAAAAACCTGAAAAGGCGGCTTAGGAAAAAAATGGTATCCCGGTGGACTGAAAACCTGAAAGGGCGGTCCAGGAAAAAGTTAGGGATTAAAGTGTTCAACTATATTTCGTTTGATCACCTGTTTACTAAAAGCTAGCATGATTACTAGCGTTAGGTTCAAATGGTACAAATCAATTCAATCAACCTCTTCCGACAGAAAGAGATGAGATGCTTGAAGACATAGGGGCAATAACAGAGTTGAAACCCGTTGGGATTATTTCCACATAGCTGTTTTTCTTTATTTTTCTTTGTACTTTCTTTATTTTTATGACGATTTCCTCTTACTAGGATCTTTGTCTCCTTGTACAAAACTGCCTATTTATACGCAAACTCTCAATACAAATATATTTCAGAATTCAAATTTATTCCACTTTCTCTATTTTGTTTGCAAAGACATCCAATGATTCTATTAAATGAACATATGCATTTGTATATGATTACTGTATACAAATATTTGGATGAAAATAAGTTTAGTATTTACTAAAGACTCTAGGTGTTGGGATAACGTTAAAGTCGTCCACAAATCTCCACAGAGAAATCTCAACAGAGCTACCTTTACAAACTCATCCTCGACAGAGATATATTCCCCAGCAAGTCTAATATGCCTTCAAACAGAAATTAAGGCATCTTCCAGCAGTTCACTTGATCAGCTTCCCAAGTAGGTCCCCTAGCGAATAAGGAAGTCTGACTATTTCCCTAGCATGCGATGGAAACTTCCTCCGCACAGCCTATGAAATTCCAATTCCCGTCAGAAATGATTCCCTTAGCATAGTTTGCAGGAATTTAATTCTCCAGCGGAGTTTATTTCTCCAACACTGTAAAATCCCTGGTAGAATCCTCTTCTCCAGCAGAGTTTATTTTTCCAGCAGAGTTTATTCCTCCAACAAGGTTTATTTCTCCAGCAGGGTTTATTTCCCCAACATGGTTTATTTCCCAAACCAAGGTTATCTCTCTGATTCTTGCACTTCCCCGACAAGATTCTCTTCCCAGGTTAGATGTCATTCAACTTTGTCCTCCCCAGAAAAGTTGACATCCACACATCGGAGGAGTATCCATCTTTTCCATCCCCAAGCAGAAGTCGAACTTCCCTAGCGGAATATTCACAAACGGAAAGCAAGAATCCCCAACAAAGACGCTCTAGGCAAGATTGAAGATTCATATTCTTCATCCCCAACAATAGTCAGATTTATTTTCCCTGGCCAAAGATGTTATACGAAGCTACCGTTGCCGTTAGTGACACCTTACATCATTTACAAAACATCATAACATATGCATCAAAACGCATACGACACTCTCACTTATTTTGAGAACATCATTATGAAATGCATTACATACATCATGACATTGCATAAAACTAACTTTGTTTCTTCCAGGTTAGTCAGCAAACAAACAAATATCATTAGTAATTTTTAAACGGGTCAGAGATTAATTCTCGAAACAAGATGGGGCAACTATCTATACAGCCAGGCGATATGAATTCCTGAAACAGGACGGGTTTACCAACAGAAAGCAGGTCAGAGATTAATTCCCGAAACAAGACAGGGAAACTATCTATATGACCAGGAGGTATGAATTCCCGAAATAGGACATGTTTACTAACAAAAAACAGGTCAAAGATTAAATTCTCGAAACAGGACGGGGAAACTATCCATATGACCAGGCATTATGAATTCCCGAAACAAGACATACTTACCAATGAAGAACAGATTGCAGATTAATTCCTAAAACAAGACGGGGTGACTATCTGCATGACTAAATGATTTCCCTCAAAGACTGAATTCTGAAAAGCATCTCCCTTCTGAGACTGAATTCTGAAAAGCATCTCCGTCAGGGCCTTTGTTCTGAAAAATATTCTTCTTCGGAAATGTTCATTCCATCAGATCAAGTCAAGCGTGGACTCATTCTGATACTCCTATAAACAGTCACTTTGGCTGGCATCTTTAAGCCCATCCCCGACGACATTCTATCATTTCTCCGAATGGAATCTTTAATCCCATTCAAGCAATACTATCAACCAACAACATCACTTCATGCACCGACGAGTGCAAATTTCTGGGCACTTAAGTGTTCAATCCTATTCTACCTTCAGATCACGAATGACGAACATGTCAATCTAACTCTTCAAGTTTTAGAAGATTGAACAGGGGAAGCTGTTGAACCCCAAAAATTTCCCTTCCATGTTCTTTAAGACATCTTCTCATGCTTCTAGGTTCTTCAATTCCTCAAGGCTACTCAATAATTAATCAGACAAATTCTCCTCCTAAGCAATTGGCCTAACACTAGGGTTTTACTTTTCCCAAGGAAATTTGAGCTTATAATGTCTCAAGTTGATTTCATGGTTCCTCATATGTCTCAATTAATGCTCATGCCAAATTTCAAGCCTTGCATCACAAGTTTGCTCAGTTAAATGCTCAGATGACTGAAAATCAATTGTGTTGGACAAAAAGTCAACTATGGTCAACATACAGTCAAACCTCAATATTTTTGGTTAATATCAATATTTTGAAGTCACATTCATCATTTGATCAAGGGTTGATCATGATTCATCAAGAAAACTCAAGATTCATCAAAAGTAAAAAGTTACCAAATTAGGGTTTTCTTAAGGAGAAGTCAACTGGACTTTGACCAAGCACAACTTTCACATGCTTCATCATATTTTTCTCAAAAAAGATCATTTTGAAGGAAATTCAATTCTATACAACTTTTATCTCTCTAAGATCAAGTCCAAAAGATTCTTCATTTGACAGACATGGGCCAAAACATTATAGACTATTTCAAAAGTCAACAAAAAGACACTTTTTTTCAAGGCAACTTACATCAAGATAAATTCTTAAAATGCAAATATTATCAACATAGAGATTATAAAGGACATCTTAAGATTTCCAAAAAGTCTAAGATCACTTTAAAATGATAGAAAATGAGAGAGTTATGATTGGTGCAAGTTGGGAAGTTTTGAGAAAATGCATGAAACCTAAAGTGACCAAACTTGAGTTTTTGGGCTAATGGGCTTATGTTTTAAGGTCCATGCATGTTGTAGGACTCAATATGAACCTCATAACTTATTCATACACTCCTTGGATTTTTAGAATATTTATTTTGATTTTATTTATTTAAAATTCAAAATAAATTAGATAAAATAAGAGCCTTTCATACAAGGTCCAAGCCCACACTTTCTTGACCTAATTTGTCTCTATATATTCTCATTATTTCATACAAGAAAACCATGAAACCCTTGCACAAGATCACCTTTCAGAAACTCTCAAAAATTCAAGGAACTAGGGCAAGAACAAAACCTTGTTTTCAGTAATCCTCAAGCCCATTCAAGCATCCCATCATCATGTTGACACTCCCAGGAGGCTGTCCCAATCCTTAAGCAGTCCAAATCGTGCCCTGAATATCACGTTCTATCCTCACTGGTTTTGGTAGTTTTTTTCAAATTCAAACCTTTAATTTATGCATTGTTAACTAATTTGATACATTTACATCTGTTCATATACATCATTAGAGCAAGTTTGATGCATAATATGCGCACTTTGTTGCAGAGGTAAGGACTTGCCATGGTTAGGGCGTGAACTGCGTTTTGCTTCGAAACTTCTGATACAACACTTTTAAGCCAAAAAGACCTCACCATTCGATTCAGGGGGGTCGATTTAGGGGGACATGCTCCTTCTTTCTTTCTAATGTGCTTTGTTTTGCAGGTTTAGAAAATATATTTATCGGAGAAGACGACCGGAGATAGGGCCCCGACGCCTCTCCGACCATCCTGATCTGATATATAATTTATGTGCATTGATTTGATTAAGTGAACAGATGTATAGCCACCCTATTGGTAGAAGCGCGCGCGTTAAAGCATTATTGCACTAGGGCGTGGGTTCAATCCTTGCCTTTTGCAAAATTTCTTTGTTTTTTCATATTTTTTGCAGGTTTCATATATATTGCAGCGCGTTTGATTCCTTGACACCAACAAGCGTTGGGCGTAGTGGTAAAGAGGTGCGCTGGAGAGGTAGGGTGCATAACAAGTTTTCATATTTATTTATTTTAATAAATCCTTTTTTAAAATACTAATTAATTAGATTTTCAGGTTTTCTTTAATTTACCTTTCATTAATTTAATTAATTAATTAATTCTTTTTAGGTTTATTTAAGTAATTATCTTAAATTATTTTTCATAAAAATCACTAAAAACATTTTCCTTTGCTATTCTTATCTTACTTTTTCTTAGATCAAGTGTATAGGGCGTGTTATAATGTAATAATTTAGATTTATTTTTTTCGCATTTTTTATTATTATGTAACTGCTTATGGGATGTAATAGTCTAGGTCTAAATTTCCGCATTTTACTTTCTCGCATCCTTTTTTATGTAATTGACCCAAAGCCCTGTAATAGCTTAGGATGTCCTTTCCGCACTTTATTCTTTATGCTATTATACTCCTATGCTTCTACTTAATAACTAGGGTTTGTATGGAAAAATAAAAACGAACGATAGAAAAACCTAAATTCAATACTAAAATAACTGAAATTATCACACTTGCACACTCGCACATCTAGGGTAAACTCTCGTTGACTTCAGAATAAAACGGTCATGTCCCTAAAAAGTAGGGAAGTTTTAGTAAAGTCACTCGAATAAAAGATCATAGTCCCTCGACGATCCTTCGACATTTCCTTTCGATAAATGATCTAGTTCCTTATGAAATTACTAAAGCGTCCTTACTAGTTTCCTTCGATGACTGTACAACGACCCTCAATGTCCTTTTACATCCAACGATAGGGCTTCCGACCAAATAATGATACAGATAGCACTATCTAAAGGAGAAGGAAAAGTATAAGAACGACCTTGAGTGGGTAGAACTGTTAATCGCTAGCTCACAAACCTTTCAAAACAAAAAAATTTCACACAAACACTTTCAAAGATATTTTCAAAACACTTTGTACGCATTCTTGAGGACCGATACAAGAATCATTACAAAGTTTAGCCTTACATTGGCAAATTTCAAAATATTTTTCAACCACACACAAAAAGAAAATTTTCAAAAGTGAGCTAAGCGATTAAGAGCTCGTAGATAACTATGGATGAAACGGGTGCTAACACCTTCCCTTTTCATTACCTACCCCCGAACTCAAAATCTTTAAAGGTCTTTCCTGTTATTTTCACCCTTTACTTATTGGATAAAAGAAAAGTCGATGACGACTCTAGCCATCCTCAACATTTGTGATAAAACACAAAACAAGTCAGTTCTCCCATCGTGTTACACTGTGGAGATAATTCAAATCTGAGTGCATAACAATTCTGGTTACTGCAGGTAAACATAATTGGCTTAAACCTTAATGCATGTTTGAATTTTTTTATAGCGTAATGCTTCATACAATGGAAATGCTATAGGTTTTGGTAGATGCAATATAATGATGCATGTTTAGCAATGTACTGGGGGAAGCACGTCAATAATTGGCTGTTGAGAAGACCAGGAACTTCCGAGCGATTATCTTCACACATTTGAACCTCTATAGAGGAAAAACCCTCTGAACTTCGATGAGGAAATGAGATTTGGAACCGCCGACCTCTGAGAATTGATATCACTAGGGAAGTAACCTCCTGGGGAAAATGCTGTAAAACTAAATTGCAGTTCAGAGAAAATCTTGAACTCTGATCCACCTCTTAACTTCCTGGGGAATAGATCCACCATCCCTATCCACATATAAAGAAAACCCTGCTGGAAACTGGGACCTTATGATGTAAGTCCTCAATTAAAGTGACTTTGGCTGAGGAATCATAGAAATTTTCAAATAAGAGAATTCTACCCAGACCACACTGAGGATATTACCGATGGGGGGTAACAATTTTCACTTTGGGAAGAGAAGGACATCTTTGAACCATAAGTTTGAGGTTCAGAATTCCACAGAGGAAATATTTCAGCAATACTCTATCACTGGGGATAAAAGATCCCTAAACAACATTCATCTATGCACACCACTCTAGAAAAAAAGGAGACTTTCTCCACTTGGGAATAATAAGCATGTTGATCAAACATCTTTTCAAGAAAATCTGACAGGGGCAAACTTCCATGGGGAGAAAAGATGCGAACTACATGGGGACGATGAATGACAACCATACTGGGGAGATAAATACCAACCACTGAGACATAAGGTACCAACTTCAAGTAGATATAACAAAGATATCCAGTCCAATGAAATAATCCTTCCTAGATTCTTCAAAATAGAGTAGGCTGCGCTAAAGAAGATTGTACATAATCTTGATGAAATGCACTTATTTAGAGATGATTTCTCTGAAAGGGACAAACTCTTTAAACAAACTCTCATCAAGAGTACCGACTTTGGTGGAGATTTTGCAGGGACATGCTTTCACTGGAGATAAGGGATTATGTTTAGGAGAGAGTACGCCTTCACTAAGGATGAATGATTCTGTCTTGAGCAGAAGTGATCATTCATTGGGGAAATTGGATCCCATATGAAGAAATCCTCATCGTGGTTGCATACTGACCCTTCTTGATTCATTTGTTGGTTGCTTCTTGTCATAAAAGACCAATAATACTTGTAAAAACAAAAATTATGGCACTATGCCCCATGTATGGAATGGAAACCTCTGTTGAGGAATAAGCAGTTTGAACTACCGACCACTGGATAAAAACTGCAATGCAAGATTGTAACTCCAACATGTCAACTCCGAGGAGAAATACCACTAAAAAGTGGACTTTGGGGAAGATGCTGCAAAAATTAATTGCAGTTCACTGAGAAGAAATCATCTTGACTTCAAACGACTCCTAAATTTCTGGGGAGAAGATTCATTCTCCTCCTGCAGAGAATTGAGGAATGCTTCGCCAGGGAATAAAGATCTCCGAAGATAAACCCCTTAGCACACAAACCTTTGTCAAGTAGCATGAATCCTTTACTAGGGAAAGGAGTCTTCCTAGGAAACAACATTTCCATCATGAACCTTGTATGGGTAACAACCTCACATGCTCTTTGCGTTCTTGCTCGTATCCTGCCGAGGATAACAATCCAAACTTCAATTGGAGGTAATGATCCTTGAATTATGTCGAAGAATGCCAACAACCCAAACTTAGGTCCTGGCTCTTGATGGAGGGACACCAGTACATGGACTTACATCTTCTGATGAGTCGAGGATAATGATCATGACTACCTGACATGCTCTTCAAATTCACAAGTTGTTTAGCCCGCGTATGGACTTGATATGATCAACCTTTGAAGAGGAGAAAATTCCCCTGCATAATGTCGTGCCCTAGTCTGTAGGGATTTCAAATAAAGTTGCCTCGAGAGGACTTTTTGAGACCTTGTACCAACAAGATAAACAACCCCAGTGTTGTGAACTTTGGAACACGACTCCTGGTTAATCAAAGTTAGATATAGTTTCAACCATGCTTGAGTAAATGCCCATGCATCTTCAGATTCTGAAAAGATTCTCCCCTGCTCAATAGATTCTCATAGAAATTTATCAAATCTCGACATAACTGCCCAAGTTTGACTGTACTTTAAGGGATCACATCTCGACTTGAATGCCTCGGATTGGCTGAACACTTACTCAATGGAGTATTCAACATGCTTTCCCTTGCTCAACAGAGTCTTGACAAACTTTTTCTCCATCTTATGCTCACTGAGAAGTGAGAATCTCACGGAGTTATGAAGGCACCACAACCTTAGGGTAACTGACTTACGTCTTGAAAGTAGACTATTTCACAACCGTACTTCTCAATTTGCAATGCTTTGTGCTCAAACATATACTTGAAGAAATTGGCCCCTTAGGACCAACTGAAAGTGGTACACCATTGCTCAATGGAGACTCTGAGCGATCAACTTTTACAATCTGCTTCAGATCATTTCTTAAACTGGTATTATTTTACTCAACAGAGTCAACAAAAGGTGTGCCCCAGATTAAGATCATTCTCAAAAATGATTTACCTTTCAACACATCCCTGAAGCAACTTATCCCTCGAGAAATCCAAACTTCCATCTGATGCTCATTATGCAATATCACTTGATGTTTAAGCACTTATTCATATGCAAATAATGTTTATTCTAAGAATTATAGTTCTAATGCAAAGCTCATATTTGTCTTGAAGTTTAAAAACTTTTATTGAAAATATGTTCAAACATCGAATTTTTCTTGTACAAAAGAAAGTAAAAAAGATGGAGTGATACCAACTCAAAAGTTTTAGTAAGCCTCCTAGGAGTCAGATTACCGTATTCTTGTTACAGTGCACTTTTGAATTAATCCATGCTTCAATTAGTACTTGCAAGGGTTGTAACATGGCCTAGTTCACGTTTATTTAGAAAAAAGGATTTAAGGCTTAAAATTATTGGGTGTCCACCCATTCTTGGTGATGTTCTCCATTCCTATGTTCAATTAACTCGATACGAGCACTCATCTCTAAAAAGAAGTTTGGAATGGTTAAGGAGTCAAACGAGGTTTTTTTGGACACGACAGTCACTCACCTTCTTCCTTTGTGCTTATGGTCACACGACTTTGTTCCTTTGAGAATTTCTCTTAGGTAACCCCTTTTCGCTTTTCTCATTTTTCGCTTTCCCTAAATTTTGCTTGGACAAATTCCTTTTGAATTTGACTTTGAAGTACAGAGGTATGCCCTGACTTTTTCCTAAGTGACTTTTTTTTCAAGTTTCGACTTAGTGGGGTTTTTTTGTCTCTTTCTTTTATCATTTCCCTTTCTTTCCCTTTGAACAAATTGTGTGACTTCGAGTCATTTTCGACTTTGTTGGAAGTGATTGTGACTGCCTGAGTCCTTGGTAAATGAGAGATAACCATTGTTGTATCGTCATCTGTTGACATCCTGACATGCGAGAGATACCCATTGAGATATCATTCTCTTTGATGTGTGCTGCTGATAGATGAGGGTTAACCATTGCGGTTTTGACTTTCCTCATCCTTTTGATGGATAACCATTATTGTATCCTTAGATGCGCACTTCTGATGAGCTCTGAATGCTCGATCGGATTAACTAAAATCTACCTTGCCTCGTGTTAAATGTGAGGGTTTTTATGACAAGAAAAGAAACTCCTACTTCATGGCTCAAAGGGGTTGACGGGGGTCTATCTCCCTTATATCTCGTGTGTTTGGGAATTTGAAACAATTCTTGTACATCATCAACACTGTTTTACTCAAAAGCATACCGTGTAAGACTTTTGGTATATTTCTCCTCATCCTCCCTCCAGAGGTTTTTGCTTCATTTAACAAGAGTTAAGTATAAAAAAGAAAAGAATAACATTCTGAGTGAATACGAATGGATTAATTCAAGACAAACATATTTAATGCATTATGATTAATATTAAAAAATAAGCAAGTTTTGCATACAAGAAAGTACTGAACCACAACAAGAAAGATTACAAATGAGAATGCAAATGTAATTTGAAATTGCCATGTTGAGGAGACTAGTCTCCGTATGGACTTGTTTCTTCAAATGATACTCTGGAAGTATTGACATTCACTGAGTCAAAGGATACTTCAAATTTGACCAGTCGGTGAAAAATTGATGACCTTTGTATCTAGCAAGTCTTGCACTTCATCTCTGAATGGTTTAAAACCTTCAGTTGATTGGACAGATGCCCCAGCATGGCAATCATAAAGGATATTCTATCAAAAGATGTGATGAATGCTTTATCAACTGAACTTGCATAAACTGCATCACAAAGTGTCTTCTACCACAAAGAAGAAATGCTAACCATCTTCTACTACACAGAAGAGGAAATCAACCACTGAGAAAGAGTTTGAAATGGTTTTCCAAACATGGAACGAACCTTGGAAAAGAAACCAGACACATGCTAGACTTCATACTTCAACCCCTTACATTCTTCAATATCATAATCAGGTGCCTCAAAATGGGAGGCACATCTAGCATTTGCATTGAAATCAGGAGAGAAATTTGTGGGGAGATGACCAAAAGCATGAAGCTTAATCAACTGAGTTTCTAGCATAAGAGGAAGTAACTGGATGCAAGTTATAGAGATTGTATCAACATGTTTCTCAGGTTTCTTATGTCTTTGCTGATAAGCTTTTCCCCATGGGTTCACTTAAAGACCAGAAACTAGCTACTGACGAGGAAATCTGGGAACACGGAGTTCTGGATGAGACCCATAAAGTATCTCATGATTTTAGAAATGTCCCATAGGTTAGGGATGAATGAAAAATCATGTTGCAACAACGTATAAAGATCAATTTCCTTTGCTGACATTGTCTTCAGACCTTTCATTTCCGACTTAACTGAGTCTTTAACTGGTTATCTTTTCCTCCTTAAGGATTTCTGACCATGGGCCATGACTTGTATGTCTAGAAAAAATATCCCTATTCGATTCTTCAAATCGTCCAATTCCCTACGAAGTTGTTCCATGGGTTTTTTGGATCATGGTGTGGTGAGAAGCCAAGATTAATAGCTCTGAGAAGAATACTGGGCTTGAATAAGAATTCCTCACTCTGAGTACCTATTATGGATGCATAAAGATGCATGAGGTGAATGAGTGGATGCAATTCTATGTTCAATCATTTTCAAGGAACCCACATGCTTTTAATTTTGATTTTGATCCAATAAAATATGGATAGCCGCAATATAAGGCTCACAAGCACGGTTCCTTAGAAATAGGAAGAACATGTGTTTTAACTTTTTTTTATACATACAATCTTTCACATTTCTTTTTTGTGTAAATAAATATGCTATGATGCAGGCGCAATACCATAGGTTCAAAAGTTCAACATAACAACTCTATAATCCTCTGGATAACCGATGTATAAATCTGCTGAATAGTCTAAATATCATAGGATCAAAGGTTCAACACCAATTTCAGAACACAACGGAACCAAGTACCATAAATAACCATTGTATAATCTCTGAGCAAGTTGAATATACCAGGATCAAAGGTCCATAACATAACCAAAGAACCATAGTCACCAACAGAACAATACGGTCACCATCAGAACATAGTCACCATCTGTACTTGTAAAAATCAATCATCCCATCCACTCACGGGTATAACTAGGTCAAGGTAGGTCATGGATAATCAGATCATTGTTCACCTGAAAGTATTATCATCATGCACATCCATGATGCTGATAATACCTCACTAAACCTACTGACCGTGGCTTTCATGATCAAATGGTGACAGGGCATACGCCTATCGTTCGTCATGACTCTCCACTTTATTCCTAGTGCTCATAATGGCATACATTCTGGCCTGGGTACTGGGCCTTTTACCTCTTGTAAAACCCACCCACCAAAGAAACACAAATCAACACAACATCAACATATTGAAAGAGTTAAATGCATGCACAAACATATGCAAGCAGTGTATATAAAGTTGTAAATAAATGGAAGTAAATAAACACCCAAATCAGTAAACAAAAAAGATCTAGAATCGACTCCAAGATGGACCATCAATAGGTCTGTCTGTCCCCAGTGAAGTCGCCAGCTGAAGGAACTAGTTCATGGTCTTGCTTGTAAGCTGTTTGGATATTGCACTATGGACAGGTTTTGCAAGGCTGTTTTGAGTATGGAAGAGCATGGAACTTTGCATCGGTTTGGATAGAGATATCGAGAGGAATTGGTGATTTTGAATGGCTTTTATAATGTTAAATTAATTTTGTAATAGACCTTTGTGATCTAATGGTGTGATTTAATTGTATAACATGAAACTCAAATTCCTAGATAGAAATTGTAATTTCCTCCTCTAGTTACTTGAAGTTCACTTGTAATGTAAGGAGTTAGTGGAATTTGTAATGACTTTGAAACCACTTTGAAATTATTCTGAATGAAACTTTCACCTCCACTTGTTTGAATTCAAACTCCAAATTCTTCAATTGACTAGTTTGAATCAAGTGATATATTTTGCTAGTGCCACATCTTTTTTTAATTTGTAAACTTAAAATGAACCAAATGATGACACAATGAAAGCTCAAATAAAAGCCTTTATTCAAGCTTTAACTTCAAATCCAATAATGCCTTATAGTTCATGCAACAAATGCGCCTTGAATTGGTGAAAGATAGATACTCGATAGATATTACCAGATAGACCAAAATCTTGACCAAAGGATGAACACCACTTGATTATAATAAGAAGAATGCCTCGAATTAAAAACAAACCAAGCCCAATCACAAAGGATTAGAAACCTTTAATCCTTTAATCTTTATGATCATTCTTGGAGGATAGCCTTATAGAAATGCAAGAAAAGATCCACAACAACTTGGAATCAAAACCCTAATTCCATACTTCACTGCTTGAAGAACCAGAAGAATCAAAATTATTCAGTGTATACACCTGAAAACAAATAGAAACCCCATTTGCACAATGAAACAACCAGCTGAAATATCATCAAACAATGAAGTTGCCATCGAACGTCTTTTATCCCAAATGAAGGGAAAGGTAAACATCGAGAAAACCTGAGAAGGGATAAGTCACGGTCTTGCAACCGAGAGATCAGGTAAGGGAGTCTGTTACGCGAGGGGGAGGTATTAGCACCCTATACGCCCGTAGTACTCTATGATATCCAGTCTTGTTATCTATCTTATGGGTGTGTTTAAACTATGCTTATTGTTTACTACTGAGAAGAATGCATGCAAAAGAAAAGAGAAAATGATGTAGGGAAAATAAAAGTTGTACTCGCTTGGGCCTTACCCCAATGCCTACGTATCCTTTTTGAGGAATCAGAGCTACCGTAGTTCAGTTGACATGCATTTGTTTGTTTTGTATTTTTTATGGAGAATGTTAATTCTTCCTTCTGTCGCAGCTCGACCTTTGGAGACTCATGCGTTGGCACAGAAGTAAATTAATCATGTCCTTACCTGAAAAGGGTTTTAGAGAAAAGGTGCTTGAGTGCAAAAAAAAGGTTTGAGTTGGTTTGTATTTTTGTTACCTTGAAAAAGGGTTTAAGTGTGATTAGCGTGTTTTTTGATTTGCTAAGAAAAAGGTTTTAGTTTTAGATGCAAGGATGCAAAAAGGGAAGAAAAGACTCTACGGGGTACTAGCCTATTTCTAACTTAATTTTATCATACAATTGAAGTCCTATGTTAATGATGAAAGAGAAATCTCTACCTAATGTTAGCATGCATGGTTTGCAACCTAAAGTCTAACTTGCATCTGAAGGGAGAAAGCACGTCCTAAGGGAACATGGTATGTACATGGATAAAGAAAACAAGCTCGGAAGAGCATACACATAAAAGAATAAGGAAAAGAAATGAAATGCTTTAGTCAAGGGGAGCGTATCACCCGAGACAAACAAACGTGAGTGAGATGAAAAAACAAAAATGTGATCTCCAAAGCGATTGAACACCTAACCAAGATATAGAAGATCGAGGTAGGTGACATAAGGCAATATGAACAATCACAGAGTATCAACATCGGCCAATGGGAACTCCTGACAAAGTGTAGGGGCTCAATTGCAGAACCCTTCCCCACTTAACGAATCTATACACAAGAGCAAGCACAACTCTGAAGCATCGTGGTGCATCAGGAGCTAAGGATGATACAGACGAAATTGCAGGGGTTGATTGTGAACCCTCCCCACTCTGCTCCTTTTGAGGACTTCAATAAGGGATGGGGGAATAATACGGGCACAAAATGTAAACACACCTGCAAAATACCTACACAAAGGTAGGATTTTAAACACACCACACACAATGGCAAACAATGCAGAATTTCCCTAAACAGGTCTTTAAATAAACCAGAGGGGTTCCTGACATGATCAGAAACGGAGACCCTCGTCATGCATCTCTACCCCACTTCTCATGGAATCAAAAAGCAAAAAACCCTACTTCTTATGATTTTCAGAAAAGTGGTAAAGAAATGCGATAAAGTGCAGAGAAGTACAAAGGTAGTGGCAGCGACTACCACAAGCAAGCAAATAGTCAAAAGCAGACGAGAGCGCTGGAGAAGTAGGGAGTACGTATCAAGCAAGCTTCACCAAGAAACAAACAAAGTAAAAAATAATATCCAACTAAGACATCCGTATTTCTGAGCACCTGCATAAAATATAATTATACAAGATATGGGGTGCCAAACAATGGCATGCATGTCGAACGCAAAATCGAGCCACAAATCAAAAGTCCAAACAAGTTTTTCGATCAAATAATTGAGTAATAATTACATGATCCAAAACCATCCAAATGTACCTTGCGCAATCAACACACATGTTAAAAATAACAAGGAAATTTGGAGCAAGCAATAGCCAAAGAAAAGCAAAAGAAAAAGAAAAAAGTAATGCTGGAAGTTTGAGTCGACTCAAAGATGGGATGAGTCGACTAAAAAAAATGAGCCGACTCAAAGGGTCAGCGCGACACTTCCTATAAGTGGCCATAAATGTTTTTTTCTTCCGTTTGCGTCGACTGAAAAAGGCTATGCGTCGACTCAATTGGGATCGCAACAATCAGATTCAAGATCGGAGAAGAATTGAGCTTCTTTGACTTTTGGATCTTGAAGAAGTTTGTTGGAAATGTTGTTGGTTTTCTTGATGAAAATGAGAGAAAGTTGCTATTTGATCCTTGAGCAAGATGAGAGAAAGTTTTTGAGTGTGTTTGAGAATTGGTCAATTATGAGAGTCCCTCGAAAATTGGAGTGAATAAGAATATATAGTGTGCCATTTTTGAATGAATGAGCTTACAATAAACATGAGCAAATGTGCAAATTTTAGTTCATCAGAGTCCGACACCTTAAGGTTAAATTCAAAGATCCCTCGGTGTGACTTTCGAAGTTGAAGTGTGAAACTAAAATGTATCCAAATACGAGAACGACATCATGTTAAAATATCAACTCAAACAAATTAACAGTGATTTAGTTATGAATTTTCGAAGTTTCGCCCAGATGAAAATATTTCTCGGTTCCGAATTTTCAATGCGTTGCACGTGTTTTGGACAAAAAACGAAGGCCTTCGGGATACCGTTCGAATTGGAAAGCTGAAAGCAATATTTATACAACTCAATTTGTAAACCAATTCCATCAGAACCAAATCAATAAGATAAGAATCGACCGGGTTATGATTTTTTGAAATTGGCGCAGATAAAAATTTGTCACAATTTTCCTGTGCGAAAATGCCTGATGAATCCACATTTTTGGAGACTTTCTGAGTGAAATTAGCCTCCAACCGTGAGAGATAAAAATGTAGCTGGCATCGAGACGAAATTTTGGCCAGCAAAGCAGGCTCAAACCGAGTCACGAGCTTCGAGTTATGAATTTTTTAGTGTGCCAAAACTGCACTTTCAACACCTTTTTCTTTGTATTTTTCATCATATAACTTCCAAAAGAACCGCGTATTCAGAGACTTTCCTTTGAGAATTAGCTTTTGGTCTGAACATAAAAATTGAAGAGAACATCAAGAAGATTTCAAAACCTCAAGAATAAACCCAAAACACCATTCCAAGCTGGAGATGAGAATTTTCAAATTCAGATCAGTCAAAACACTATTTCCAATTCACACTATTTTAAATTCACCGAAAACACCCAGATCTTCCACAACCCAAACATGCGTTAAAAAACTATGAGAGCTTTATCGTGTTGAATAAATACCTTGATCCCATGCCAAATTATTTGATTAATGATGCATGATGTGTTAAATGATCTAATGGAGGGTATACAGATGAAATGAGGAGCGCAAAATGCATAAACCAGATAAAAGTGAAATGGTAGGAGAAATTTGGGGTACTACAGCTGCCCCTATTTAATTGTCTTAAATGTGAAAGTACGATTGGTGCATGCCTTTCAGAAGTTCGAGGTAGAAGATTATTAAATATCAATGCCAAAAATTTGTTCTGAAAGATGGTGGTAATGAGTATTATTTTGTAACGTCCACTGGGGAATTAAAAGAGGTGGGACTACACCAAAGGTATACGTCGATCAAGACATGATGAATGAGAGGAAAACAAGAATCAGGGCACGATGATTGAAAGGTATACATCGACCAGGACATAATGACTGAAAGATATACATCGACCAGGACACGATGACTGAGAGGGAAACACCGATCAGGACACAATGATTTGCAAGAGAGTATCAATCAGGACATGATAACCAAAAGGAAGACATCGACCAGGACACGATGGATAATAGGAATAAATCGATCAAGACATGATGATTCACAGAAGAGGTATCGATCAGGACATGATAACCAAAAGGTTGACATCAATCAGGACACGATGGCTAATAGGAATACATCGATTAAGACACGATGATTTGCAGGAGATGTATCGATCAGGACACGATAACCAAAAGGAAGACATCTATCAAGACAAGAAAGCTAACAGGAATACATTGATCAGGACACAATGATTCACAGGAGGGGTAGCGATCAGGACACAATATCCAAAAGGAAGACGTCGATCAGGACATGATGGCTAACACGAATACATCGACCAGGACACGATGATTCGTAGGAGGGGTATCGATCAAGAAACGATAACCAAAAGGAAGACATCGATCAGGACACGATGTCTAACAAGAATACATCGATCATGACACGATGGTTCGCATGAGGGGTATCGATCAGGACGTGATAACCAAAAGGAAGACATCGATCAAGACACGATGGCTAACAGAAATACATTGATCATGATACGCTGATTTGCGGGAGAGGTATCAATAAGGACACGATAACCAAAAGGAAGACATCGATCAGGACATGATGGATAACAGGAATACATCAATCAGGTCACGATGATTTGTATGAGGGGTATTGATCAGGACACGATTACCAAAAGGAAGACATCGACCAGGACATGATGGCTTACAGGAATACATAGATTAGGTCACAATGATTCGCGGGAGGGGTATCAATCAGGACACGATAACAAAAAGGAAGCCATCGATCAGGACAAGGTGGCTAACATGAATACATCGATCAGGTCACGATGATTCACAAGAGGGGTATCGATCAGGATAGGATAACCACAAGGAAGACATCGATCAGGACACGATGGCTAACATGAATACATCGATCAGGTCACAATGATTTGCAGGAGGGGTATCCATCAGGACACGATAATCAAAAGTAAGACATCGATCAGGACACGATGGCTAACAGGAATACATCGACTAGGACACGATGATTCACATGAGGGGTATCGATCAGGACAAGATAACCAAAAGGAAGACATCGATCAGGACACGATGGCTAACATGAATACATTGATCAAGACATGATGATTCGCAGGAGGGGTATCAATCATGACACGATAACCAAAAGGAAGACATCGATCAGGACACGATGACTGAAAGGAGGACTTCAATAAGGGCACGATGACTGCAAGGAGAACATCAATCAGGACATGATGACTCGTAGGACGGTGTTGATCTGTCGGGGATTCCAAAATAACATTCTCTAGGGAGAAAGGATTACCACTTACTTTGAAAGATTCAGGTATTTCATAGAAGGTACCCGATCTTGCTTATGCTTCATATGCATGTTTGAATTTCTTTTGATGCAAAGATCCATTCTAATGGATCTGCTGCGCGCCTTTAGGGATGCAATGTTCTGCAATGATAACTATATGCAATGCAAGGAAATAAACTTCATGGGGATAAGCGAAGGCTCGTTGAGAACTGTTGCTCATCACTGGGGATGCCAATACATATCTGCCTTGGAAACCTGCAGTACCAAAGATTGCTTGGGGATACTCATAAGAATTTTCATTGGGAGCTCATGATACCGAAGATTATTGGTGACTCCGCTGGAAGTTAAATTGCTGACGAAGCGAGTTTTCAGGCATGTCACTAAATTCTAAATTATGTTATTGGGGAAGAGATAATATGGCCTGACCTCTATACATCCTAAACTGCTGAGAAGATGGTAGAGCTGAATACGCCAAAGAATGGACATTGAACATCGTTTGGATCTCTTCCAATACATGCCCCAATTTTACGCCACACTGGCAAGTTACCTCTTAAATCAATTGGGCATAACAAGATTGACATGGAAGCTCGTGGATGCCCTGATTTACTCCATTGGGGATGTTCACTTGCGCGTTCCAGTCAAACAATGACCGTGAACTTTCCGAATTCACTTAGGGAATCAGGTTTGAAATTGTCTGTAGTAGATGAAAGAGACTTTGCGTGCTGACCAGGTTAGGGTGACCGTTATGAGTTGCTACCTGTAAAGAAAAACAACCCTTGGAATGCACACGACACTCCCTCATGTTTATACATCAACGTAAAGTCAAGTTTTATCTTAGCTTGAGAATATTTATTCCCCATGTTTCTAATGCAATGTTTAATAACGAATAAAGCACATTTTGCATGCAAAAAACATTTTATGATAGTAAAAGACAACTTTTTAAGGAAAACAAACTTTATTGGTTGGCCTGTGAATAGGCATTTGTACAAGGATGCAACTCCTATATGAGGTAGTTGCGAAAAAGTAACAGAAAATGCAACAGGTACAAATGGCAATGAGAGATGCTCGAATTTTCACTAAAACCGATATTGGTACAATTCCCATATCCTTAGTAGTATCAATTCCTTGGCTCTGAAGAGTAGTAGTTGGACCAATCAATTCACTGCCAAGGTGCTATAGATGCGTATGTGTTACTCTTGAAGAGAATTCAGACTACAGCCTCACGCTTACGATCCCTAACTTTTGCTTGGATCGCCCTTTCGGGTTTTCAATCCAACGGGATACCCTTTTCTGCCTAAGTCACCCTTTTGGGTTTTCGAGCTAGCAGGTTATCATATTTTTCATTTTATCCCTAATTTTTTCCTGGACTTTTATATCCTCCGGGATGCCCATTTTT
The DNA here is from genome assembly GCA_948472305.1 of Vicia faba. Lineage (NCBI taxonomy): Eukaryota > Viridiplantae > Streptophyta > Magnoliopsida > Fabales > Fabaceae > Vicia > Vicia faba. The sequence continues at coordinate 1,327,166,731 of OX451741.1, read as the reverse complement.
GCCTAAGTCGCCCTTTCAGGTTTTCGACTTAGAGGGTCTCTTTATGCATAGTACTTTTTGACTGAGTCTAAATTGATTGGGAGTGGAACGTCTTCCCCATCCATGTCTGTCAGGATTAGAGCACCTCCTGAAAAGGCTCTCTTCATGATATATGGTCCCTCATAATTTGGAGTCCATTTTCCCCTTGGATCGGAATGGCTTTGCACGATAACCTTTCTCAAGACCAAATGACCAGGATAAAACTTTCGAGGACGAACAATTTTATGGAATGCTATTTTAATCCTCTGTTGGTACAACTGGCCATGATAGATGGCTGCCAGGCGCTTTTCGTCAATCAGATTGAGCTGGTCAAGTCTTGTCTGGACCCACTCTGCCTCATCAAGCTTGGTTTCCATCAGAACCCTCAACAAAGGAATCTATACTTCAACAGGAAGCACTGCGTCTGTTCAATAGACAAGAGAGAATGAAGTTTCCCCCATTGAAGTACGCAGAGACATTATGTATCCATGCTGAGGAAAAGGCAACATTTCATGGCAATCTTTGTACATTCTGACCATCTTCTGGATAATCTTCTTTATGTTCTTATTAGCGGCTTCGACTGTGCCGTTTATCTTTGGTTGATACGGCGATGAATTATGATGTTCAATTTTGAACTCTTCGCACAACTCCTTCATCATGATGTTGTTAAGATTAGAACCATTTCCAGTGAGGATTCTGTGAGGAATTCTGTAACAGCATATGATTTCCTTCCTGATGAAGTTGGTAACGACCTGTTTGGTTAAATTCTTATAAGAAGCTGCTTCCACCCATTTGGTGAAATAATCAATAGCCACTAGAATGAACCTATGACCATTCGAAGCACTCGGTTAATTCCTTCCAATCATGTCAATGCCTCACATTGTGAACGACCATGGTGAAGTCATAACATTCAAAGGAGTTAGGGGAACATGAATTATGTCTGCATACACCTGGCATTTGTGGCACAACTTTGCATACACACAATAGTCACTCTCCATCGTCATCCAGAAATACTCTGCGCGTAGGATTTTCTTTGCCATAGAATTCTCGCTCGAATGAGTCCTGAAAGAACCCTCATGGTTTTCCTTTATGAGTAGAACTGAGTAATAATTTCTCTTATATAGGACGTCTCCTGATAAGAGGAACTTGGATGCTAACCTTCTAAGCGCATGCTTATCACAAATTGTAGCATTTTCGGGATACTCTTGCTTCTCAAGGTACCTTTTGATGTCGTAATACCATGGCTTTTCATCAGACACACCCTCGGTCGAGAGACAATGAGTAGGAAAGACATGTGCTGGCTCTTTATAATGGAGGATACATATATTAGGTGCCTGGTTCGGAAAGCTCACCATGAACATCGATGCTAAAGTAGCTAAAGCATCGGCCATTTGGTTTTCGTCCCTGGGAATATGTTCAAAGGTAATTTCATCAAAAGCATGTATTAGCTGCAAAATGTAGTCTTTGTATGGAATCAAACTGGAGTGCTTTGTTTCCCTATCACCTCGTACTTGATGTATGACCAAAGTGGAGTCTTCAAAGACTTCAAGGATTTTGATTTTGAGGTCGATGGATGCCTTGAGACCCATCACGCAGGCTTTGTGTTCTGCCACATTATTCGTACAATCGAAACATAACTGGGCTGTAAACGGTGTATGAGTATTACGTAGAGAAGTCAATATTGCCCCAATGCCATGACCTGCAGTGTTCGAGGCACCATCGAATGTAAGAGTCCATCGCTCTTCTGGATTAACCCCATCATAATCGTCAAGCTTCATAACATCTTCACCAGGAAAGTCAAATTTCATCGATTGGTACTCTTACAACGGATGATGAGCGAGATATTCTGCAAGAACGCTACCCTTGATAGCCTTTTGTGTAACATACTGAATGTCACATTCAGATAAAAGCATCTTCCACCGGGCCAGTCTGCCTGTGAGTGATGGTTTTTCAAAGATATATTTTATCGGGTCCATATTTGATATCAGAAACATTGTGTATGTCAGCATATATTTCCTTAGACGTCGAGCTGCCCAGTCAAGCACACAATATGTTTTTTCAAGCAAAGAATACCTGGATTCGCAATCGGTAAACTTTTTACTCAGATAATAAATAACACACTCTTTACGTCTTGTTTCATCATGTTGCCCAAGCACACAACCCATAGATCCTTCCAGCACCGTCAAGTACATGGTGAGTGGCCTCCCAGGCACTGGAGGAATAAGGATCGGTGGCTCTTGGAGATATTGTTTGATCTTTTCAAAGGCTTCCTGGAAATTATCATCCCATTGGACATCTTGATTCATACGCAACAATTTAAAGATGGGCTCACAGGTAGCTGTAAGATGAGAGAAGAACCTAACTATGTAGTTCAATCTCCCAAGGAACCCTCTTACTTCTTTTTTGTTTTTCTGTGCTGGCATATTCTATATTGCTTTTACTTTTCCGGGATCTACTTCAATTCTTCGCTGACTTATGATGAAACCAAGTAGTTTTCCAGACCGCACCCCGAAGGTACACTTGTTCGGATTAAGTCTTAGCCTGGATTTTTGCAGGCACACAAACAACTTCTGCAGATGGACCAGATGTTCCTCCTCAGTTTGTGATTTTGCAATCATATCATCAACGTATACTTCAATCTCCTTATGAATCATATCATGAAAAAGTGTTACCATAGCACGTTGATATGTTGCACAAACATTTTTTAGACCAAAATACATGACCTTATAACAGTAAGTACCCCATGGAGTAGTGAATGTCGTCTTCGTCATGTCTTCAGGGGCCATCTTTATCGGATTGTACTCCGAAAAACCATCCATGAAGGAGAAAACCGAGGACTGAGCTGTATTATCTACCAATACATCAATGTGAGGTAATGGGAAGTCATCGTTTGGGCTTGCTTTGTTCAAGTCCCGATAATCCACACACCTGTGAACCTTACCATCTTTCTTAGGAACGAGTACGATGTTAGCAATCTAGTCCGAAAACTCACATAACAGTAGGAAGCCTGCATTCAACTGCTTCTCAACTTCTTCTTTTATTTTAAGAGACATATCCGGACGAGTTCTCTGCGGCTTTTTCTTTACCGGAGGGAATTCTGGCTTGAGTGGAAAATTATGCATGACTATATCAGTATCTAAACCAGGCATGTCTTTGTAGGACCAGGAAAAGATGTCAGAGTACTCTATGAGAAGCTCAATCAACCCCTTCTTTACATATCCTTGCAAAGCGGCCCCTATCTTGACCTCTCTTTTCACTGTGTCAGTACCGAGGTTGATGATCTCAATATCTTCTTGATGAGGCAGGATCATTTTCTCTTCTTGTCTCAATAGTCTTGCCAATTCCTCAAGAATTTCACAATCTTCCCCACTATCTTCGTCGGCTTGGTCATTCGGATTTCCAAGGATATTGATGCAAGGAACTGTAACATCATCGTTTTTAATGGAATTCGAGGCAGACCTGCATGATTGATGAATCATGCCTCATTTTAGAATATGGATGCATAATGGAAAATAGTTAAAGAGTTAAAAGGAAAAGCATTGCCATTTTTTATTTTACAAAAATAAAAGAAAAGATAGAGAGCAAAAAACGTATGCGAAAATGCAATTTTATTCAATTTTAAACAAATGTAGAAACATGAGGGGGCCTTTTTCCTAAGCTGTCAACATGCTTCAGGCAAAACATGTGACTTATTTAAAACAAGAACATTACATGTCAAAGAAAAAAACTTCAGGAATATCAGTAGCAATCCAATTGTTGAGTTCTTGATCAGGCGCAATCTGGTAAATATACTGAGACATATTTGCACCATCTTCATCATCACCTTCCACTGCGTGAATTAGTCCTTGAACACTTGGACCAACACTAACAAACACTTCTGAAAACGTGGGGGATGTGTTTCCCTTTGAGCATGGTTGGACTAGTGCTAACACGATCTGAAAAAGAGGACCCAAACCTAAGTCTAGACTTGTCATGTTTTTCGCGCACCTCGACCACTTTTCCATAGTCTCCATTGGGAATTCTAGACTCCACAATGGCTTTGGCATCCCTCAAGGAAACTATCGTAACTCCGAACTTCTTTCTAGCTTCTAGAATGGCAGGGGCTCTGTCAACAGAAATGATTTCCAAGGCTTAGAAAGGGGTTTCATGTACTTCCCTATCCACTTCGACATAACGGAAGGAAGTAACATTTTTGATCAAGACATCTTCCTCTCCGCCAATGAAGATGACCTTGTCTTGGATGATGAATTTCAAACGTTGGTGCAGAGTTGAGGTTATGGCTGCTGCCATATGGATCCACGGGTGTCCCAGCAGGCAACTATAAGACGGACGAATATCCATGACATAGAATGACAGGTAGAACACGTGGGGACCAATCTTGATGGGTAGGTTAACTTCCCCCTCTACAAATCTTCTTGACCTATCAAAAGCTTTGACTGTCAGCATGCTAAGTTTCATCATAACCCCATCCATGTTCATCTTGAACATAGTATGTTTAGGCATCACATTCAAAGAAGACCCAATGCCTACCAGGACTTGAGACATCATAGTGTCTAAACATCTGATGGAAATATGCAGCTCTTTATTATGAGCTCGGCCCTCAGGAGGAAGCTCGTCATCTTTGAAACCCAGAAAATTCCCTGCGGAAATATTTGTAACAACCCTTTCAAATTGGGCTGCAGAAATTTTAGGATTCACATGAGAGCCATGCAGAATTCTCATCAAGGTGGTTCGGTGTGCTTCGGAGTACAGAAGGAGGGATAAGATCGATATCTTTGAAGGTGTCTGATTCAGCTGGTTGACCACCTTGAAGTCACTTTTCTTGATCACCTTAATTAACTGCTCTACTTACTATTCAAAAGACATCTTGGGAGAATCACTAACTACTTGCTTCCCCTTATCTTTCACTAGAATCTCTTCGACAACCTCTCCGGGAGACGATGGAGTAGGAGCGAAGACTCTTCCGCTTCGGGTTATTCTGCTAGTTCCAGGAATGTTAGTTATGTCCTTATTCTCATTCGTAGGATAAACAAATTTCTTTCCATGGATGCAAACAACATTGTATTCCCATGGCACCACCCTGTTATTAGCTATCAGAACAGGAACTGGATTTGGAAGTTTCGATGCTTGGGTTAGCAGGGGAGCAACCGAATTCTGATCTGGCGCAGGGAGCGCTGGAACTTGTATAACAAATGGAACTCTTGAAGTATTCCTCTGAACATTGGCCGGATAATATGGAATCTCTAGAATAGAAACATCACCTTCGGGGATGACTTTCTCAACTTTAACAACCCATTCGTCCATCAATCTCTGAATGGAATTTTTCAAATCATCACACTTGTCTGGATTGGATGAGCATTTCAAACAAAAGTCATCAAGCTCTTGTAGAACTTCTTGCTGAAAAAGATGTTATCTTAAAAATACCATTGACATCTGAACCTCATCAACCTGAGTCACTAAGTCATGACCATCATCGAACCCAATTGCATTGGCAACAGCCCTATGATGGGGAGGCATAAGGTTATTATGAACATTAGGGCCTATAGGAGAAAAGCTTAACTCCTTGGCATCCAAAAGATCTCGCACCTTGCACTTTAAAGATTTGTAGTTTTCGATCGAGTGGCCTGGAGCGCCTGAATGAAACTCATAACACGCATTAACATCATAACCCCTTGGAAGTTCTGCCGGTGAAGGAGCTAACTCTCAGAGCTGTATCAACTGACCAGCTAGCAATTGTGGAAGAAATTGGGCATACGACATCGAGATTGAACCAAATTTCCTCTCGGGATATCTTTGCGGCCTTTGTTGAACCCTTTGTCCTTAGGGCCTTTGATTTTGTTGATAGTTTCGCGGTGCTGCATACTATTGTTGTGGAGCAGCAACAAGAGTTTGATAATATGGAACCTGCACAATAACTTTCCTCTTATCAACAGAGGCATTTCTCACCTCACCTTATTTCTTCTTGACAAAACCGCTAGAATATGGTTTCTTTCCACTACCTGAGTTGTGATTGCCATTTGTGCCAGATGCACCTGCGATAGTCCATGCCTTAATACAAATTTCAATCCACTCCCCAATGATAACCATATCCAAAAACGAATCAGAAGTACTTCCAAACATGTGTTGCAAATACGAACCTCGAGAGTATTCCTAAACAAATCCACTAGTTCATGGTCTAGGAGAGTAGGTTGAACCCTTGCAACCAAACTGTGCCACCTTTGGGAATACTATTTGAAAGACTCATTAGTCTTCTAAGACATACTCTGAAACTGTTCCCGGCTAGGCGCCATGGAAGAATTGTAATGATAATGTTTTAGGAAAGCATCGACAAGCTCACCCCAAGTACTAACATGAGTTTGCTCCAACTTCATGTACCATTCTAAGGGAGCTTCAACCAGAGTATCCTGAAAGAAGTGCATAAGAAACAACTCATTGCTAGCATAAGCGGCCATCTTCCTGCAGTAAGATCGGAGATGAGTCTCTGGGCATGTAACCCCCTTATACTTTTCGAATTTCGGTACCTTGAACTTTGGTGGAATCACAATCCCCGGAACCAAACATATAGCAGCAACACTGAATCTTGGCTTTTTGGAAGTCTCCATAACCTTCAAACATTCTTCCAAAGCCTTGTACATTTTAGCAGTTTCAGACAAATCAGCTGTAAAATCCGTTGGAGGGTCATCAAGATCGTTGACATCATGGTGGTCATCCACAATCAACCGTAGGTTCTCTTTAGGAACTCCCCCATTTTCGTTCTTGGGTCCACCATTCTCGGACGTAGAGGCACTGTCAAACAACTTAGTAACACTTAGTGTGAGCTCTTCTTGCCCTTGGATAATGGCATGAAGAGTTTCCATGAGATGATTCATTTGATCACCCATGGTGCCCATATCTTTGCGAAGAGCGGTCTGGTTATGCTCGATCTGTTCCATAATCCTCAACTTGTTGGCTCAAGTGCGATGAGGATTTAAGGAAGTCGTCTTGTAGATTCTGATGATAAGAGGAAAAACCATCAAATAAGAATTCCCGCTAGAAAACCTGCAATTCATGAAATGCATGATATGTATGATGTATGAAATGATTGTCCATTTCGGTTTTTCACAGCTCAATCAATGTCAGTAATAATCGAGCAACATGATGACAAGAAAAATTACATAATGAAAATATCCAGAAATAGGAGGAGTTCCCGCGGAATTTGATGCAAGAAAAGTTGCAAAGATACAAGATAAGCGGTTCCATCCAACAAGCCCGGTGGTAATCAAAACAATAATACAACAATCAGTCCGAAGATAGGCACCATTCTTTCTCCATCTCTATCTCATATCACTAAGCCCAAATAAAGTGCCTTAGCAATAACTTCAAAATCAGGCTCGTTCAGAACATCAACGAATATGTGCTCGAAATTCTTGAACAAATGAGAGTACTCTTTTGAAGTTGAAGTGTTCTGATGGTCCTGGGAGGTGGAACAGTGCAACTCATAGTCGTAAAACTGAAGTAGAGCCCAGGTGCTACCACATATTTCACTAAAAGCCTCTACATTAGGACGGACTAAATGGTCTTTAAAACTCTTCAAAGAAGGCCAAGAACTTGAGCAGAACTGATAAGTACAATTTTCTCTTTTGGTCTTCTTGAGAACATCACTGTTGCTAGATGTTATTGACGGAAACTATAACTTCGTGAGATACCCCAGAATGGACATTCACATGCAAGGTTAGTATATAGTTTTATTTTTCTGATATTTATTTTGAAAAATAAACATGTTATGATGCAAGTGCAGTTGATCATGGGATTACTACTTCCATGATACTGATTTCTGTTGTATTGTGTCTGCATAGTCTGCTAGTACAAGGATCACAGGTTCGGAACATAAACCAAAGAGCCTTATGAATAGATTCAGAACTCAGAAAATAAATCTGAGAACCTCCTAGTCACCAACAGAAATCCAGAACTTAACCATTAGAACCAATAGTCAGCGTCTGAGTATAGTCACCATCTGGACATGAGTAACCATCTAAACACAATCACCATCTGTACCTGTGATAATAATTCCCACCCCACTCACGGGTGAAGACTAGGTCAAGGTAAGGTCGGGTAACTTAGAATCGAGCGTACTCCTGAAAAACTATCGCCGTATCACCTATGTGAAAATGATAGCCCCTCATTTATACCTCATCTGAGCGTGGACGACATGACGACAATAGTGAAACCTAAGTCAACTAGTCGTTCATGTTCCACTCTATTCCTAGGGTTCTTATGGTTGTCACTTGGCATGGGTATTGGGCCTTTTACCTCATAGTAACACCCACCTAATAGAAAACAGATCCATTACAACAATAGTATATGGAAAACAGTAAAATGCAATGCATACATATGCTCAGGTAATCATGTATGGATGAATAAATTGAATGCATAAAAATAAACACCCAAAGAAAGGAAACAAGCACTAGGATCGACTCTGGGATGGAACGTCAATAGGTCAATCTGTCCTAAGTGAAGACGCCAGCTGAAACAACCGGCTGAAAATTATCAAACAGTGAAGTCGCCATCGAACGTCTTTTATCCCACATGAAGGGAAATGTAAACATCGAGAAAACCTGAGAAAGGAGAAGTCACGGTCTTGAGACTGAGAGATCGGGTAAGGGAGTCTGTTACGCAAGGGGAAGGTATTAGCACCCCACACACCCGTAGTACTCTATGATATCCACTCTTGTTATCTATCTTATGGGTGTATTTAAACTATGCTCACTGTTTACTACTGATAAGAATGCATGCAAAAGAAAAGAGAAAATAATGTAGGGAAAATAAAAAGTTATACTCGCTTGAGCCCTACCCCAATGCCTACATATCCTTTTTGAGGAATTAGAGCTACCGTAGTTCGACTGACATGTCTTTGTTTGTTTTGTATTTTTTATGGACAATTTTAATTCCGCCTTCTGCCGCAACTCAACCTTTTGGAGACTCATGTGTTGGCACAAAAGTAAATTAATCATGTACTTACCTGAAAAGGGTTTTAGAGAAAAGGTGCTTGAGCGCACAAAAAAGGATTGAGTTGGTTTGTATTTTTGTTACCTTAAAAAAGGGGTTTAAGTGTGATTAGCATGTTTTTTGATTTGCTAAGAAAAAGGTTTTAATTTTAGATGGAAGGATGCAAAAAGGGAAGAAAAGAGTCTACGGGGGACTATGTTATTTCTAACTTAATGTTATCATATAATGGTAGTCCTATGTCAAGGATGAAAGGGAAATATCTACATAATGTTAGCATGCATGGTTTGCAACCTAAGGTCTAACTTGCATCCGAACGGAGCAAGCACGTCCTAAGGGAACATGGTATTTACAAGGATAAAGCAAACAAGCTCGAAAGAGCACACACATAAAAGAATAAGGAAAATAAACGAAATGCTTTAGTCAAGGGGAGCATATCACCCGAGACAAACAAGCGAGAGTGAGATGAAAAAACAAATATGTGATGTCCAAAGCGACTGAACACCTAACTAAGATATAGAAGATCGAGGTAGGCGACAAAAGGAAATATGAACAATCATAGAGTATCAGCATCGGCCAATGCGAACTCCTGACAAAGCATGGGGGCTCGATTGCATAACCCTTCCCCACTTGACGACTCTATACACAAGAGCAAGCACAACTCCGAAGCATTATGATGCATGAGCTAAGGATGACACAGACGAAATTGTGGGGGTTGATTGTGAACCCTCCCTTCTCGCCTCCTTTTGAGGACTTTAATAAGGGATGGGGGAACAATACAGGAACAAAATGTAAATGCACCTGCAAAATACATACACAAAGGTAGGGTTTTAAACATACCACACATAAGTATCACACAATGGCAAACAATGCGGAATTGCCCTAAACAGGTCTTTAAATAAACCAGAGGGGTTCCTGACATGATCAACAACAGAGACCCTCGTCATGCATCTCTACCCTACTTCTCATGGCATCAAAAAGAAGTAAAGCCCTACTTATGATTTCCAGAAAAGCGGTAAAGAAATGCGATAAAGTGCGGAGAAGTACAAAGGTAGTGGCGACGACTACCACAAGCAAACAAATCATTAAAAGCAGATGAGAGCATTGGAGAAGCAGGGAGTACGTGTCGATCAAGCTTCACCAAGAAACAGACAAAGTCATAAATAATATAAACCTAAGACATCCGTATTTCTGAGCACCTGCACAAAATACAATTATACAAGATACATGGCACCAAACAATGGCATGCATGTCGAACGTAAAATCAGACAACAAATCAAAAGTTCAAACAAGTTTTCTGATCAAATAATAGAGTAATAATTACATGATCGCAAACCATCCAAATGTACCTTGCACAATCAACACACATGTTAAAAATAACAAGGAAAATTAAAGTATATAAGAGTAGAAGAAAATTTGGAGCAAGAAATAGCCAAAGCAAACAAAAGAAACAGAAAAAAGCAATGCTCGCAGTTTGAGTCTACTAAAATATGGGATTAGTCAACTCAAAAAAATGAGTCGACTCAAAGGGTCAGCGCGACACTTTCTGCAAGTGGCCAAAATTGGTTTTTTCCAGTTTGCGTCGACTCAAAAAGGCTATGTGTTAACTCAATTGGGATTTTTCTTAGTTTGCATCGACCGGAGGGTCGGCACAACACTTCCCTTTGTGGGCCAAATTGTTTACGTCGACTCAAAGGCTAGAATTTTTTTTATTAATAACCATGTATTAAAAAAATATTTCGTAAATAACCGGGTTTCAGAAAAAATTACGCAAATAACCATGCTTGAGATGGCTCCACAAAGGAGGAGCCATCTCAATTGGCGCATGCACCTCCTTTTTTAAGGGAGGCTCCATCTCACTTGGCGCCTAAGTGCTTAGGGCATGCCCTAAGCCAAGTGAGATGGCGCCTATGTACAATTTTAGGGCAAAATTTTTTTTTTTATTTTCTTTCCTGTGCATTGCCTATTGGACAGAGATCGACAAAATGGACTTTTTATTAAAAAAAAAATTATTAAATTCAACTGTATTACATTAAAAGAACAGTAAAAAAAATGGATACAAAAAATATTGGGAACAAAAAAGATACATCAGTGATCCCCCGGAACCCGGTAATGACCCCCGGTTCCGCATCCCCGTCCTCGCCTTTCTCTTGCTGGGTGCCGTCGCGTTTCCTGCTGTGGCAAGGTCGATGGCCCAGCGAAGTCAATGTGATCCGAATCCATAAAATCAGTAAGATCTCCATATCTCGAAGATCTGCTCTGGTACAGTCGGTTACCCATACCCTCAAAGTTTGGTCGTGTTGGCGGTGGGTGGGGTTCCATGGTTGGTCGGTAGCATTGGTCGTCTGAGTATGGGGGGTAGAAAGGAAATGGATCTTGGGGTGTTTGGTATTGTGGATGTTGGGTTGTTTGGTGATATGGTGGTTGATGGTAGGTTTGGTCGGCTTGGTCATAATCTTCTGACATTCCCATATCAGGGCTAAGGCTGGATGTTGAGGGCGCCATATTGGGATATGTGGAAGACTGAAATTGTGTCTGGGGTATGTGGGTGTGCTGGTATTGGGGTTGGTATTGTGGTTGGGTTTGAGGCATATCCGGGTATTGGTAGTTTGGTGGTGATTGTGGTTGGTAGTACGACATTTGATTGTAGTTGTGTTGTGGTGGGGAATGTGGTTGTGTGTTTGTTGGTCTATTTCTTCTTGGGGGTTGGTTTGAGGTTGATGGATTTTGGGTTTGTTGATGGGGAATCGAGGGTTGTGCCCATTGTGTGCGTGGGTCAACCAAGTACCTCGGATGAGACACGTGCATTTCTGGGTTACTAACCGACCTGTACCACGACATATATTGATCAGTGTGTCGCATGTTACCTTGAGTAAGGAAAAACGGGGATTGCAAGATGTAGCGGTGACGCCTTTGCCACATTTTACACCATTCCGGAGCAAAGTCTTTCCAGTTGGTAAGACCCCACTGGGTGTCGACCCTTTTAAGATGCCAGGGGGACAAATCTGTTGGATCACTTGGTATCTCTTGATGCATTCCGAACTGCATCTTCACACGGTCGCTGTGGTGCATCTCCACTATGTTGAACCGAATGAGTGCAGTCTTTGCAGTCCAAGTTGCTGCATCCTCTGGGTTTGGAGCATGGCACAAACCCAAATATGGTCTCCAGACGAACTGCGATAAAATTTAAATCAGGTTAGCGCAAAAGTAATGTATAAATAATTAAAATGAACAAAAGTTAAAAGCTACGACGTACGTCATCTGGGCCTAAGTGATCCAACAGATTCCGGTAGTGTGCGACATTGAATCTTGGATTCTTGCCGTAATCCATACCCCTCACGCAGTACCTAAAGGAAATGAGAAACATGTTATTTTTAGCATATATTTTGGAAAGAGAAGAATAGTTATAAATGCTATAACTTAATGACTTACTTTGTTGCGTACGGGAAACCAAAAGTGTTGTTGTTGATGGGGTTTAAGGACTCCATCCTCCACCAACCCCAGGCTTCTAGTAAAAATGCGCACCCATAAAATGTACATTTTTCCTTGACTGCGTTTTTGCACAAGGAACTGTACATGTGGGCTAATACTGCAGAACCCCAACTATATTTTCTAGTTTTTTCAAAATTTGTTAGTAAATGTAAGTACATGAAATTTACACTATTTCCCGTACTTTCGGGAAATAAAAATGTACCAAAAAGTATCATAAGATACGTTCTAGCTTTTACTACTCGGTCATTCTCTGAGGAATTTTCATTTAATTCCATACTTGCATAATGACGTTTCAGGTCAGTGAGTAGTATTCCCTGCCCTCTTGCTCCACCACCTTCTACCATATCCCTACCCAACAGTTCTTCACACTGTGAGTTAGGTTGTTGAACCGACCCGTTCACCGCCTTACCGTCGATAGGGAGGCCCAGTAGCATGTACACATCCTCGAGCGTGATGGTACATTCACCTATTGGTAGGTGAAATGTATGGGTCTCCGGTCTCCACCTTTCCAACATTGCAAGAATGAATTTTGAGTCAATGGTGCAGTTGGAGATCTTTATCACATGTCCAAAACCTGCATATTCCAGATAAGGGACGATAAATGGGTCAGGAGCCAGGTAGTTGTGCAAACGGATTCTGAATCTTTTTGTGTCCTGAGATCATAATTAAACAAGTGTAAGATTAATTAAGATGAACAACACGTTATTTGAAGTATGAAAAATGTATAACCAAAGAAGAGACTTACAAATGCAGCAATGTTTTCCCTTGTGCCTCTGTGAGTATCGCCCATTGTTAGAAGAGCCATTGTTCAGAATGCTTGAGAGTATGAAAGACTTAGGAAGAAATAGAGAGTATGATAGACTTAAGAAATATTTCGTAGCAGAGAGTGAGAGTTGTGTGGGTGTGAGAGATGTTTCATAAGGTATGTATTTATAGGCAAATAAGTTTGATGTAGTGGTTGCTTGTGCTTGCATGCCTGCGAAGTGTTACATTTGCATGCTTAGGGTGTTACACATATGCATGCATGCATTTACAAAAAATGTTAGGTGTCACTCTTGCAGGCTAGGTGGCAGCCCATGCATGTATTACGATTGGACAGTAAGGGAGGCGCCATTGGACTTGGCGAAAGAGTACAAAAATGAATGGTGTCGCCACCCCATTTGGCGAATAAGAGGTGTCATTTCTTACAGCATAGGCTCAGGCTACGTGACAGCCTTTGGGATTCCTTTCTTTGTTGCATGCAAGGCCATTGGAGTTGATGGGTGGAGTCTTACACAAAACATTTATGTGTGCAGAATAGGGCCAGGATAGGTGGCAGGCTATGGGGTTTCATAAGCCCATGCATGTATTATGATTGGACAGTAAGGGAGGCGCCATTGGACTTGGCGAAAGAGTACAAAAATGAATGGTGTCGCCACCCTATTTGGCGAATAAGAGGTGTCATTTCTTACAGCATAGGCTCAGGCTACGTGACAGCCTTTGGGATTCCTTTCTTTGTTGCATGCAAGGCCATTGGAGTTGATGGGTGGAGTCTTACACAAAACATTTATGTGTGCAGAATAGGGCCAGGATAGGTGGCAGGCTATGGGGTTTCATAAGCCCATGCATGTATTACGATTGGACAGTAAGGGAGGCGCCATTGGACTTGGCAAAAGAGTACAAAAATGAATGGTGTCGCCACCCCATTTGGCGAATAAGAGGTGTCATTTCTTACAGCATAGTCTCAGGCTACGTGACAGCCTTTGGGATTCCTTTCTTTGTTGCATGCAAGGCCATTGGAGTTGATGGGTGGAGTCTTACACAAAACATTTATGTGTGCAGAATAGGGCCAGGATAGGTGGCAGGCTACGGGGTTTCATAAGCCCATGCATGTATTATGATTGGACAGTAAGGGAGGCGCCATTGGACTTGGCGAAAGAGTACAAAAATGAATGGTGTCGCCACCCCATTTGGCGAATAAGAGGTGTCATTTCTTACAGCATAGTCTCAGGCTACGTGATAGCCTTTGGGATTCCTTTCTTTGTTGCATGCAAAGCCATTGGAGTTGATGGGTGGAGTCTTACACAAAACATTTATGTGTGCAGAATAGGGCCAGGATAGGTGGCATGCTATGGGGTTTCATAAGCCCATGCATGTATCACGATTGGACAGTAAGGGAGGCACCATTGGACTTGGCGAAAGAGTACAAAAATGAATGGTGTCGCCACCCCATTTGGCGAATAAGAGGTGTCATTTCTTACAGCATAGGCTCAGGCTACGTGACAACCTTTGGGATTCCTTTCTTTGTTGCATGCAAGGCCATTGGAGTTGATGGGTGGAGTCTTACACAAAACATTTATGTGTGCAGAATAGGGCCAGGATAGGTGGCAGGCTATGGGGTTTCATTATTGCATGTAATATTATTGGCAGCCTTGGGGGGTTGCATCCCTTACTTAATTGGAATTTTTTGCCTTACGTTGAACATAACATTGATTCACATAATCTGTAAAATCTTCCAACCTTCGAATCAGTCATCAAACCTTCAAACATTCCAGCATTCATACCTTCATACAATCAATAAACCTCAAACATTCCAACCTTCAAACCTTAAAACAATTCTACGCAATGGCCTCTTCACCACAATTTGTTGTCAAAGCACATTTCAACGGTGAGACATACATTTGTCCCACAGTTGGGTTTTTGTTTAGAAACACCGACAACGTTCGATTTCTCTTAAACTAGAAAGCCAATTTCTCGTACTTCAAGAAAAGATTGGAGGCCAAACTTGAACGAGGCCCGGTATCCCAGATATTTTATCAGAATCCAGTTTTTTTGGAAACAACCAAGTAATTTTTTATAAGGATGAAGTTCAAGATGACGAGGATCTCCAGAACATGATTTCCAGCCATGTCTATTCTGGATACGACTCTATTGAGTTGTACGTTTTGCTTCAAGAGCCTCCGGTGACACAGGAGGTAGAGCCTCCGGTGACACAGGAGGTTGATCCTTTGGAGAATGAACAAGATGAGGTAGATGCAGTTGATGATGAAGAAGAAGATAACGAGTTAGAGTTTGATGAAATGGTGAACGACGATTCTGACGATGATGGCATCCCAAGTATTCCTACTGACAAAATCTACACACCACCTCCGCACATGACAAACTTCAACATGGGCGGAGATGAACCTTCTACTGACTTGTTTTTCCAACCGTATATGCAGTCGGATGAAAATTTAAAAGAGAAGGACAAGTTTTGTAACAGAGAGGAATGCATCAGGGCCATCAAAAAATTTCACATGCTCAACTCGGTTGATTTTAAGGTGGATCGTGTAAACCCGGAAAGGTACAAGATCAAGTGTGTCCACCCTGACTGTATGTTCAAGCTGACCGCATCATACAGATTAAGGGGTGACTGCTGGGTCATAGGTTCCATGACTACCCACACTTGTGTAAGTTCCACTCAATCACAAGACCACCGAAAACTCAACCATGATCTAATCTGTCAAGAAATCCTACCCCTGGTCAGCAACGACCCATCTTTGAAGGTGAAAACAATCATCTCCCACATCACCACGGTTTTTAACTACACTCCGTCTTACCGTAAGGCGTGGTTAGCAAAGACTAAGGCGATTGAAAGGGTGTACGAAAACTGGGAGGAGTCATTCCGAGAACTTCCCCGCTACCTAAATGCACTCAAGACATATTCTCTAGGTAGTGTTTATGTTCTGGAAACATTGCCAGCGTACGCCCAAGATGGTAGTCTACTGCGTGGCAACGGAATATTCAGTCGCGTGTTTTGGGCATTTCAACCATGCATCACAGGGTTTGCATCATGCAAACCAATTCTACAAATTGACGGGACTTGGTTGTATGGGAAGTACAAAGGCACGCTATTGATGGCAGTTGCACAAGATGGCAACAATAACATTTTCCCCGTTGCATTTTCCCTTGTCGAGGGGGAGACCGGTGGTTCTTGGAGCTTTTTCCTGAAAAATCTTCGTACACACGTGGCTCCTCAACCAGATCTCTGTTTGATCTCGGACAGACATGCCTCCATTGAAAGTGCCTATAATAATCCAGCAAATGGTTGGCATGACCCTCCTTCTACGCATGTCTATTGCGTCAGGCATATCGTCCAGAATTTCTCGAGGGAGGTCAAGGACAAAACATTGAGGAAAGCAGTGATGAATGCGGGATATGCATTGACACAACCCACATTCAAATATTACCGCAACGAGATCCGTTTGTCTAATCCAGAAGCCGGTACGTGGATCGACAATATACCAGTCGAAAAGTGGACTAGGTCATACGACAATGGCCAAAGATGGGGGCATATGACAACAAATCTTATTGAATCAATGAATGGGGTATTCAAGGGCATACGAAACCTCCCAATCACTGCCTTGGTAAAATCCACGTATTTTAGGATGGCTGCGTTATTTTCCAAAAGAGGTGAAATGTGGTATGCGGTCTTGCAATCAGGACAACTATGGAGTGAAAGCTGTATGAAATACATTAAGGCTGAAAGTGCTAAAGCCAACACTCACATGGTTACACGGTTTGACCGACACAGCCACAACTTCATTGTGAAAGAGACAATCGACCACCATGAAGGCCTGGCAAGACAAGAATACAGGGTCATTTTACCTTCTCAATGGTGCGATTGTGGCAGGTTTCAAGCATTTCGTATGCCTTTCTCTCATGTCATTGCCACTTGTGGTCATACCCATCAAGACGCGCTTCAACTGCTCTCAAACGTTTATAAATCTAAAACATTGCTCACTGTTTACAACAACAACTTTCCTTTGGTGGCAAAACCGGACTATTGGCCTGAATACAACGGCGATATAGTTTGGCACAATGACCAAATGCGAAGGAACAAGAAGGGTCGTCCCAAAAGCAGGCGCATCACAACAGAAATGGACGATCTTGACAGGTTGGAAAGAAAGTGTGGTTTATGCCGTCAGGTCGGACACAATCGCAAAAACTGTCCAAATCGGGCGTCTGGCTCGACCACATAAATATTGTAATACAATAAATATTTTCAATATTTGTGTTGTAAACATTAGGGTTTTCCGTTAATAAAACTGTTAACACAATTTAAGAAATTCAATATAGGAAATTACATTAGGGTTTTCGCGTACAACAATGATTAACGATATTCAATCTAGGAAATTACAACTGTTAACACAGTTTCATCTGACCCATGCATCATCAGCATTACATCACTGTCTGTTTTGACTTCCTCCAACCACACATTAGGTCTTCCTGTCGCATGCGAGGTTGTTGTTCGTTTTCGCTGGATCCTTCGAATTTTTTCCCCCTCCACGATGTCTCCATCTAGCCACCGCATCAACTCCCGCTTCAGACGCTCCATGGAGTGAATGTGCCAGAATTTCATTTTCATCGCAGGTTTCGTAGCAGAGAATATAACGTAACCATCTCTGCTAAAAATCATAGGCGACGTCATTACGCAAATAACGGAGTACAAAATAAAAATACAGTGCGAGAAAGTGTGAGAAATTTCAAAGAAACGAACGAATTATTTATAAAACAGCATTTTGCCCTAGTTTTGCCCTAGGCGCCAAGTGAGATGGCGCCTCCTCTCATTTTTAAGGAGCATGCGCCATCTCACTTGGCTAAAAGCCAAGGAGGCGCCAAGTGAGATGGCGCCTAGGGCAAAACCCTAGGTGCATGCGCCAATTGAGATGGCTCCTCCTTTGTGGAGCCATCTGAAACATGGTTATTTGCATAATTTTTTCCGAAACCCGGTTATTTGCGAAATATTTTTTTAATACATGGTTATTAATAAAAAAAATTCCAAAGGCTATGCATCGACTCAACTACAGTCTTGTTCAATTGAAACTTTGAAGCAACATAACTTTTGCATCGAGTGTCTGTTTCGCGCATGGTTCAAATCGTTGGAAAGCTTGAAAATTATAGGATATCCACGACACCAAATGAAAACCAAAACAACAAAAATTATATGACAAATTTCCCAATCTTAGCACGGTCAACATGTGAATTCATGATCCAATTTCATGAGTTTCGGCCCGTTTTTTATCAGATCAAAAACCAAATTCACATACATTATGCTATGGCCATAGCACAAGGAAATTTGTACGCAACCAAAAATCAATTGAATCACGTGGTAAGATCAAGGCACAATGGCTCAAGCATTTTGTCAAACACATAATCTCCGAAATTCAACTCATAATCTTTGCACAAATAGAGATCCTAATTAGACCATACATAATGAATCAAGAATCATCAATTAAGCTTGAAACAACTTCAACATTTTGTTTTCTCAAATAAGAACTTTCATGAAATTCAATTAATTGAATAAACACTTATTCAATCATCCAATTCTGGATTTACACCTCATGATTCAAGGTCAATTCATATTTTCATAATCGAAATCACTTCCACAATTTAAATTAGATCAAAGTTCAATTTGTTGATCCACAAAAGTGCTTATTTAAGAATCACTTATTTGAAATGTGCATAAATCTAGAAAAGCTTACCATGGAATTGAAGAGGAAGCTTAGCTATAGATATCGCAACAATCAGATTCGAGATTGTAGAAGAATTGAGCTTCTTTGACTTTTGGATCTTGAAGAAGTTTGTTGGAAAAATTGTTGGTTTTCTTAATGAAAATGAGAGAAAGTTGCTCTTTGATCCTTGAGCAAGATGAGAGAAAGTTTTTGAATGCTTTTGAGAATTGATCAATTATGAAATTCCCTTGAAAATTGGAGTGAATAAGAATATATAGTGTTCCCTTTTTGAATGAATGAGCCTCCAATAAACATGAGCAAATGTGTAAATTTTAGTTCATCAGAATCCGACACCTTAAGGTTAAATTCGCAGGTCCCTCGGCGTGACTTTTGAAGTTGAAGTCTGAAACTAAAATTTAGCCAACGCCGAGAATGACATCGTGTCTAAAAATTGGCTCACACGGATAAACGGTGATTTAGTTTTGATTTTTCAAATTTTCGCCCATATGAAAATATTTCTCGGTTTAGGATTTTCAATGTGTTGCACGCGTTTTGAACCAAAAACGAAGGCCTTTGGAATACCGTTCTGTAGCGGTAGAAATGTTCAAGACTAAGCATTAGATTTACTAGACTTATACAAATCAAAATCAAAATTGCCACTGCGCTTTATTGTTTCCAAAGGAATGGGAAAAGAGCGAATAACCCAAAAAGAGGGGGAAAGATTCCAGGTAAGGGGGTTGGTTATACAAAGGAAAGGTATTAGCACCCTAAACATCTACGGTACTCCGCAGGAACCTTTTCACAAAATCTGTATATTTTTGCTATGAAACATTTTGTATAAAATAGATAGTGGAGGTGGGATAAAAAAAATATTTTTTATGATTTTTGCACCCGCCGCGGTTGCGAATCTTTAGTAGCTACGTACCACCTTTTCGTGCAATAGGGGATCAGGGTACACATAGTTCCTCTTATAAAAATTTTAAAACACAAATGTGTTGGTCAATTGTATGAGATAAAACATCATCGTCATTGTCCGTGTGGAAAACATACCTACTACCCACAATCATGAGAAAGAAGAATTTGCATCATCTCAAAGTGGAGGATATGGCTTGGATTTTTAAAATCAACAATGCCTCACTCAACACCCAAGTGGAAAATATCTCTCTTCACTACATATTGTAGAATTATAGTTGTTTACATCACTACAAGGATTGACAAGAGTTCAATCTTTTTTTGAGAAAAGTTTAAAGATAAAAGCCAAAGTGGCAAGATGGTTTGAAATGAGATTGATTGACTTTTAGTCTTCTCACAAAAATGTCTAAGTATTGTTAAGTTTATTGGAGTTTATTTACGAAATTTTTTGAAAATGCATGGACCTAAGTCCAAGTTTACAATAAAAGCAATTCAAGTTTAAAACAAGAAGAGTTTTCAAAAAGGGGGGAGAAGATTTTTGAAATTAAATAAGATTGGAGGAGATGAAGAGACTATCCTAAAGCATAAGGTAAAAGATAGGGATAAGAATCATCTATCTAACAAGAAGCCAAAACTTGACATTATGAGTCAAGATAGAATTCTCATTATTTGGATTTAAACCAAGCAAGCAAAGATACTAGACCTCTTGAGAGAACTAAACGTCAAGTGTATTAAGTCTTCACAAAATTTGGGCAGAGTGACGGCTGTATACGGGTGAATTCCAGATGACAAACCAAGGGTGTAATCACAATAACCTGCACACAAAACAAACAAACAACCCAATGTCTTGAGGTAAACCTCAAGAACTCCAGACAAAATATCAATTAAGGTCATAAGGTCTCTAATATAGGCCAAGACTTCTATTCCTAAGTCCAAGAAGTCCAATACTCCATAATGCCAAGGATAGTAACCAAATAGTCCAAGTATCATTAATGCTTTTTAGGGTTTATGTTGATTATTAGTTGTCTTTAAAAGAAAAGAAAAGCTCAAGTGAGCAAAATAAAAAATGACAAGAATATAAAGGGGCTCAAGTGAGCAAAGATGAAAAATAGCATGAAATGTAAATGTTAAAAGTAAATGGTGCATAAAGTAAAGAACATAACATAAAAACACAAAATAAAATAAATTATTAGTGATTAGTGGTTAGTTGGATGATCATCTTGAAACATGCATTTGGAACTCATTAGAGGATTGATAGAACCAAAGCCTCCACACAACAAGTTGCATTTGCTTTTTTTCAAGTATATCGTCCATTTGGAATCCTTATGAGTATCATTTAATGATCAACGATGTTTAAGTGATCCGCGTTGACCAAAGGTGTTGTAGATCATTTAGAGGATTGGTAGAACCAAAACCTCCACACAATGAATCTCAAGGTTATTGGATCAAAGAGATCAAATTAACATACTTGGGCTTGCAAACATAAGTTTGGGCCACGAATGATCATTTATTCGAATCGGGACAAAACTTAACGCTATGTTAAGCAATCGTAAGTGGACTTATATAGAAGTCACACCTATTTTGAGGCCGGGCAATAACAATCTATGCACCATTTGTTTTGAGACAGGATATAGAGATCATGCTCCAACAACATTTAGTGCAATAAGAAGAGGATGAGATGAAGAGGGGTGGGAGAGAATATACAAACCACTTTTGAATTAAATTTAATGAAACTATTATAAAAATCATTCATCCATTTTTTGTGGAGTTAGACTCAACACCATGGATCCAATAATGTTAATAAAGTTTATGATCAAAAATTTAACCCAAGATCAGCCAGTAAATAATCATAAAATAATATTACATTTTAATATATACAAAAAGGTTTTAAAACAGAAATAAAAGAGAAAAATGTCAACTATGTTCAAATTAATAAGGAAATAAAAAGTAAGATCATAGAAAAATCTGAAATGAACTAAAATAATTTTATAAATTTTTTGGTATTTTTTTAAAGTCAGAAACTATTTTAAAATTTAAAGAAATGGGGTGAAATAAATCAAAAAATGATAATAAATAGCAAAGTCAGAAACAAAAATAAAATAAGGTCACCAATATTTGTCACAATATCATTGGATCATTCCATAATTTTTTCAGAATTTGAAAATGCATAAAATTATTTTTAAACATTTAAAACAATTCCAATAAAGTGTAAATTTATAAAAAATACCAAAACACAAAATTAAATTGTGAAAAAGTAAAAATCAGAAAGAGAATAATCAAAAATACTTTTCATAATTTTTTCAGAATTTTTTGGACTAAAAATGAATTTTCTATGATTATTTGAAGTTTAAAACAATTAAATATAAAAAATCAGAAAAGAAAATAAAAGTCAAAAATATGTGGACCATTGGATGAGAGTAAAAATGCATTAATAATTAAATCCAAGGGATCTGGCACGCTGTGCATATCATGGTCATTAGTGAATAAAGCACTGAATCAGAAATAAAATCAGAATTCAAAAATAACAAGTAGCGTGCCATCATTGGTTGGAAGATGACACATTGGTCATCTTCAACCTCCAGCCAACATGAATTGTAGGTCTCTCAAACTGTAAAATCAGAAGCTCAGACCTATGCCATTCGCTTCGTCTCTTCAAGACGAAGACAACCACACCCTCACGCCAAATTTATATAAACTGTAGCTCAAGCAATTTGGAAAGAAAGTTTTGAAAAGGGATTTGAAATTTCATGGTCAAAACGTGTTTCCCGTAAAAAGCAAGTATTGCGACTAGAACCAGGGCAATTGTCACAATTATATCAAAGTTTTGAAGAATTGATGAAGGAATCTACCTATTAAAGTTGAGTTGCAGAGCTCTGAAACTGGACTTCTATGGAGCAATATATGGCACGATTCTTGAATGTAATTATATGGTTAGCTTCAGGGAAGATCAAGGAAGGTGAATTGATGAAAAAATTGGATTGAAAAAGGCTTGAGAATGGATTTCGAAATTGCTGAATTCTGAGTTAGGGAACAAGTTTGGCAAGGTGATTCTGGCTATCCAAGCTTGAGAAAAGGAATGGGATAGTTCATGTATTTATAGGAGAAACAAATGGGATCAAAAGGAAGAGTGAATGATGCATTTTGGAGGGAATTCATGCAAACCTGATGCACGAGTCAAGTGTGATCTTATTTTCACCAAAACTCATCCAATCCTTGCGTTTTGAGGTGCTAAACACTTCTGGCAAGTTTTTTAATCAAGTTTAAATTGAAAACGCATGTAAATCTTGTGATTAGAAGCCAAAACAAAGATTTCAAACTTCTGACTTGGTGAAAAATTCAGTTTCAAAGTGCCAACTTCTTACCAATCGCATTTTCAACTCAAGGGGTCTTAGGGAATGATTATTGATGCTTCAGAAAGATGAGGTTACAAGCTTTACAATGGAAAAATAATGGGATCAAATGGATGCTTGAGCTGAAAGTTGTGTTGAGTCAAAGTTTGAGAAAAAATGTTGACTTTCCATACATAGAAATATTTCAAATTCTTCTTCAAAAGTTACCTATAATGTCTTGCATCCAAACATAGCCTTCTACTTGGAATTTTCTCTTTACCAAAACAGATGGCATCAAGTAGATCTGTTGAATGACATTTTGGAACTTGAACCATTCAAAATCTTCAAAAATTGAGAGAGTTATGAATTGTTGAAGTGGTCAAAAAAAATCATGAAATGACCTATAATCTTTTGTATCCTTAAGGAAACCTCCATTCATTTTCTCACTTTGCACATAAAAGAAGGCATAAAGTTCACATCTTCAAGATCATTATGTAAAAAGAATGGGCTCAAGGTGATAAAAATTGATTAAGTTATGATCATTTGAAGTCACACATGGAAAAATGGGGATTCATCTGGAGGATTTGTAATCTTTTTTCATCATCAAGTTTCTTCCACATGAAAATTCCTTGGAAATTTTGAAGTGATTTGTTGATATACCTTTGAAGAAAAGGATGTATTTGGAATCACTCAAAAATACTAAAATATGAGCAAGATATACTCCTTTGAAGTTCAAAACCCTAGCTCCTAGATTAAGGAACATGCTTTGAGGAACTTTGACAATTTTGAACAAACTTCTTGTACCAAAACAAATGCTTTATAAATATAAGTTGTTGAGTATGATAATGAGAACTCATAGCAACCACAACCACTTCCATATCGTGATAATTGAGAAAAATATGCACTTGTGACTAATGGGAACAAGACCTTGTCCAACCATGACTATTTTTCAATCAACCCCTTGTACTTTTTGGATCAAATCTTGATAACTTGGAAATGTAGTGAACCTAAATAACCTTGCCATGCCATTACTTCCAAAACAACTTCCATGGTTAGGTTTGAACTTCTCAAGCTTCATTGACTAGGTCATGGAAATAAACTCATGAGCCCATGGATCAACTTGCCAAGCCCCTTTGCCTTTATATACATTGTTGACAAGTAAGACAAACCAACATTTTATTTTATTAATTAAAAGGAAAGTCAAACAAAACATGAATTATTACACAAGAAAAACAAGTCAAGGTGCTTGGTGATTCCTCAAAGAGAAAAGCTAAAGATATGGAGGAGAACCAAAAGCCCTAATGTGATCTTGTTGTGATTGAATCAATATGGTATGGTGAAGGGATCTTAGGGGGAAAAATTGGGGTACAACATGTTTGAATTGGAAATTTGAAAGTATTATTTATCCAACTCAATTTGTAAACCAATTCCACTGGAACGAACTCAATACGATAAGAATCGTCCGAGTTATGATGTTTTGAAGTTGGCGCAGATAAATATTTGTCACATTTTCCTGTGCGAAAATGCCTCATGAATCCATTTTTTTGGAGACTTTCTGAGCAAAATTGGCCTCCAACCGTGAGAGATAAAAATGTATCTGACACCGAGATGGATATTTGGCCACCAAAACGGGCTCAAACTGAGTCATGGGCTTCGAGTTATGAATTTTTTAGTGCGCCAAAACTGCATTTTCAACACCTTTCTCTTTGTATTTTTCACCATATAATTTTCAAAAGAACAGTGTATTTGGAGACTTTCCTTTGAAAATTAGCTTTTGGTCCGAACATCGAGACGATTTTAAAACCTCAAGAATCAACCCAAAACACCATTCCAAGCTGGAGATGCGAATTTTCAAATTCAGATCAGTCAAAACACTATTTCCAATTCACACTGTTTTAAATTCACCGAAAACACCCAGATCTTCCACAACTCAAACACACATTGAAAAATTATGAGATATTTATTGTGTTGATCAAATACCTTGATCTTGTGCCGAATTATTTGATTAATGATGCATGATGTGTTAAATGAACTAATGGATGGTATACAAATGGAATGAGGAGCGCAAAATGCATAAACCAGATAAAAGTAAAATCGTAGGACAAATTTGGGGTATTACACACGATCATTGATCTTTTGAACCTCAGGTGCCTTTGTGAATACATGTATGCTATGAAAATGATATGTTAATGACCTAATGAAAACATGCGAATGCGATGCTAAGCCTAAGCCAGATAAAAGAAATTGGGAGGGAAAATTTTGGGTACAACAATTTGTCCCTTATATATAGGAGAGGATGACGAAATGCTTAAGCATGTGAATGAGAGGATAAATGAGTGAATTCGTGGAATCTGAATCATGAGCAATGTGTGACTTGTTTTGTCATTAAAACTCAGCCAAAACTTGTGTTTCAAGGTACTAATTACTTATGGAAGGTCGCTAAGCATGATTAGAAGCAAAAACGCACAAGAATTTTATTTTTATAGGCCAAACCAATCAAAACTAAATCTGACTTTAAACCCATAATCAGTTTCAGGAAGCCAACTTCACAACCATGGTGACAACAATGTAGGGCACTATATGATGTGATTTTTAAAGCATTGGAGAGATCTCATGTCAAGATTTACAATGTGAAAAGAATTTTTGCATTTGGTGTCTGGATCAAAATTTGTGTCTCTTTGAAATCAGAAAAAGCACACAGATTTTCCACACTTAGAAAATTTTCTAAGTTTGGCATTAAAAGTGACTTGTAATGTTTTGCATCCAAACATGACCTTCCACTTAAAATTTGATTTTGACCAAAGAAGATGGCATGAAGTAGATCTCTTAAATGACATTTTGAGATTTGAACCACTTAAAAACTCCAAGAATTGAGAAGGTTATGATATTGTAAAGTTTGTGAAAAGAAGAGGGTTAAAGTTTAACTCCTTAAGATAATTATGGAAAAAGTATGAGCTCAAGGTGATAAAAATTGACCAAATTATGATTGTTGTACCCCAATTTTCCCCCCTAAGATCCCTTCATCATACCGTATTGATTCAATCACACCAAGATCATATTAGGGCTTTTGGTTCTCCTCCTTATCTTTAGCTTTGCTCTTTGAGGAATCACCAAGCACCTTGAATTGTTTTTCTTTTGTGATCATGCATGTTTTTTTTTTACTTTCCTTTTAATTAATAAAATGAAATGTTGGCCTGTCTTACTTGTTAATAATGTAGGTAAAGGAAATGTGGCTTAGCAAGTTGATCCATGGGTTCATGAGTTTATTTCCATGCCCTAGTCAATAAAGCTTGAGAAATTCAAACCTCATGATTGAAGTTGTTTTGGAAGAAATGGCATGGAAAGGTTTATTTTGGTTCACCACATTTCAAAGTTATCAAGATTGATTCAAAAGTACAAGGGGTTGATTGAAGAAGTTGTCTTGGTTGGACAAGGCCTTGTTCACATTGGTCACAAGTGCACATTTCTCTCAATTCTCAAGATATGGAAGTGGTTTTGGTTGCTACGAGTTCTTATTATCATCCTCAACAACTTCTATCTACAAAGAAAAATTGTTGGTACAAGAAGGTTGTTTAAAATTGTCAAAGTTCCTCAAATCATTTTCTTGATCTAGGAGCTAGGGTTTTGAACCTCAAAGAAGTATATCTTGCTCATATTTTGGTATTTTTGAGTGGTTCCAAAAACATCCTTCTCTTCAAAGGGTTATTAACAAATAACTTCAATAATTTCAAGGAGTTTTCATGTGGAAGAAACTTGATGATGAAGAAAGATTACAAGTCCTCTAGATGAACCCCCAATTTCCTATGTGTGACTTCAAATGATCATAACTTGATCAATTTTTATCAACTTGAGCCCATTCTTTTTCCACAATGATCTTAATTATGTGAAATTTATTCCTTCTTTTATGTGCAAAGTGAGAAAATGGATGGAAGGTGCCTTAAGGATACAAAAGATTATAGGTCATTTCATGATTTTTTTCCATCTTCAACAATTCATAACTCTCTAAATTTTTGGATATTTTGAATGGTTCAAGTTTAAAAATGTCATTAAAGATGCCTATTTCATTCCATCTTTTTTGGTCAAGATCAAATTCCAAGAGGAAGGCCATGTTTGGATGCAAAACATTATAGGTCACTTTTGAAGAAAAACTTGAAATATTTCTAAGTATGGAATGTCAACCTCTTTTTCCCAACTTTGACTCATTGCAACTTTCATCCCAAACATCCATTTGATTCCATTCTTTTCCCATTGCAAATCTTGTAATCTCATCTTTCTAAAGCTTCAAGAATCATGTCCTAAGACCCCTTGAGCTGAAAATGCCATTGTTTTGAAATTGGTAACTTGAAACTGAATTTCTCACTAAGTCAGAATTTTGAAATCCATAACGTGGCCTCTGTTGTACCACCATTTTTGCCCCTAAGATCCCTTCTTCATACCATTTGGATTCAATCGCAACAAGATCACATTAAGATTCTTTGTTCCCCTCCCTATACTTAGCTTTGCTCTTTGAGGAATCACCAAGCACCTTGACTTGTGTTCTTTTGCGATCATGAATATTTTTGTATTGATTTCTTATTTTAATTAATAAAATGCAATTTTGGTTTGTCTTGCTTGTTATCCATGTAGGTAAAGGCAATGAGATTTAACAAGTTGCCCCATGGGTTCATGAGTTTATTTCCATGACCTAGTCAATGAAGCTTGAGAAGTTCAAACCTCACCATTGAAGTTGTTTTGGAAGGGATGGCATGGCAAGGTTATTTTGGTTCACTACATTTCCAAGTTATCAAGATTTTATCCAAAAAGTACAAGGGGTTGATTGAAAAATAGTCATGGTTGGACAAGGTCTTGTTCCCATAGGTCACAAGTGCATATTTCTCTCAATTATCAAGATATGGAAGTGGTTGTGGCTGCTATGAGTTATAATTATCATCCTCAACAACTTATATTTGCGAAGAATTTGTTTTGGTACAAGAAGTTTGTTCAAAATTGTCAAAGTTCCTCAAGGCATGTTTCTTAATCTAGGAGCCAGGGTTTTGAACTTTAAAGGAGTATATCTTTCCCATCTTTTGGTACTTTTGAGTGATTCCAAATACACCCTTCTCTTTAAAGGGATATCAACAAATCAATTCAAAAGTTACAAGGATTTTTCATGTGGGAGAAACTTGATGATGAAGAAAGATTACAAGTCCTCCAGATGAATCCCCAATTTTTCATGTGTGACTTTAAATGAGCATAACTTGATCAATTTTTATCACCTTGAGCCCATTCTTTTTCCATAATGATCTTGAATATGTGGAATTTATGCCTTCTTTTATAGGAAAAGTGAGAAAATGGATGGAAGTTGCCTTAAGGATGCAAAAGATTATAGGTCATTTTAAGAAATTTTTCCAACTTCAACAAGTCATAACTTTCTCAATTTTTGGAGATTTTGAATGGTTCAAGTTTCAAATCGTCATTCAATAGATCTAATTCATGCCATTTTTTTTTGTCAAGAGAAAATTCCAAGTGGAAGGCTATGTTTGGATGCAAGACATTATAGGTCATTTTTGAAGAAAAGTTTGAAATATTTCTAAGTATGGAAAGTCAACCCTTTTCCTCCAACTTTGACTCATTGCAACTTTCAGCTCAAGCATCCACTTGATTCCATTCTTTTTCCATTGCAAACTTGAAACCTCACCTTTCTAAAGCATCAATAATCATGCCCTAAGACCCCTTGATTTGAAAATGCCATGGGTCAGAAGTTGGCACTTTGAAACTGAATTTCTCACCAAGTCAGAATTTTGAAATCCATAATGTGGCCATTAATCACAAGTTTTCCACACGTTTTTGCCTCTAAACATGTTTAGTGAAGTTCCAGATTTGTTTAGCACCTCAAAACACAAGGGTTGGATGAGTTTTGGTGTAAATTAGATCAAACTTCACTCGTGCATCAGGTTTGCACGAATTCCCTCCAAAATGCACCATTCACTCTTCCTTTTGATCTCATTTGCTTCTCCTATAAATACATGAACTATCCCATTTGTTTTCTCATGCTTGGATAGCCAGAATCACCCTGCCAAACTTGTTCCATAACTCAGAATTCAGCAACTTTGAAATCCATACACAAGCCTTTTTTAATCCAATTTCTTTATCAATTCACCTTCCTTGATCTTCCCTGAATCTAACCATATACTTACATTCAAGAATCGTGCCCTATATTGCTCCATAGAAGTCCAGTTTCAAAACTCTGCAACTCAATTTGAATAGGTAGATCCCTTCATCAATTCTTCAAAACTTTGATATCATTGTGATGCTCTCATTGCCCTGGTTCTCATTGCAACACTTACCGTTTATTGGGAACATGTTTTGACCTTGAAATTTCAAATCCCTTTTCAAAACTTTCCTTCTAAATTTCTTGAGCTATAGTTTATATAAATTTGGCGCGAGGGTGTGGTTGTCTTCGTCTTGAAGAAACGAAGCGAATGACATAGGTCTGAGCTTCTGATTTTACAGTTTGAGAGACCTGCAATTCACGCTGGCTGGAGGTTGAAGATGACCAACGTGTCATCTTCCAACCAATGATGGCACGCCACTTGTTATTTTTGAATTCTGATTTTATTTCTGATTCCATGCTTTATTTACTAATGACCATGATATGCACAACGCGCCATATCCCTTGGATTTGATTACTAACGCGTTTTGACTCTCATCCAATGGTCCACATATTTTTCACTTTTATTTTGTTTTCTGATTTTTTATATTTAATTGTTTTAAACTTCAAAAAATCATAGAAAATTCATTTTAAGTCCAAAAAATCTGAAAAAATTATGAAAAATATTTTTGATTATTCTCTTTCTGATTTTTATTTTTTCACAATTTAATTTTGTGTTTTGGTATTTTTTTATAAATTTACACTTTATTTGAATAGTTTTAAATGTTTAAAAATACTTTTATGCATTTTTAAATTCTGGAAAAATTATGGGATGATTCAATGATATTGTGACAAATATTGGTTACCTTATTTTATTTTTGTTTATGAATTTTCTAATTTTTATCATTTTTTGGTTTATTTCACCCATTTCTTTAAATTTTAAAATAGTTTCTGACTTTAAAAAAATTACCAAAAAATTTATAAAATCATTTTAGTTCATTTTTTATTTTTCTATGGTCTTACTTTTTCTTTCATGATTAATTTGAAGATATGTAACATTTTTCTCTTTTATTTTTATTTTTAAACATTATTTTAAAACCTTTTTGTATATATTAAAATGTAATATTATTTTGTGATTATTGTCTGGCTGATCTTGGGTTAATATTTTGATCATGAACTTTATTAACATCATTGGATCTATGGTGTTGAGTTTAACTCCACAAAAATGGATGCATGATTTTAATAATAGTTTGATTAAATTTAATCCAAAAGTGGTTTGTATATTCTTTCCCACCCCTCTTCATCGCATCCTCTTCATATTGCACTAAATGTTGTTGGAGCATGATCTCTATATCATGTCTCAAAACAAATGGTGCATAGATTGCTATTGACCAGCCTCAAAATAGGTGCGACTTCTATATAAGTCCACTTACAATTGCTTAACATAGCGCTAAAGTTTGTCCCGATTCGAATAAATGATCATTCGTGGCCCAAACTTATGTTTGCAATCCCAAGTATGTTAATTTGATCTCTTTGTTCTAATAACCTAGAGATTCATTGTGTGGAGGCTTTGGTTCTACCAATTCTCTAATGGATCTACAACATATTTGGTCAACGCGGATCACTTAACATCGTTGATCATTAAATTATACTCATAAGGATTCCAAATGGATGATATACTTGACAAAAAGCAAATGCAAATTATTGGGTGGAGGCTTTGGTTGTACCAATTCTCTAATGTGTTCCAAATGCAAATTTCAAGATGATCATCCAACTAACCACTAATCACTAATAATTTATTTTATTTTGTGTTTTTATTTTATGATTTTTACTTTATGCACCCTTACTTTTAGCATTTACATTTCATGCTATTTTTTCATCTTTGCTCACTTGAGCCCCTTTATATTCTTGACATTTTTTTTATTTTGCTCACTTGAGCTTTTCTTTTCTTTTAAACACACCTAATAATCAACACAAACCCATACAATCTTTAATGAATCTTGGACCATTTGGTTACTATCCTTGACATTATGGAGCATTGGACTTTTTGGACTTAGGATTAGAAACCTTGGCCTATGATTGGACACCTAGTGATTTTATCTGATTATATTGTCTGGAGATCTTGAGGTTTACCTCAAGACATTGGGTTGTTTGTTTGTTTTATGTGCAAGTTATTATGATTACACCCTTTGTTTGTAATCTGGAATTCACCCGTATACAACCGTTACTCTGTCCAATTTTTGTGAAGACTTAATACACTTGAAGTTTGGTTCTCACAAGAGGTATAATATTTTTGCTTGGTTGGTTTCAATGCAAAGAATGTGAATTCTATCTTGGCTCATAGTGTCAAGTATTGGCTTCTTATTGGTTATATGGTTCTTATCCCTAGCTTTTACCTTATGCTTTAGGATAGCCTCTTCTTCTCCTCTCATCTTCTTTAATTTCAAAAATCTTCTCCCTCCTTTTGAAAACCCTTCTTGTTTTAAACTTGAACCCCTTTTATAATAAACTTGGACTTAGGTCCATGCATTTTCAAACATTTTCATAAATAAACTCCAATAAACTTAATAATACTTTGATATCCTTTTTGTGAGAAGACTAAAAGTCAATCAATCTCATTTCAAACCATTTTGCCACTTTGGCTTTTATCTTTAAAATTTTCTCAAAAAAAAATTGAACTCTTGTCAATCCTTGTAGTGATGTAAACAACTATAATTCTACAATATGTAGTGAAGAGAGATATTTTCCACTTGGGTGTTGAGTGAGGCATTGTTGATTTTAAAATCCAAGCCATATCCTCCACTTTGAGATGATGCAAATTCTCCTTTCTCATGATTGTGGGTAGTAGGTATATTTTCTACACGGACAATGACGATGATGTTTTATCTCATAAAATTAACCAACACATTTGTATTTTAAATTTTTTAAAAGAGGAACTACGTGTACCCTGATCCTCTATTGCACGAAAAGGTGGTACGTAGGCACTAAAGGTTCGCAACCGCGGCGGGTGGAAAAATCATAAAAAAATATATTTCTTTTCTCACCTCCACCATCCATTTTTATACAACATTTTTTATAACCAAAATATACAGATTTTTTACAAAGAGGTTCCTACGGAGTACCGTAGATGTTTAGGGTGCTACCTTTGCATAACCAACCCCCTTACCTAGAATCTTTCCCCCTCTTTTTGGGTTATTCTCTCTTTTCCCATTCCTTTGGAAACAATAAAGCGCGGTGGCGATATTTATTTTGATTTGTAAAAGTCTAGTCAATCCAATGGCTTAGTCTTAAACATTTCTACCACTACAGGAAAAATGGCGACTTCACTGGGGAAAGATTGACCTCTTGATGGTCCATCCCTAAGTGGGTTGAGCCTATATTTGTTTATATCTGTATATATGTTATTATTGTTTTTGTGTTATATGTTGTATATATGTTTGTGTTGATTTTCCTGGTTTTAAGGGTGCTTGGTGATTACTCATAAGTCCTATACCCGGACTTGGGAAAACTTTAAGATATGACAGGCGGTATAGTCATGTTAACTTTGAGGGAGTAATTCAAAAAAAGAAGGCATGAGATCCCCCACTTAGTGGAGGTCCCTTTGACTGTAGTGTTATTTACCGAGTAATCGGGAGGACGTACTTCTTTTAACCTGGGAGCCTACTGAAAATGAGGACCGTAGAATACCAAACCCATCTTGGCCTTTTAGGTGTAGTGCGGAAGCTATGAAGGAGTAATCCGAAAATAGTTGTCACGCGATACTACACTCGGACGAGTCTTTCTTGAGAATATTACTAATTACCAAGTTAATCAGGAAGTTGGTAATATCTGATGGAAGGATGTAGACTCTGGGAACCTCTAGAACCTTATTCGGCAGGTGATAACTTTTAGATCAACACCTTATGGGTAGTACCTTTGACCTCATGCTCGTGACGTTGAACCTATGAACCCTATATGTGTGATCTTGTGTGTGATTGATGCATCATGCATCCATGCACTCATAAGCATATTTTGGAGAGATCATATTTCAAGGGATTTAAAGGTTGACCATTTGTGGATATCTCAGGTACTTTTTAACCATGGATTTTGGAAAGAGAATGACTGGGAAGTACAATTTAGGGGATCCCAAGATATATGAGTTGATCAGTCTAATTACCGAGATCGAGTGTTATGCAAATTTTCGGAAGAAGTATGGATCCATTATTCCTCTCATGAAGCTGAAGATTAAGGAGGGTATTCTCTCGACCTTGGTCTAGTTCTATGATCCGATGTATCATTTCTTTACTTTTCTCGATTATCAGTTGATGCCCATGCTGGAAGAGTATTTTTATCTGTTGGATTTACCTGTTATCGATCGTGTTCCTTTTACTGGTTTGGAGGGTCAGCCAAAACCACATGAGATTGCTGCTTTGATTCATCTGGGGAAGTCTGAGGTGGAAGGCCATATGACTACTAAAGGATGGATTAGAGGATTACCAGCTCAGTTCTTATTGGAGAAAGCTCGCTACTTTGCCAGGATGAAGAGTACAGTCGCTTTTGAGGCCATCTTTGCTCTACATGCTTACGCGTTGTTCTTATTTCCTAATGTGGACAAATTTGTTGACATTAATGCTATTAGGATCTTCATGATTGAAAACCCAGTTCCTACATTGTTGGGTGATGCTTATTACTCTATTCATCTTCAGAATTCATATCAGGGGGGATGGTTATTTGTTGCACGCCTCTGTTATACCAGTGGTTTATCTCTCATATGCCTCAGTCTGATGCTTTTTGGGATGTCAATAAGGAACCATGTTGGGCTCCTAAGATCATGACACATACTCACTCAGATATTGATTGGTATCATCGAGCTTACCAGGATATAGAGATTATTGACAGTTGTGGAAGTTTCCCCAATGTACCTCTACTTGGTACAAAGGGAGGAATTAACTACAACCCTGTTCTTGCACGACGACAACTTGGTTATCCGATGAGGGATAAACCAAATAATATTCATTTGAGTAGTTTCTTTCTGAAGGAGGGAGAAAACCATATGGAATCTACGGAGCAGATTGCAAAGGCCTAACGTCACATTCATAAGAAGAGTAAGAAGGCTTTGGGACCTAGGGGTGCTGTTTCTTTGGATCCATATCTTCAGTGGGTCCAAACGAGAGCTATTCAGTTGAAGATGCCATATTCCAGGGAAACACCTATGCCTGATATGTTTGTGAAGACCACTCCTCCCTTATTATATGATCTAGAAGAGCTGCAACTTTCTTTGGTCAGAATGCAACAGGAAAAGGACGCTTGGAAGAATAAGTGCCAAACTTTAGAGATTTCCTATAGAGCAGACTTGAAGGAGAAAGATGACTTGATTGAGATTCTTGAGAGTCGAGCGGTAGAGACTATGGAGAGGCAAGGGGATTTATTTTCTCCCGAGCCTCAATCGGATGTTGATCACTCACTTCCTGATTCAGGTGATTGGAAGAAGGTTGCAACCAGGTATGCGGAAGAAAACCAGATATTGAAGGCTCAGATTGCTAGGCTCACAGGGAAGCGCCAACATATAGAGTGATCTCCATCAGTTTTACTTCTCAGGGTTTTAGATTTTATTTTCATCTTGTACTTGGGATCATTGAAACTTGTAATCCATTTTGGAGTTGTTGTAATAAATTTTTTTACTATTTCAAATGCGTTATTACTTTGATATTTGCAATATGTCCATAAATTTTAAATCCCTTGAAATATTAAATAAAATAAAATCATGTGCGTTACATATCATGCATCATATTGCACATATTTCTTGCATTTGTTATGCATATCCAGGTGTCTTACCAAGCTTCATTACTTTGTTCAGCAAGTTGACTCACCACTATAACACTCGGGCTAATCTCTGAAAGAAGATGGACAACTTAGAACAAGAGAATCGCGAGCTGCACGAGGAGGTTTCTGCTTTGAAAGCCATCATGGTCAATATGACTGCTCTGATGGAAGCTCTGGTGGATGCTCAGAATCATCCACCGAGTGTCCAACCTCAACCAACAAGGGCAACTACTCAAGCTCCAACGGTTCCCGCATCTGCTACTCCAGCTGTTGTTCAGAATCACATGCCTCAAGGTTATCCATGGGGAATGCCAGAGAATTTTGCACCTGGATGTTTCAATCTTGGTCCCGACGATACTCCTATTTCTCAGACTATTGTTACTTCGGCACCTCTTGTGGTGCATGCTACTCCTGCTGCGCCTCCTTCGGTGAATATGGTTCCGTTTATTAATGATGATGTGTGTCATCCTTTCCCTCCACCGAGTGAAGACTTGGGTATTTATGACAGAATGGATGATTTTCAAGAGCAGTTTGACAAGATGCAAAGAGAGATGAAGGCCCTCAGGGGAAAAGAGCTATTTAGGAAGAATGTGAATGAGTTATGCTTGGTCCTGAATGTTAAGATACCTGCTAAGTTTAAGGTCCCGGAGTTTAAGAAGTACAAGGGAAACACTTGCCCTCGTGCTCATCTGGTTATGTACGCGAGGAGAATGTCTACCCATACTGATGATCAGCGTCTGCTGATTCACTTTTTTCAGAATAGTTTGACCGATGATGCACTGAAGTGGTATATGAGTTTGGACAGCACCAATATCAATACTTTATATGATTTGAGAGAAGCATTCATCAAACAATACAAGTACAACATGGACATGGCGCCTGACCATGATCAACTCAAGGCCATGGTTCAGAAAGACAGGGAATCGTTCAAAGAGTGTGCCAAGAGATGGCGTGAGGTAGCCACCCAAGTGATTCCTCCTATGGAAGAGAAGGATATTACTAAGATTTTCGTGAAAATGCTGGGAGCTTTCTACAACGAAAGGATGGTAGCAAGTGCGCCAAATGACTTTACTGAAATGGTAGGAATGGGTATCCGCTTAGAAGAGGCTGTAAGAGAGGGCTGTTTAATGAGAAGTGAAAGTTCTGGAGGTGTGAAGAAGCCATCTTATGAGTTTACCAAGAAGAATGAAGGGGATGAAAATGATGTTATACAAGAGAGGAGGGTTAATACTCCTAGAAGGAATTATCAGCGTCATCAGCAAGTCGCCTCAGTTACTCCAGTTGCAGGTGCCACTCCAACTACCATTGCTTATTAGAGACCGTCCCAGCAGGGGAATCAAGGGTATAGTCAGAGAAGGGAGAGTTATGACCCTATTCCTATAAGCGATACAAAGTTACTACCGACATTGATTCAGAAGAAGTTGGTTCAGACCCGACCACCTCCCACTATACCATCACCATTGCCTTGGTATTATAAAGCAGACCAAACATGTGCTTTTCATCAGGGAGCACCAGGGCATAATGTTGAGAATTGTTATCCTTTGAAGACTGAGGTGCAGAAATTGGTGAAGTATGGTATTCTATATTTCAAGGACGCGAGACCTAATGTGAAAGACAATCCTCTACCTAAGCATGGGGGAGTAAATGCTGTGAATATGGTGGCCGGTTGTCCAGGCGAC
This sequence comes from Vicia faba, assembly GCA_948472305.1. NCBI lineage: Eukaryota > Viridiplantae > Streptophyta > Magnoliopsida > Fabales > Fabaceae > Vicia > Vicia faba. Next base: position 1,327,129,914 of record OX451741.1, on the reverse strand, counting down.
TTCTGGATTTTTGATATTAATCTAGTTAGAGGAGATTTGGTGAAAATGCATGTAGACCTTTGTGAATTTAGCTACTATACGCATGACCATGTCGGTTGTGCTATTTGCAGTACATATATATAGGGTTGCAATAATATAAAGGCTAATTTACAAGAGATGATGGATGAGGGCCAAATCTACATAATCAGGCCAAGGGCAGAGTATGAAGAGAAGGTGAATATCATTTCTGGATGTCTTGGAGAGTTCAGAATTTTTGATGTAGAGTATATGAATGAAGACCTTGTGCAATTGCATGCTACCTTCTGCCATATGGCTGGCCAAGTCGAACACCAATATGGATCTTGCCGAGTTTGCTGTCGAGATTCCCGAGGATGTTCAATCGTGAAGAAGGGTGTTCAGTTGTTGTTAGATAATGGAATTATCAAGGTTACAAGTCAAAGGGATGATTACCATGAAGTTAATATGGTTGAGTTTTATTTGACTGAAGAAGGGTCGGATGAACAGTATGCCTCCGCAGATGAGTGTTTCTCCTCAGATGAGGATTTGTTTTTTAGAAATGACTCAATAATGACTGATTATGTTGAAGAAGGGGTAAACATCATTGTACCTTGTTTTGGGGCACCCACCTATCTTGAAGTTGAGTATTATAGCAATCCAGTTGTTACCCCATTGGTGATTAGTTTGTCGGGTCTTATCCCCTACAAATTTGATAAGGCTGTACCTTACAAATACAACACTACAATCTTAGAGGATGGAGTGGAAGTTCCCATCCATCCAATGCCTGATGTTGGGAATATTGCTGAAAATAGCAGGGTGACCCGCAGCGGTCATGTGTTTGCACTAGTTGTTCGAAGAGATGTTAGTGATGGAAAGAAAATTGCTGAGAATGTTGAACCCAAGAAGGCTACGGGTGAAACTAGTGGGGCTGCGTTAGAGAAAGAAGTGGATGATATTTTGAAGATAATCAAGATGAGCGACTACAGAATTGTAGATCAGCTACTACAGACTCCTTCAAAAATATCTATCTTAGCTTTATTGATGAACTCTTCTGCTCACAGAGAATCCTTGATGAGGGTATTGGACCAAGATTTTGTGGAAATTGATATGCCAATAGACCAATTCAGCAGCGTAATAGGGAACATTACGTCATGTAATAACTTGAGTTTTTGCGATGATGAATTACCAGATGAAGGAAGGAATCACAACTTGGCCCTCCACATCTCCATGAACTGCAAGAATGATTCACTATCCAATGTGCCGATTGATAATGGATCCGCATTGAATGTTATACCGAGGAGTACACTTATGAAGTTGAAATATCAAGGAACACCTATGCGCCCGAGTGGCATCATTGTGAAAGCGTTCAATGGATCAAGGAAATCTATTATTGGTGAAATGGACTTGCCTATTCATATAGGACCACATTTGTTTCAGATAACTTTCTAGGTCATGGATATTGTTCCCGCTTACAGCTGTTTGTTGGGTCGATCGTGGATTCATGAGGCAGGAGCTGTCACTTCAACTTTACACGAGAAACTGAAGTTTGTACGTGAAGGGAAAGTAGTGATCATAAATGGGGAACAAGCATTATTGATATCTTATTTGTACTCTTTCAGCATTATGGAGGAGGATGAAGTTGCTGTTGGAACCCAGTTCTAAGCCTTATCCATTGACAATATAAGAGGAAATGAGAATTCCATGGTTTCACTTAAGGACGCGCAGCAGGTTGTACGTAAGTGTAATAGTGAAGTGTGGGGACAGATTATGGATCCACCTGTGAACCAGAACAGAGCTGGCTTGGGGTTCTCTTTGAAGAATAACAAAGGTAAGGGCATGAAGCCGAAGTCTTCCGCAAGAAAGTATCAAGACATCTTCTGTAGCAGGGGGGTATCTTCATCCAACTGTTTCCGAGATTAATTCCATTGTAGAAGATGAAGCAGAGCAGGAAATTCCAAATTATGTGACGCAGAGTTAGGGTTCAGAACTGGATCACCATTGATGTTCCCTGTTGCATACATGTTTCAAAGTAATTTGTTTTGTTAATCTTTTTAAAAAAGCTTTCACTCTGCCCAAGGTGGAAGTATTAATGTTGTAGGGCTTATGTGTTTGTTGTGACTTTTAAAATCAATAATAAAAGTTGTCTTTGTTTCCCAAATTGTGTCTTTATTTTCTGCTTTTTCTTGGAAAATGGTAATAAAAAAAAGCTTTCAAAATAAATAATAACTGAAATTCAATCTGCATGATCACTTGTTATATGTGTCAGTTTCTAAAAGCAATCATAAATCATATGTGCAGATTAATTAGAAAACCCGTTGAATACAATGACCATGCAACCTCTCCCAACTTTGAATGTCATGTGTATGGGGATGAAGAATAAGATTATGATGAGATTCCAGAAGAGGTCTCACTGTTGCTTGAGCACGAGAAAAATACCATTCATCCATATAAATAGCCATTGGAAGTGATTAATTTGGGTTTAGAAGAAGATCCAAAGAAAGTCAAGACTGGAGCATTGTTGCATCCTGATGTGAAGAGCAGGTTAATTGAGCTTTTAAAAGAGTATGTGGATATTTTTTCTTGGTCTTACTAAGATATGCCTGGTCTAGATACAGAGATTGTAGAGCACCATTTGCTGTTGAAGCCGAAGTGTCCGCTAATTAAACAAAAGTTGAGAAGAACTCACCCAGATATGGCAGTGAAAATCAAAGAGGAGGTTCTAAAGCAGATTAATGCTGGTTTTCTTATGATGTTAGTGTATCCTCAATGAATTGCCAATATTGTCCCAGTACCGAAAAAAGACGGAAAAATCCGTATCTGGGTAGATTATAGAGATCTAAATAAAGCTAGTCCAAAAGATGATTTTCCGTTGCCACATCGATATGTTAGTGGATAGAACAACAAAATTCAAAATATTCTCGTTCATGGACGGATTTTCCGGGTATAATCAAATAAGAGTGGCTCCGGAGGACATGGAAAAAACAACATTTATCACACCCTGAGGAACATTCTGTTATAGAGTGATGCCCTTCGGGTTGAAGAACGCTGGTGCAACGTACCAGAGGTCTATGACAACCCTATTCCATGATCTGATGTACAAGGAAATCTAAGTATATGTTGATGATATGATTTCCAAATCCCAGACTGAAGAAGGGCATTTGGAAGATTTGTTGAAATTGTTTCAGTGTTTGAGGAAGTATCGTCTCCGCTTGAATCCAAATAAATGCCCCTTCGGTGTTCGATCAGGAAAATTGTTGGGTTTCATTGTTAGCTAGAAAGGAATTGAAGTTGACCCTGATAAAGTCAAAGTGATTCAAGAGATGCCAGTGCCAAAAACTGAAAAGCAAGTCAGAGGTTTCCTCGGGCGTTTGAATTATATTTCTAGGTTCATTTCCCATATGACTGCAACATGTGAACCGATCTTTAAGTTGTTAAAGAAAGATCAATGTTGTATGCAGACGGATGACTGCCAAAGGGCATTTAAAAGTTTTAAAGAATATCTGCTTGAACCTCCTATCTTGCTCCCTCCTGTCGAAGGAAGACCTTTGATTATGTATCTGACAGTGTTAGATAATTCCATGGGTTGTATTCTGAGACAACAGGATGAAACAGAGAAGAAGGAGTTCAGCATTTATTATCTCAATAAAACATTCACTGATTATGAGTCACGGTATTCCATTCTGGAAAAGACATGTTGTGCTTTGGCCTGGGCGGCAAAGTGTTTGCGGCAGTATATGTTGAATCACACTACTTGGTTGATCTCCAAAATGGATCCAATCAAGTACATTTTTGAAAAGCATGCTCTTACTGAGAGAATTATCTACTGGCAGATGTTGTTATCTGAATATAATATCGAATACCGCACTCAAAAAGCTATTAAAAGTAGTGTGTTGGCATATTATCTTGCTCACCAACCAGTGGAGGATCATCAATCTGTAGAATATGAATTCCCCGATGAGGATGTGATGTTCCTGAAAGTGAAGGATTGTGATGAACCATTTCCTGAGGAAGGTCCTGATCTTGAATCTCATTGGAGTATGATATTTGATGGAGTTGTGAATGCTTATGGTAAAAGAACTGGTGCTGTGATTGTCACTCCACATGGATCACACATTCCTTTTACTGCAAAGTTGACATTTGATTATACTAATAATATGGCAGAATACGAGGCTTACATCATGGGTCTCGAAGAAGATATTTATTTCAGAATTAAAATTCTAGATGTGTATGGTGATTCAACTTTGGTAATAAATCAGATAAAAGGAGAATGGGATACTTGTCACCCCGACTTGATCCCTTACAAAGATTATGCTAGAAGATTGTTACCCTTTTTCAATAAAGTTGAATTCCATCACATTCCTAGAGATGAAAATCAGATGGCAGATGCTCAGGCAACTCTGGCTTCTATGTACCAAGTGAATACTTTGAATGATATACCTCAAATTATGGTTCGACGACTGGATAGGCCCGCTCATGTGTTTACAACAGAAGAGGTAGCAGATGAAAAACCTTGGTATCATGATATTAAGCATTTTCTTCAGACTCAAGAATACCCGATCGGTGCATTAAAGAAAGATAAAAAGACACTGAGAAGATTGGATGGCAGTTTCTTCCTCAGTGAAAATGTGTTGTATAAAAAAAATTATGACATGGTCTTGCTCAGATGCGTGGATAGACACGAAGCAGGCATGTTGATGCATGAGGTTCACAAAGGTTCATTTGGAACTCATGCCAATGGATATTCGATGGCTAAAAGGATGCTAAGGGCAGGTTACTATTGGATGACAATGGAATCCGACTGCTACAAATTTGCAAAGAAGTGTCATAAATGTCAGATTTATGCAGATAAGGTCCATGTGCCTCTGACACTTCTCAATGTGATTTCCTCCCCGTGGCCTTTCTTTATGTGGGGTATTGACATGATTGGGATGATAGAACCCAATGCTTCGAATGGACACCGTTTTATATTGGTAGCAATTGATTACTTCACCAAATGGGTGGAGGCTGCTTCATATGCCATTGTTACTAAGCAGGTGATTGTGCGTTTCATCAAGAATAATCTTATATGTCGGTATGGTGTACCGAGCAGAATTATCACCGACAATGGCTAGAATATGAACAACAAGATCATGACAGAACTTTGTGAGGAATTCAAGATTGTCCATCACAATTCATCTCCGTACAGGCCGAAGATGAATGGGGCTGTTGAAGTTGCTAATAAGAATATCAAGAAGATTATCCAGAAATGGTCGTTACTTATAAGGATTGGCATGAAATGCTCCCTTTTGCTTTGCATGGATATCGAACATCTATCCGCACTTCAACAGGAGCAACCCCATTCTCCCTGGTGTATGGAATGGAAGTTGTACTCCCAGTCGAGGTTGAGATTCCCCCTTTGTGTGTGATAATGAAAACCAAGTTGTCAGAGGCTGAATGGGTGCAGAATCGGTTTGACCAATTGAATTTGATCGAAGAGAAGAGGATGACAACTTTATGTCATGGAAAATTATATCAGAAAAGGATGAAGAAAGATTTTGATAAGAAGGTCAAACCTCGTAAATTCAGAGAAGGCGACCTCATGCTCAGGAAGATCGTGTCATTCAAAACTGATTCTAGGGGCAAGTGGACTCCCAATTTCGAAGGCCCATATTTTGTTAAGAAAGCCTTCTCTGGCGGTGCATTAATTATTAAAAATATGGATGGCGAGGAGTTCCCACGTCCCATGAATGCTGATGCAATCAAGAAATACTTCGCCTAAAGAAATAAAAGAACAGCTCGCTAAGTTGAAAATCCAAAAGGGCAGCTTAGGCAAAAAAGAGCGTCTCGGTAGGCTGAAAACCCGAAAGGGCGGTCTAGGAAAAAGTTAGACATAAACAGAATAAATTTCCCGCTAAGCTGAAAACCCGCAAGGGTAGTTTAGGCAAAAGTTAGGGACTTTCTTGGCAAGTAACTACATCAGACAAGACTTGATCATTGGAGCAACAATCTTCTCGGTTTCTCATCATACTTCAACAGAAGCTACTGCTCGGGATTTCAAAAGTTATTAGAGGAGATAGTGGTCATTGTATCTTTTCCATTATGTATTACCATTTTCCAAACTTTATAATTATCCATGGAGTCTCGCCATTCGCAGACTACCATTCTATTAATGAAATTTGAGCTTTTACCCAATTCTTTGTATTTCTTATTTTATTTAGCTTGAAAAGACTCCATTTATTATTGATAATAACTTTCAAAGCAAAAATATTAAATAACAAAATCGATTTTTCAAAAAGAATTTACAATTTGTTTTTACTTTAGAATTTGTGATGCGAAAAAAAAACAAAATGGTGATCCCAGGAATGGACAAACTCCAGTTTGTTTTAAGAAGTTTTTATTCCCCTCGGGAAGGTTTAGTTAGGATGATTCGCGGTATTTGGTTCGTGAGTCCGGCATCCTCAATCAAGTTTGGATTCATTTCTCCTCTTTTATGAGTTTTCATGATGTGAAGTTTCAATCTGAGATTTCTCCAGTGAAGTTTTCGTTCGGTCTAATGGAAGTTCTTTTTCCCGAAAAGTTGGTACCAAAATCACTCTTGAAGAACCCAGGTCCCTAGTTTCTCTAGTGAAGAACGTATTGTGGTTTTCCCTTTGAGGATGTGGTGTTAACCTCCTCAATGAAGTAGGCCTGGATTGCCCAGTGAATGTTTTGATGATTTGGTGTCCATTTTCTTTACTTAAAACTTGTTTTGAAATCCCCAATAGAAGTGTTACTTTTGAAAACATCCGTTTCCCAGGTGAAGCCTGGTATTGTACCCCAAATTTCCCCCTAAGATCCCTTCATTATACCATGTTGATTCATTCACAACAAGATCACACTAGGATTCTTGATTCCCCTCCCTATATTTAGCTTTGCTATTTTGAGGAATCACCAAGAACCTTGACTTATGTTCTTTTGTGATCATGAATATTGTTTTTGTCTTGATTTCTTATTTTAACTAAATAAAATGCAATGTTGGTTTGGCTTGCTTGTTATCCATGTAGGTAAAGGCAATGGGATTTAACAAGTTACCCCATGGGTTCATGAGTTTATTTCCATGCCCTAGTCAATAAAGCTTGAGAAGTTCAAACCTCACCATTGGATTGGTTTTGGAAGAATTGGCATGGCAAGGTTGTTTTGGTTCATCACATTTCAAGGTTATCAAATTTGGTTGAAAAGCACAAGGGATTGATTGGAGAAGTTATCATGGTTGGACAAGATTTTATTCCATTTGGTCACAAGTGCATATTTCTCTCAATATTCAAGATATGGAAGTGGTTTTAGTGGCTATGAGTTCTCATTATCATGCTCAACAACTTCTATTTACAAATCGTGTGTGTTGGTATAAGAAGTTTGTTCAAAATTGTCAAAGTTCCTCAAAGCATTCTCTTGATCTAAGGAGCTAGGGTTTTGAACTTCAAAGGAATATATCTTGCTCATCTCTTGGTATTTTTGAGTGATTCCAAAGACATCTTTCTCTTTAAAAGGTTATCAACAAATAACTTCAAAAGTTTCAAGGAGTTGTCATGAGGAAGAGAGTTTTCACAGGGAAACGCCAGCGTATAGAGTGATCTCCATCAATTTTACTTCTCAGGGTTTTAGATATTATTTTCATCTTGTACTTGGGATCATTGAAACTTGTAATCCATTTTGGAGTTGTTTTAAATTTTTTTCCAGTATATCAAATGCGTTATTACTTTGATATTTGTAATATGTCCATAAATTTTAAATCCCTTGAAATATTAAATAAAATAAAATCATGTTCATTACATATCATGCATCATATTGCACATATTTCTTGCATTTGTTATGCATATCCAGGTGTCTTACCAAGCTTCTTTACTTTGTTCAGCAAGCTGACTCACCACTACAACACTCGGGCTAATCTCAGAAAGAAGATGGACAACTTAGAACAAGAGAATCGCGAGCTGCGCGAGGAAGTTTCTACTTTGAAGGCCGGCATGGCCAATCTGAAGACTCTGATGGAAGCTCTGGTGGCTGCTCAGAATCAGCCACCGAGTGTTCAACCCCAACCAACAAGGGAAAATGCTGAAACTCCGACTGTTCCCGTATCTGCTACTCCGACTGTTTCTCAAAACCGTATGCCTCAAGGTTATCCATGGGGAATTCCAGAGAATTTTACACCTGAAGGTTTCAATCTTAGGCCTCAAGATACTCTAGTGGTTCATACTATTCTTACTCCGGCACCTCCTGTGGTGCATGATGCTCCTGCTGCGCCTCCTTCGGTGAATATGGTTCCGTTTGTTAATGATGATGTGTGTCGTCCTTTCCCTCCACCGAGTGAAGACTTAGGTCTTTATGACAGAATGGATGATTTTCAAGAGCAGTTGGACAAGATGCAGGGAGAGATGAAGGCCCTCAGGGGGAAAGAGCTATTTGGGAAGAATGTTAATGAGCTATGCTTGGTCCCAAATGTTAAGATACCTGCTAAGTTTAAGGTCCCGGAGTTTGAGAAGTACAACGGAAATACATGCCCTCGTGCTCATCTGGGGATGTATGTGAGGATAATTTTTACCCATACTGATGATCAGCGTCTACTAATTCACTTTTTTCAGGATAGTTTGACCGATGCTGCGCTGAAGTGGTATATGAGTTTGGACAACGCCAATATCCATAGTTTCAATGATTTGGGAGAAGCATTCATCAAACAATACAAGTACAACGTGGACATGGAGCCTGACCATGATCAACTGAGGGCCATGGTTCAGAAAGACGGGGAATCATTCAAAGAGTATGCAGAGAGATGGCGTGAGGTAGCCACCAAGTGATTCCTCCTATGGAAGAGAAGGAGATGACTAATATTTTCTTGAAAACGCTGGATGCTTTCTACTATGAAAGGATGGTAGCAAGCGCACCAAGTGAGTTTACTGAAATGGTAGGAATGGGTATCCGCTTAGAAGAAGTTGTAAGAGAGGGCCGTTTAACGAGAAGTGAAAGATCTGGAGGTGCGAAGAAGCCATCTTATGGGTTTACAGAGAAGAAATAATGGGATGCAAATGCTTCTATACAATAGAAGAGGGTAAACTCTCCTAGAAGGAATTATCAGCGTCATCAGCAAGTCGCCTCAGTTACTCCTGTTATAAATGCCGCTCCAACTATCGTTGCTTATCAGAGACCGTCTCAGCAGGGGAATAAAGGGTATAATCAGAGAAGGGAGAGTTATGACCCTATTACCATGAGCTATACAAAGTTACTACGACCATTGATTCAGAAAAAGTTGGTCCAGACACGACCACCTCCCGCCATACCGTCACCATTGCCTTGGTATTACAAGGCAGACCAAACATGTGCTTTTCATCAGGGAGCACCAGGGCATAATGTCGAGAATTGTTATCCTTTGAAGACTGAGGTACAAAAATTGGTGAAGTATGGTGTTCTATCTTTCAAAGACGTGGGACCGAATGTGAAAGATAATCCTCTACCCAATTATAGGGGAGTAAATGTTGTGAATATGGTGGCCGGGTGTCCAGGCGACTTCCAGATTTTTGATATTAATCTGGTTAGAGGAGATTTGGTGAAAATGCATGCAGACCTTTGTGAATTTAGCTACTACACGCATGACCATGCCGGTTATGCTATTTGCAGTACAAACATATAGGGTTGCGAGAAGATAAAGGTTGATTTACAGGAGATGATAGATGAGGGCCTCATCCACATAATCAGGCCTAGTGCAGAGTATGAAGAGGAAGTGAACATGGTTTCTGGATGTCCTGGTGAGTTCGGAATTTTTGATGTGGAGAATATGAATGAGGACCTTGTGCAGTTGCATGCTACCTTCTGCCATACGGCTGGTCAGGTGGAACACCAATATTGATCTTGCATAGTTTGCTGTCGAGACCCCCGAGGATGTTCAATCGTGAAGAAGGGTGTTCATTTGTTGTTAATAATGGAACTATCAAGATAACAGGTCAGAGGGATGATTACCATGAAGATGATATGGTTGAGGTTTGTTTAACGGAAGAAGAGTCAGAGGAGGAGTATGCCTTTGCAGATGAGTATTTCTCTTTAGACGAAGATTTGTTTTCTGGAAATGACTCATTAATGACCGTTTGAGTTGAAGAAGGGGTAAACGTCATTGTGCCTTGTTGTGATGCACCCGCCCATTTTGAAGTGGAATATCATAACAAGCCAGGTGTTACCCCATTGGTAATTAGTTTTCCAGGTCCTATCCCCTACAAATCAGATAAGGTTGTGCATTTCAAATACAACGCTACAATCTTGGAGGACGGTGTGGAGGTTCCCATCCAGCCAATGCCTGATATCGGAAATATAGCTGAAAATAGCAGGGTGACCCGTAGCGGTCGTGTATTTGCGCCGGTTGTTCAGAGAGATGTTGCTACTGAAAAGAAAATTGCTGAGAATGATGAACCTAAGAAGGCTATGGGAGAGACTAGCGGGGCTACGTTAGAGAAAGAAGTAGATGATATTTTGAAGATAATTAAGATGAGCGACTACAGAATTGTAGATCAGCTACTGCAGACTCCTTCAAAAATACCAGTATTGGCTTTATTGATGATCTCCTCTGCTCATAGAGAATCCTTGATGAGGGTACTAGACCAAGCTTTTATGGAGAGTGATATGCCAATAGACCAATTCAGCAGCGTAATAGGGAACATTATATCGTGTAATAACTTGAGTCTCTGCGATGATGAATTACCAGATGAAGGGAGGAATCACAACATGGCCCTCCACATCTCCATGAACTGCAAGAATGATTCACTATCCATAATGGATCTGCGTTGAATGTTATACCGAGGAGTACGCTTTTGAAGTTGAAATATCAAGGAATGCCTATGCGCCCGAGTGGAATCATTGTGAAAGTGTTCGATGGATCAAGGAAATCTGTTATTAGTGAAGTGGACTTACCTATTCATATAGGACCACATTTGTTTCAGATAACTTTCCAGGTCATGGATATTGTTCCCGCTTATAGCTATTTGTTGGGACGAACATGGATTCATGAGGCAGGAGCTGTCACTTCAACTTTACACCAGAAACTGAATTTTGTACATGAAGGGAAAGTAGTGATCATAAATGGGGAACAAGCATTATTGATATCTCATTTGTACTCTTTCAGCATTGTGGAGGCAGATGAAGCAGCTGTTGGAACCCAGTTCCAAGCCTTATCCATTGACAATATAAGAGGAAATGAGAATTCCACGGTTTCACTTAAGGACGCGCAGCAGGTTGTACGTAAGTGTCATAGTGAAGTGTGGGGACAAATTGTTGATCCACCTGTGAACAAGAACAGAGCTGGCTTGGGGTTCTTTTTGAAGAATAGAAAAGGCGAAAGATTGAAGTCAAAGTCAATTATGAGCAGCAGTCATAATGTTTTCCGCAGCGGAGGCTATCTTCATCCGACTGTTTCCAGGATTAACGCTGTTGTGAAGGATGAAGCAGAGCAGGAAATGCCGAATTATGTGACACACGGAGTCAGCGTTCAAAACTGGATCACCATTGATGTTCCCTCTGAAATACATGTTTCAAAGTAATTTGATTTGTTAATATTTCTTTTGAAAAGCTTTCACTCTACCCAAGGTGGAAGTATTAATGTTGTAGGGCTTATCTGTTTGCTGTGACTGTTAAGATCAATAATAAAAGTTGTCTTTGTTTCCCAAATTATGTCTTTATTTTTCTGCTTTTTCTCAGAAAATGGTAATAAAAAAAAACCTTTCAAAATAAATAATAACTGAAATTTAATCTGCATGATCACTTGTTATATGTGCCAGTTTCTAAATGCAATCACAAATCATATGTGCAGATTAATTAAAAAACCCGTTGAATACAATGACCATGCACCCTCTCCCAACTTTGAATGTCCTGTGTATGGGTCTGAGGAAGAAGATTATGATGAGATTCTAGAAGAGGTCTCACGGTTGCTTGAGCACGAGGAAAATACCATTCATCCATATAAAGAGCCTTTGGAAGTGATCGATTTGGGTTCAGAAGAAGATCCAAAGGAAGTCAAGATTGGAGCATCACTACATCTTGATGTGAAGAGAAGGTTGATTGAGCTGTTGAAAGAGTATGTGGATATCTTTTCTTTGTCTTACCAAGATATGCCCGGTCTAGATACATATATTGTCGAGCACCATTTGCCGTTGAAGCCGGAGTGTCCGCCAATTAAACAAAAGTTGAGAAGAACTCACCCAGATATGGTAGTAAAGATCAAAGAGGAGGTTCTAAAGCAGATTAATACTGGTTTTCTTGGGACGTCAGTGTATCCTCAATGGATTGCCAATATTGTTCCAGTACCAAAAAAAGACGGAAAGGTCCACATGTGCGTAGATTACAGAGATCTAAATAAAGCTAGTCCAAAAGATGATTTTCCATTGGCACATATCGACATGTTAGTGGATAGCATAACAAAATTCAAAGTATTCTCGTTCATGGACGGATTTTACGGGTATAATCAAATAAGAATGGCTCTAGAGGACTTGGGAAGAACAATGTTTATCACACCCTGGGGAACATTCTGTTACAGAGTGATGCCTTTCGGGCTGAAGAACGCTGGTGCAACGTACCAGAGGGCTATGACAACCCTATTCCATGATCTGATGCACAAGGAAATTGAAGTATATGTTGATGATGTGATTTCTAAATCCCATACTGAAGAAGGGAATATAGAAGATTTTTTGAAGCTGTTTCAGTGTTTGAGGAAGTATCATCTCCTCTTGAATCCAAACAAATGTACCTTCAGTGTTCAATCAGGGAAATTGTTGGGTTTCATTGTTTTCCAGAAAGGAATTGAAGTTGACCCTGATAAAGTCAAGGCGATTCAAGAGATTCCAGCACCAAGAACTGAAAAGCAAGTCAGAGGTTTCCTTGGGCGTTTGAATTATATTTCCAGATTCATTTCCCACATGACTGCAACATGTGAACCGTTCTTTAAGTTGCTAAAGAAAGATCAAGGTTATGTGTGGACAGATGACTGCCAAAGGGCATTTGAGAGTATTAAGGAATATCTGCTTGAACCTCCTATCATTCTCCCTCCCATAGAAGGATGACTGTTGATTATGTATCTGACAGTGTTAGATAAATCCATGGGTTGTATTCTGGGACAACATGATGAAACAAGGAAGAAGGAGTTCGCCACCTATTATATTAGTAAAAAATTCACTTATTGTGAGTCGCGGTATTCCATGCTGGAAAAAACATGTTATGCTTTGGCCTGGGCGGAAAAGCGTTTGCGGCAGTATATGTTGAATCACACCACTTGGTTGATCTCCAAAATGGACCTAATCAAGTACATTTTTGAAAAACCCGCTCTTATTGGAAGAATTTCCCGCTGGAAGATGTTGTTATCTGAATACAATATCGAATACCACACTCAAAAGGCTATTAAAAGCAGTGTGTTGGCAGATTATCTTGCTCACCAACCAGTGGAGGATCACCAGTCTGTAGAATATGAATTCCTCGATGAGGATGTGATGTTCCTGAAAGTGAAGGATTATGATGAGCCGTTTCCTGAGGAAGGCCCTGACCCTGAATCTCGTTGGAGTATGATATTTGATGGAGCTGTGAATTCTTATGGTAAAGGAATTGGTTTTGTGATTGTCACTCCTCATGGATCGCACATTCCTTTTACTGCAAGGTTAACATTCGATTGTACTAATAATATGGCAGAATATGAGGCTTGCATCATGGGTCTCGAAGAAGCTATTGATCTCAGAATTAAAATTCTCGATGTGTATGGTGATTCATCTTTGGTAATAAATCAGATTAAAGGAGAATGGGATACTCGTCACCCCGGCTTGATCCCTTACAAAGATTATGCTATAAGATTATTACCATTCTTCAATAAAGTTGAATTCCATCACATCCTTAGAGACGAAAATCAAATGGTAGATGCTCTGGAAATCCTGGCTTCTATGTACCAAGTGAATACTTGGAATGATATACCCCGAATTGCGTTTCAATGACTGGATAGGCCCCCTCATGTGTTTACAACAGAAGAGGTAGTAGATGAAAAATCTTGGTATCATGATATAAAGCATTTTCTTCAGACTCAAGAATACCCGATCGGTGCATCAAAGAAAGATAGAAATACATTGAGAAGATTGGCTGGCAGATTCTTCCTCAATGAAAAGGTGTTATACAAGAGAAATTATGACATGTCCTTGCTCAGATGCGTGGATATACACAAAGCAAACATGTTGATGCATGAGATTCATGAAGGTTCATTTGGAACTCATGCCAATGGACATTCAATGGCTAAAAATATGCTAAGGGCAGGTTACTATTGGTTGACAATGGAATCTGATTGTTATAAGTTTGCAAAGAAGTGTCATAAATGCCAGATTTATGAAGACAAGGTCTATGTGCCTCTGACACTTCTCAATGTGATTTCCTCCCCGTGGCCTTTCTCTTTGTGGGGGTATTGACATGATTAGGATGATATAACCCAAAGCTTCGAATGGACACCGCTTTATTTTAGTAGCAATTGATTACTTCACCAAATGGGTGGAGGCTTCTTCATATGCCAATGTTACTAAACAGGTGGTTGTGCGCCTCATTAAGAATAACCTTATACGCCGGTATGGTGTGCCGAGCAGAATCATCACTGACAATGGATCGAATTTGAACAACGAGATGATGACAGAACTGTGTGAAGAATTAAAGATTATCCATTACAATTCATCTCCATACAGGCCAAAGATGAATGGGGTTGTTGAAGCTGCTAATAAGAATATCAAGAGAATTATCTAGAAAATGGTTATTACTTATAAGGATTGGCATTAAATGCTCCCTTTTTCTATGCATGGATATCGAACATCTATCCGCACTTCAACAGGAGCAACCCCGTTCTCCTTAGTGTATGGAATGGAAGTTGTACTCCCAGTCGAGGTAGAGATTCCCTCGTTGCATGTGATAATGGAAACCAAGTTGATAGAGGCTAAATGGGTCCAGAACATGTTTGACCAATTAAATTTGATTGAGGAGAAGAGAATGAAAGCTTTGTGTCATGGCCAGTTATATCAGAGAAGAATGAAGAAAGCTTTTGATAAAAAGGTCAAACCTCGTGAATTCAGAGAAGCCGAACTCGTGCTCAGGAAGATCATGTCTTTCAACACTGATTCTAGGGGCTAGTTGACTCCCAATTTTGAAGGCCCATACATTATCAAGAAATCCTTCTCTGGCGGTGCATTAATTCTTGAAACTATGGATGGCGAGGAGTTCCCACGTCCCATGAATACTGACGCAGTCAAGAAATACTTCGCCTAAAGAAATAAAAGAACAACTCGCTAAGTTGAAAACCCAAAAGGGAGGCTTAGGAAAAAAGGAGCGTCTCGGTAGGCCGAAAACCCGAAAGGGAGGTCTAGGAAAAAAATTAGAGACATAAACAGAATAAAATTCCTGCTAAGTTGAAAACCCGTAAGGGCAGCTTTGGCAAAAGTTAAGGACTTTCTGGGCAAGTAACTACGTCAGACAAGATTTGATCATTGAAGCAACACTCTTCTCGGATCCTCACCATACTTCAATAGAAGCCGATGCTCAGGATTTCAAAATTTGTTAGAGGGGATAATGGTAATTATATCTCAATGTATCTTTTCCAGTATATATTACCATTTTCCGAACTTTGTAATCATCTATGGAGTCTTGCCATTCGCAGACTACCATTCTATTAATGAAATTTAAGCTTTTACCTAATTCTTTGTATTTCTTATTTTATTTAGTTTTCAAAGACTCCGTTTATTATTGATAATAACTTTCAAAGCAAAAAATAGATTAAATAACAAAATTGACTTTAAAAAAAAGAAGAGATTTTACAATCTGTTTTTACTTTGAGATTTGTGATGAAACAATGACAACAAAAATGGTGATCCCAAGAATGGAAAAAATCCAGTTGCTTTAAGAAGCTTTTGTTCCCCCCGGGAAGGTCTACTCGGGTTGTTTTCTCCATATTGGGTTTATGGTTCCGGTATCCTCGGTCAAGTTTGGATTCATTTCTCCTCTTTTCTAAGTTTTCATGATGTGAAGTTTCAATCCGCATTTTCTCTAGTGAAGTTTTCGTTTGGCCTAATAGAAGTTATTTTTCCATAGAAATTGGTATCATAACCACTCTTGAAGAACGCAGGTCCCTGGTTTCTCTAAGTGAAGTACGTATTGTGAATATGATGTTAACCTTGCCAATGAAGTGAGTCTGATTTCCCCAATGAATGTTCGTATGTTTTGGTGTTAGTCTGCTTTGCTTGAGACTGGTTTTGTAATCTCCAGTAGGAATGTTACGTTCGAAAACACTTGTTTCCCCGGTGAAGCCTGAAGAAGGATGTTCTATCCTTGTATCCGTACTATTTCATCACTTTGATTTATCTACCTCCGGATCATGTTTCTCCTAAGTAAAGTTAAAGCAGGCAGTAGGTTTTGTTTCCTCAGCTGGACTTTACCTTTCTTGGAATGATCATCCTGGATGAAGTTTAGCCGAGTGTTGTTAGTGCCCGAGGCAGTTTTACCTGGTTGTTCCCAATGTTGTATATCTGTTGTGTCAGCATACGCACGATAACACTCATACATTCATGCATACATCATGCATAGATAAAATTGGCAAGTCATTGTTCATTGACATTTGTTAATATTTTTGTTGACATATTACCCTGTTTTGCAGATTTACTTTGCTGTCTTCAACAAAGTGTTGGTCCTAAGAAGAAAGCGTATATTCTTTAAATGTCCCCAATGAGTTGTCCCTCAAGGAAGATTTTTTCTTTAGCCTTCCGGTACATCTCCTTGTTTGGTTACATTTGGTTTTCCCTCTTGAGTTTATTTCTGAAAGGATGTATTCTGGTTGACTGTTTCATTCCAATTTATTTCTGGTTTGAATCTATGGTTCCATGGCAATGTTATTTACTTTGGATTTCTGAAAACTCCAGATTTTGGTTGGTGCATTTATTTTGCACGAGAAGACTTTATCCCCTCAACAACAATATCATGGAATCTCCCAGGAAGTCATACCTCCTTCCCAAAAATCCATTTCTTTTTACAATCTTCCGTGACAACAAGTAGCAAATCTCTTTATTTGAGACAACTCATATGTTATCCTTTCCAGGAAGAGCGCCTTGGTTAAAGAAGAAGTTGAGACCCATTCTTGGTGAAACACCAGAATCTTGTGGAAACTAGTTATCTTTTTTCTACCCTCAGTGAACGTTGGTAGTTTATTGTCGGTGAACGGTGGTGCTATGATATTTTCTCTTTCTACCTTAAGTGAAAGTTGGTAGACCATCGGCAGTGAACATCGATGTTTATTATCTTTTTGCTACCCTCAGTGAACGTTGGTAGTTCATCGTCAGTGAACGAAGGTGCTATGATATTTTCTCTTTCTACCTTCAGTGAAAGTTGGTAGACCATCGGTAGTGAACATTGATGTTTGTTATCTTTTTGCTACCCTCAGTGAACATTGGTAGTTCATCGTCAGTGAATGGAGGTGATATGATATTCTCTTTCTACCTTTAGTGAGAGTTGGTAGACCATTGGCAGTGAACGTCGATGTTTATTATCTTTTTTCTATCCTCAGTGAACGTTGGTAGTTCATCGTTAGTGAACAGTGATGATATGATATTTTCTCTTTCAACCTTCAGTGAAAGTTGGTAGACCATTGGCAGTGAACGTCGATGTTTGTTATCTTTTTGCTACCCTCAGTGAACGTTGGTAGTTTATCATCAGTGAACTGTGGTGCTAGGTTATTTTATCTTTCTACCTTCAGTGAAAGTTGGTAGACCATCGGCAGTGAACGTCGATGTTTGTTATCTTTTTGCTACCATCAGTAAACGTTTATAGTTTATCATCAGTGAACGATGGTGATATAATATTCTCTTTCTACCTTTAGTGAAAGTTGGTTAACCATCGGCAGTGAACGTCGATGTTTATTATCCTTTTGCTACCCTCAGTGAACGTTGGTAGTTTATCGTCAGTGAACGACAATGCTATGATATTTTCTCTTTCTACCTTAAGTGAAATTTGGTAGACCATCTGAAATGAACGTTGATGTTTGTTATCTTTCTCTCTACCTTCAGTAAACGTTGGTAGCTTCGCCTTCCGTAGAAGTTGGTGTATCCTTTGACCATTCTACCATCCTCTTTGAATCAGGTCTTTTGGTCTACCAGTGATTTATTTTCCTGGTGGGGTTGCTCCTTTGTTTCTTTATTATTGTTGCATCCCCTGTGATACTTTGCGTCTCTTTGGTCCTGTTCATATGCATTCATATGCATAAGCATTTGCATGGCATCTTAGGGCCAAAAATAGGTTTTTTTTTTATATATTTAAGTATCTTCGATCGCGTCGACACAAAGATTTTTAACCTTCATATCTCCGGATAGAAGAAACTTAAATAAGGGCAGCTGTTGTACCCCAATTTTTCCCCATAAGATCCCTTCATCAAACCATGTTGGTTTATTCACAACAAGATTACACTAGGATTCTTGGTTCCCCTCCCTACTTTGAGTTTTGCTCCTTTTGAGGGATTACCAAGCACCTGGACTTATGTTCCTTTTGTGATCATGAATATTGTTTTGATTTATTCATTTAACTAATAAAATGCAATGTTAGCTTGTCTTGCTTGTTATCCATGTAGGTAAGGGCAATGAGATTTAACAAGTTACTCCATGGGTTCATGAGTTTTTTCCCATGCCCTAGTCAATAAAGCTTGAGAAGTTCAAACCTCACCATTGGTTTGGTTTTGGAAGGATTGGCATGGCAAGGTTGCTTTGGTTCATCACATTTCAAGGTTATTAGATTTGACTCAAAAGTACAAGGGGTTTTGATTGGAGAAGTTATCATGTTTGGACAAGGTTTTGTTCCCATTGGTCACAAGAGCATATTTCTCTCAAATTTCAAGATATGGAAGTGGTTTTAGTAGCTATGAATCCTCATTATCATCCTTAACAACTTCTATTCACAAAGCAAGAATATTGGTACAAGAAGTTTGTTCAAGCTTGTCAATGTTCTTCAAAGTATTTTCTTGATCTAGGAGCTAGGGTTTTGAACTTCAAAGGAGCATATCTTTCTCACCTTTTGGTATTTTTGAATGATTCCAAATACATCATTCTCTTCAAAGGGTTATCAACAAATCACTTCAAAAGTTCTAAAGAGTTTTCATGTGGAAGAAACTTAGTGAAGAAGAAAGATTACAAGTCCTCCAGATGAATCCCCAATTTTCCATGTGTGACTTCAAATGATCATAATTTGGTCAATTTTTATCCCCTTGAGCCCATTACTTTTCCAAAATGATCTTGAGGATGTTAACTTTATGCCTTCTTTTATGTGCAAAGTGGGAAAATGAATGGAGGTTTCCTTAAAGATGCAAAAGATTATAGGTCATTTCATGAAATTTTTCCAACTTCAACAAGTCATAACTTGCTCAAATTTTGGAGATTTTTAATGGTTCAAGTTTCAAAATGTTATTCAAGAGATCTACTTCATGCCATCTTCTTTGATCAAGAGCAAATTCAAAGTGGAAGGCCATGTTTGGATGCAAGACATTATAGGACATTTTTGATGAAGAATTTGAAATATTTCTATGTATGAAAAGTCAACCCTTTTTTTCCAACTTTGACTCAATATAACTTTCAGCTCAAGCATCCATTTAACTCCATTCTTTTTCCATTGCAAAGCTTGTAACCTCATCTTTCCAAATCATCAAGAATCATGCCGTTAGACCCCTTGAGCTGAGAATGCCATAGTTTCAAAAATGGTAACTTGGAATTAAAGTTTCCTTGCTAGTCAGAATTTGAATTACATGTTACAACCTCTAAACCTCAAATTAACATGCGTTTTCGGTTTAAACATGATTAGCCAACTTTCCCAAGTGGATTAGTTCATCAAAATGCAAGAATTGGATGAGTTTTGGTGAAGTTTAGATCACACTTCACTCGTGCATCATGTTTGCACTAATTCCCTCCAAAACACATCATTCACTCTTCCTTTTGATCCCATTCGCTTCTCCTATAAATACATGAACTATCCCATTCAATTTCCCAAGCTTGGATAGCCAGAATCACCCTGCCAAACTTGTTCCCTAACTCAATTTTCTGTAAATTCAAAATCCATTCTCGATCCTTTTTCAATCCAATTTTTCCATCAATTCATCTTCCTTGATCTTCCCTAAAGCTAATAACATAATTAAATTCAAGAATCGTGCCCTATACTGCTCCATAGAAGTCCATTTTCAGAGTTCTGCAACTCGACTTTAATAGGTAGATTTGTTCACCAATTCTTCAAAACTCTGATATCATTGTCTTGCTCTCATTGCCTTGGTTCTAGTCGCAACACTTACCTTTTACTGGAAACAAGTTTTGACCATGAAATTTCAAATCCCTTTTCAAAACTTTCCTTCCAAATTTCTTGAGCTACAATTTATATAAATTTGGCGCGAGGGTGTGGTTGTCTTCATCTTGAAGAGAAGAAGCGAATGACATAAGTCTGAGCTTCTGATTTTACAGTTTAAGAGACCTGCAATTCGTAATGGCTGGAGGTTGAAGATGACCAATGTATCATCTTCCAACCAATGAAGTCGCGCCATCTGTATTTTTCAAATCCTGATTTAATTAATGATTCTGTACAATATTCACTAATGACCATGATATGCACAGCGAGCCAGATCCCTTGGATTTGATTACTAACGCGTTTTGACTCTCATCCAATGGTCCACATATTTTAATTTTATTTTCTTTTTCTGATTTTTATATTTTAATTGTTTTAAATTTCAAAAAAATCATAGAAAATTCATTTTTAGTCCAAAAAATTTGAAAAAATTATAAAAAAATATTTTTGATTATTCTCTTTCTGATTTTTATATTTTCACAATTTAATTTTGTGTTTTGATATTTTTTATAAATTTTACACTTATTTGATTTGTTTTAAATGTTTAAAAATACTTTTATACATTTTAAAATTCTGAAAAAATTATGGAATGATCCAATGATATTGTGACAAATATTGGTGACCTTATTTTATTTTTGTTTCCGACTTTACTATTTTTTACCATTTTTTGTTTATTTTACCTATTTATTTTAATTTTAAAAATAGTTTCTGACTTTAAAAAATTACCAAAAAATTTATAAAATTATTTGAGCCTTTTTCTGATTTTTCTATTGTCTTACTTTTTTGATTAATTTGACTATAGTTGATATTTTTCTCTTTATTTTCTATTTTTAAACATTATTTTTAAACCCTTTTATGTATATTAAAATGTGATATTATTTTGTGACTATTTTCTGGCTGATCTTGGGTTAGATTTTGGATCATGAACTTTATTAACATTATTGGATCCATGGTGTTGAGTTTAACTCCACAAAAATGGATGAATGATTTTAATAATAGTTTGATTAAAATTTAATTCAAATGTGGTTTGTATATTTTTTCCCCATCCCTCTTCATCTCATCCCCTTCTTATTGCACTAGATGTTGTTGGAGCATGATCTCTATATCATGTCTCAAAACAAATGGTGCATAGATTTCTATTGACCGACCTCAAAATAGGTGCAACTTCTATATAAGTCCACTTACGATTGCTTAACATAATGCTAAATTTTGTCCAGATTCGAATAAATAATCATTCGTGGCCCAAACTTATGATTGCAAACCCAAGTATGTTAATTTGATCTCTTTGATCCAATAACCTTGAGATTCATTGTATGGAGGCTTTGGTTCTACCAATCCTCTAATGGATCTACAACACCTTTGGTCAACGCGGATCACTTAAACAATATTGATCGTTAAATGATACTTATGAGAATTCCAAATGGATGATATACTTGACAAAAAAGAAAATGCAACTTGTTGTGTGGAGGCTTTGGTTCTACCAATCCTCTAATGAGTTCCAAATGAAAGCTTCAAGATGGTCATCCAACTAACCACTAATTATTGACTTGTTTTTCATCATGCTTTCATTCTTTTTTATGCTTTATGTACCATTTACTTTTAGCATTTACATTTCATGCCATTTTCATCTTTGCTCATTTGAGCATTTACTTTCTTGCCATTTTTACTTTGCTCACTTGAGCTTTTCTTTTCCTTTCATAAGATACTTAATAATCAACATAAACCCAAAAAAATCTTTATTGGTACTTGGACTATTTGGTTACTATCCTTGGCATTATGGAGCATGGGACTTTTCTTGGACTTGGAATTAGAAACCTTGGTCTATCTTGGAGACTTTGTGACCTTATCTGATTATTTTGAATGGAGTTATTGAGGTTCACCTCAAGACATTGGGTTGCTTTTTGTTTTTGTATGCAGGTTTTTGTGATTACACCCTTTGTTTGTAATCTGGAATTCACCCGTATACAGCCGTTACTCTGCCCAATTTTTGTGAAGACTTAATACACTTGAAGTTTGGTTCTCTCAAGAGGTCTAGTATTTTTGATTGCTTGGTTTCAATCCTAGGAATGGGAATTCTATCTTGGCTCATAATGTCAAGTATTGGCATCTTATTGGTTTGATAGTTCTTATCCCTAGCTTTTATTTTATGCTTTAGGATAGTCCCTTCTTCTCCTCTCATCTTCTTCAATTTCAAAAATCTTCTTCCTCCCTTTTTTTGAAAAAAAGTATTCTTCTTATTTTTTGAACTTGAACCACTTTTATAATAAACTTGGACTTATGTCCATATATTTTCAAAACATTTTCATAAATAAACCCCCGATCAACTTAATGATACCTTGACATTTTTTGTGAGAAGACTAAAAGTCAATCAATCTCATTTCAAACCATCTTGCCATTTTGGCTTTTTATCTTTAAAATGTTCTCAAAAGATTAGACTCTTGTAAATCCTTGTAGTGATGCAAACAACTATACTTCTACAATATGTAGTGAAGAGATATATTTTTCACTTGGATGTTGAGTGAGGCATTGTTGATTTTAAAATCCAAGCCATATCCTCCACTTTGAGATGATGTAAATTCTCCTTTCTCATGGTTGTGGGTAGTAGGTATGTTTTCCACACGGACAATCGCGATGATGTTTTATCTCATAAAATTAACCAATGCATTTGTGTTTCAAATTTTTAAAAGAGGAACTATGCGTACCCTGATCCTCTATTGCATGAAAGGAGGTACGTAGGCACTAAAGGTTCGCAATCGCGGCGGGTGCAAAAATTATAAAATAAATATGCTTCTTTCCTCACCTCCACCATCCACTTTTTATATACAACACTTTTTATAGCCAAAATATACAAATTTTACAAAGAGGCTCCTGCGGAGTACCGTAGATGTTTTGGGTGCTAATACCTTCCCTTTGCATAACCAATCCCCTTACCTTGAATCTTTCCCATCCTTTTTGGGTTACTCGCTCTTTTCCCATTCCGTTGGAAACAATAAAGCGCGGTGGCGATTTTTATTTTGATTTGTACAAAGTCTAGTCAGTCCAATGGCTTAGTCTTGAACATTTATACCGCTAAAAGAAAGACATGGAATCATTCAAAGAATATGCGCAAAGATGGCGTGAGGTAGCCTCCCAGGTGATTCCTCCCATGGAAGAGAAGGAGATGACTAAGACTTTCTTGAAGACGTTGGGTGCTTTCTACAACGAGAGGATGGTAGCAAGTGCGCCAAGTGACTTTTCTGAAATGGTAGTAATGGGTATCCGCTTAGAAGGATGTAGACTCTGGGAACCTCTAGAACCTTGTTTGGCAGGTGATAACTTTTAGACCAATACCTTATGGGTAGTACCTTCGACCTCATGCTCATGATGTTGAACCTATGAACCCTATATGTGTGATCTTGTGTGTGATTGCTGCATCATGCATCCATAAAATCATAAGCATCTTTTGGAGAAATCTTATTTCAAGGGATTTTAAAGGTTGACTATTTTTGAAAATCTCATGTACTTTTAACAATGGATTCTGGAAAGAGAAAGACCGGGAAATACAGTTTCAAGGATCCCAAGATAGATGAGTTGATCGGTCTAATCCCAGAGATCGAGTGTTCTGTAGACTTTCGGAAGAAGTATGGGTCCATTATTTCTCTCATGAAAATGAAGATAAAGATGAAGGAGGGTATTCTCTCGACCATGGTCCAGTTATATGATCCGATGTATCATTGCTTTAATTTTCCCGACTATCAGTTAATGCCTACACTGGAGGAGTATTCTTATCTGTTGGATTTACCTGTTACCGATCGTGTTCCTTTTACTGGTTTGGAGGGTGAGCCAAAACCACATGATATTGCTGCCTTAATTCACTCGGGGAAGTCTGAGGTGGAAGCCCATATGACTACTAAAGGGGGGATTTGAGGATTACCAGCTCAGTTCTTATTGGAGAAAGCTCGTTACTTTGCCAGAATGAAGAGTACAGTTGCTTTTGAGGCCATTTTTGCTCTACTTGCTTACGGGTTGTTCTTATTTGCTAATGTGGACAGGTTTGTTGACATTAACGCTATTAGGATATTCATGGTTGGAAACCCAGTTCCTACACTGTTGGGATTCTTATCATGGGGGGATGATTATATGTTGCACGCCTCTGTTGTACCGATGGTTTATCTCTCATATGCCTCAGTCTGATGCTTGGGATGTCAAGAAGGAACCCCGTTGGGCTCCTAAGATCATGGAACTTACTCATTCGGATATTGATTGGTATCACCGATTTTACCAGGATATAGAGATTATTGACAGTTGTGGTAGT
This sequence comes from Vicia faba, assembly GCA_948472305.1. Lineage (NCBI taxonomy): Eukaryota > Viridiplantae > Streptophyta > Magnoliopsida > Fabales > Fabaceae > Vicia > Vicia faba. The sequence goes on along the minus strand of OX451741.1, from coordinate 1,327,105,271 downwards.
TTCCCCAATGTACCTCTTCTTGGTACAAAGGGAGGAATTAACTATAACCCTGTTCTTGCACGACGACGGCTTGGTTATCTGATGAGGGATAAACCGAATAGTATTCATTTGAGTAGTTTCCTTCTGAAGGAAGGAGAAGACCACAAGGAAGCTAGGGAGCAGGTTGCGAAGGCCTGACCTCACATTCATAAGAAAAGAAGGAAGGATTCGGGACCTATGGGTGTTGTTTCTTTGGAGCCATATCTTCAATGGATCTGATCGAGAGCCATTCAGTTAAAGATGCCGTATACCTTGGAGACACCCATGCCTGATCTATTTGTGAAGACCACTTCTCCCTTATTAGATGATCTGTAAGAGATGCAACTTGCTTTGGTTAGGATGCAACATGAAAGGGATTCTTGGAAGAACAAGTTCCAAACTTTAGAGAGTTCCTATAGAGCAGACCTGAAGGAGAAAGACAGCTTGATTGAGATCCTTGAGAGTCGAGTGGTAGAGTCTATGGAGAGGCAAGGGGATTTATTTTCTCCTGGGCCTCAATCAGGTGTTGATCACTAACTTCCTGATTTAGATGATTGGAAGGAGATTGCCATCAGATATACGGAAGAAAACCAGAGGTTGAAGGCTCAGATTGCCAGGCTCACGGGGAAGCGCTAGAGTACAAATTGATCTCCATCAGTTCTTTTTCTCAGGATTTTAGATTTTATTTTCATCTTGTACTTGGGATCATTCAAACTTGTAATCCATTTTGGAGTTATTATAATAATTTTTTTCCAGTATTTCAAAAGCGCTATTACTTTGATGATTGCAATATGTCTATAAACTTTAAATCCCTTGAAATATTAAATAACAAAGTAAAAATAATCATATGCATTGCATATCATGCATCGTATTGCACATATTTTTTGCATTTGTTATTCATATCCAGGTGTCTTACCAAGCTTCTTTACTTTGTTCAACAAGCTGACTCATCACTATAACACTCGGGCTAATTTCAAAAAGAAGACGGACAACTTAGAACAAGAGAATCGCGAGCTGTGCGAGGAAGTTTCTGCTTTGAAGGCAGGCATGGCCAATCTGAATACTCTGATGGAAGCTCTGGTGGCTGCTCAAAATTAGCTACCGAGTGTTCAACCCCAACCAACAAGGGCAAATACTAAAGCTCCGACTGTTCCCGTATCGGCTACTCCGACTGTTGTTCAAAACCGTATGCCTCAAGGTTATCCTTGGGTAATGCCAGAGAATTTTGCACCTGAAGGTTTCAATCTTGGGCCTCAAGATACTCCAGTGGTTCTGACTATTGTTACTCCAGCACCTCCTGTGGTGCATGCTGTTCCTACTGCACCTCCTTTGGTGAATATGGTTCTGTTTGTTAATGATGATGTGTGTCATAATTTCTCTCCACAAAGTGAAGACTTGGGTCTTTATGACAAAATGAATGATTTTCAAGAGCAGTTTGACAAGATGCAGAGAGAGATGAAGGCCCTCAGGGGGAAAAAGCTATTTGGGCAGAATGTGAATGAGCTATGCTTGGTCCTAAATGTTAAGATACCTTCTAAGTTTAAGGTCCCAGAGTTTGAGAATTATAAGGGCAACACTTGCCCTCGTGCTCATCTGGTGACGTACGTGAGGATAATGTTTACCCATATTGATGATCAACAACTGCTGATTCACTTTTTTCAGGATAGTTTGACTGGTGCTGCATTGAAGTGGTATATGAGTTTGGATAGCGCCAATATCCATACTTTTAATGATTTGGGAGAAGCATTCATCAAACAATACAAGTACAACGTGGACATGGCGCCTAACTATGATCAACTTAGGGCCATGGTTCAGAAAGATAGGGAATCGTTCAAAGAGTATATGCAGAGATGGCGTGAGGTAGCCGCCCAAGTGATTCCTCCCATGGAAGAGAAGGAGATGACTATGATTTTCTTAAAGACGTTGGGTGCTTTCTACTATGAAAGGCTGGTAGAAAGCGCACCAAGTGACTTTACTGAGATGGTAGGAATGGGTATCCTCTTAGAAGAAGCTGTAAGAGAAGGCCATTTGACGAAGAGTGAAGGATCTGGAGGTGCGAAGAAGCCATGTTATGGGTTTACCAAGAAGAAAGAAGGGGATGAAAATGTTGTTATACAAGAGAGGAGGGTAAACGCTCATAGAAGGAATTATCAGCGTCATCAGCAAGTCGCCTCCGTTACTCCTGTTATGAATGTCGCTCTGACTACCGTTGCTTATCAGAGACCATCTCAGCAGGGGAATTAAGGGTATAATCAGAGAAGGGAGAGTTATGACCCTATTCCCATGAGCTATACAGAGTTACTATCGGCATTGATTCATAAAAAGCAAGTCTAGACACGACCACCTCCCGCCATACCGTCACCATTGCCTTGGTATTACAAGGCAGACCAAACATGTTCTTTTCATCAGGGAGTACCAGGGCATAATGTCGAGAATTGTTATCCTTTAAAGAATGAGGTACAAAAATTGGTGAAGTCTGGTGTTCTATCTTTCAAAGACGTGGGACCTAATGTGAAAGATAATCCTCTACCCAAGCATGGGGGAGTAAATGCTGTGAATATGGTGGCCGGGTGTCCAGGCGAATTTCGGATTTTTGATATTAATCTGGTTAGAGGACATTTGGTGAAAATGCATGCAGACCTATGTGAATTTAGCTACTACATGCATGACCATGCCAGTTGTGCTATTTGCAGTACAAACATACAGGGTTGCGAGAAGATAAAGGATGATTTACAGGAGATGATGGATGAGGGGCTCATCCACATAATCAGGCCTAGGACAGAGTATGAAGAGGAAGTGAACATGGTTTCTGGATGTCCTGGTGAGTTTAGAATTTTTGATGTGGAGTATATGAATGAGGACCTCGTGCAGTTGCATGCTACCTTCTGCCATACGGATGGTCAGGTGGAACACCAATATGGATCTTGCATAGTTTACTATCGAGACCCCCGAGGATGTTCAATCGTGAAGAAGGGTGTTCAGTTGTTGTTGGATAATGGAACTATAAAGATCACAGGACAAAGGGATGATTACCATGAAGTTGATATGGTTGAGGTTTGTTTAACGGAAGAAGAGTCAGAGGAGGAGTGCGCCTCTGCAGATGCGTATTTCTCTTCAGACACAAATTTGTTTTCCGGAAATGACTCATTAATGACCGATTACATTGAAGAAGGGGTAAACGTCATTGTGCCTTGTTTTGATGCACCCTCCCATTTTGAAGTGGAGTATCATAGCAAGCCAGCTATTACCCTATTGGTAATTAGTTTTCCAGGTCTTATCCCCTACAAATCAGATAATGTTGTGCCTTACAAATACAGCGCTACAATATTGGAGGACGGTGTGGAGGTTCCCATCCAGCCAACGCATGATATTGGAAATATAGCTGAAAATAGCAGGGTGACCCGTAGCGGTCGTGTGTTTGCGCTAGTTGTTTGGAGAGATGTTGCTACTGGAAAGAAAATTGCTAAGAATGATGAACCTAAGAAGGCTACGGGAGAGACTAGCGGAGCTACGTTAGTGAAAGAAGTAGATGATATTTTGAAGATAATTAAGATGAGAGACTACAGAATTGTAGATCAGCTACTGTAGACTCCTTCAAAATATCCATCTTGGTTTTATTGATGAACTCTTCTGCTCATAGAGATTCCTTGATGAGCGTACTAGACCAAGCTTTTATGGAGAATGATATGCCAATAGATCAATTCAGCAGCGTAATAGGATACATTACGTCGTGTAATAACTTGAGTTTCTGCGATGATGAATTACCAGATGAAGGGATGAATCAAAACTTGGCCCTCCACATCTCTATGAACTGCAAGAATGATTCGCTATCCAATGTGCTGATTGATAATGGATCCGCATTGAATGTTATACCAAGAAGTACCCTTATGAAGTTGAAATATCAAGGAACTCCTATGCGCCCTAGTGGTATCATTGTGAAAGCGTTTGATGGGTCAAGGAAATCTGTCATCGGTGAAGTGGACTTACCTATCCATATAGGACCACATTTTTTTCAGATAACCTTCCAGGTCATGGACATTGTTCTCGCTTACAGCTATTTGCTAGGAAGGTCGTGGATACATGAAGAAGGGGTTGTCACTTCAACTTTACACCAGAAGCTAAAGTCCGTGCGTGAAGGGAAGGTGGTGATCATAAATGGGGAGCATGCATTATTGATATCTCATTTTTCCTCTTTCAGTATTGTAAAATCGGATGAAGCTGCTGTTGGAACCCAGTTTCAAGCCTTATTCATTGATAATATAAGAAGAAATGATAATTCCATGGTCTCGCTGAAGGATGTGCAGCAAGTTGTGCGTAAGAGTCATAATGAAGTCTGGGGACGAATTGTGGATCCACCCGTGAACAAGAACGGAATTGGCTTGGGGTTCTCTTCAAAGAATAGAAAAGGCGAAAGTTTGAAGTCACAGTCTACTATGAGCAGCTATCATAATGTTTTCCGCAGCGGAGGCTATCTTCATCCGACTGTTTCCAGGATTAACTCCATTGTGGAGGATGAAGCAGAGCAGGAAATGCCGAATTATGTGACGCATGGAGTCAGGGTTCAAAACTGGATCACCATTGATGTTCCATCTTGCATACATGTTTCAAAGTAATTTGATTTTTTAATCTTTCTTTTGAAAATCTTTCACTCTGCCCAAAGTGGAAGTATTAATGTTGTAGGGCTTATCTATTTGTTGTGACTGTTAAGATCAATAATAAAAGTTGTCTTTGTTTCCCAAATTATGTCTTTATTTTTCTGCTTTTTCTCGGAAAATGGTAATAAAAAAAACCTTTCAAAATAAATAATAACTGAAATTTAATCTGCATGATCACTTGTTATATGTGTCAGTTTCTAAATGCAATCACAAATCATATGTGCAGATTAATTAAAAAACCCGTTGAATACAATGACCCTGCACCCTCTCCCAACTTTGAATGTCCTGTGTATGGGGCTGAAGAAGAAGATTATGGTGAGATTCCAGAAGAGGTCTCACGGTTGCTTGAGCACAAGGAAAATACCATTCAGCCATATAAAAAGCCTTTGGAAGTGATCAATTTGGGTTCAGAAGAAGATCCAAAGGAAGTCAAGATTGGAGCATCACTGCATCTTGATGTGAAGAGCAGGTTGATTGAGCTGTTGAAAGAGTATGTTGACATCTTTGCTTGGTCTTACCAAGATATGCCCGGTCTAGATACAGATATTGTCGAGCACCGTTTGCCGTTGAAGCCAGAGTGTCCACCAATTAAACAGAAGTTGAGAAGAACTCACCCAGATATGGCAGTAAAGATCAAAGAGGAGGTTCTAAAGCAGATTAATGCTGGTTTTCTTGTGACGTTAGTGTATCCTCAATGGATTGCCAATATTGTCCCAGTAACGAAAAATGACATAAAGGTCTGTATGTGCGTAGATTACAGATATCTAAATAAAGCTAGTCCAAAAGATGATTTTTCATTGCCACATATCGGCATGTTAGTGGATAGCATAAAAAAATTCAATGTATTCTCATTCATGATGGATTTTCCGGGTATAATCAAATAAGCATGGCTCTATAGGACATGGAAAAAACAACGTTTATCACACCCTTGGGAACATTTTATTACAGAGTGATTCCTTTCGGGTTGAAGAACGCTGATGCAACGTACCAGAGTGCTATGACAACCCTATTCCATGATCTGATGCACAACGAAATTGAAGTATATGTTGATGATATGATTGAAAAATCCCAGACTGAAGAAGGGAATATAGAAGATTTATTGAAGCTATTTTAGCGTTTGAGGAAGTATCGTCTCCTCTTGAATCCAAATAAATGCACCTTCGGTGTTCGATCAGGGAAATTGTTGGGTTTCATTGTTAGCCAGAAAGGAATTCAAGTTGACCCTGATAAAGTCAAGGCAATTCAAGAGATGCCAACACCAAGAACTGAAAAGCAAGTAAGAGGTTTCCTTGGCTGTTTGAATTATATTTCCAGATTCATTTCCCACATGACTGCAACATGTGAACCGATCTTTAAGTTGATAAAGAAAGATCAAGGTTATGTGTGGACGGATGACTGCCAAAGGGAATTTGAGAGTATTAAGGAATATCTGCTTGAACCTCCTATCTTGCTCCCTCCTGTAGAAGGAAGACCGTTGATTATGTATCTGAAAGTGTTAGATAAATCCATGGGTTGTATTCTGGGACAACCGGATGGAACAAGGAAGAAGGAGTTCACCAATGTTGTACCCCAAAATTTTCCCTCTCATTTTATCAACATTTCCCCTCACAAGGCTCCTTGAACTCCAGACAGGATTAAGGTTTTTCTCTGCTCAAGACATCTCCTTGCACTGATGACCTAAATTAAGGTTTGAGTTTGCACAGGGATTTTTGGACTTCTAATGCTAAAAGTGACTTTCATACTTCATATTGGACTCATAAGTTTGTCCATACTAAGTTTTAAGCCTTGAATCAAATTTTTGCCCAGTCAATTGGACAGTTGACCTAGAAATCAGTTGTATTGGGGAAAAAGTCAACTGTGGCCAATTTACAGTCAAACCTCATGAATTTTGACCCACATCAACATTATGAACTCATATGAACCATTTGATCAAGTTTCTACCACAACTCCACAAGAAATTTGATCAGATCACCAAAAGGGCAAAATGGTCATTTTTAGGGTTTTGACTATACAAAGGCAATTTCTGACTTTTTGACAGCCAATGGAAAATTAAGCTCAACCATGGACTCAAGGACTCAATGGCATTATCTTGATCTATTCAACAAGTTCAAAAGACCACAATTGCATTGGATTGACAGATGAATTTTTCAGTCAACTAATCAAAATTTGACTGTACACTGAAAAGTCAAACTTTAACTTTTTGGTCAAAATCAAGTTCCAAAGGTCATTTTTCATCAAGATGTGTCAAGACATAAAACTTGTTCATCAAGAAACCCAAAATTGCAAATTAGGGTATAAAACTAAGTTATGAAAATTTCTTATTTTTTTCTAACTTTGCCTAACATTTTCACCATGATGCAAATGGATTCAAACAAAACCTCCAACAGGAAAGTTGTAGTCCTCCACAAAGTCTACAAATTTGATTCACAAAGTTTTCTCAAAAGAAGCTTGGATCTCAAGTTATGAGTTTTGGAACAAGGGTCCCTAAAACTTTTAACTTAGTGAAATTTTGCCCTAGTTTAGGCAGGATTTTGACCTATCTTCATGGCCATTTTTCACATAGTTACACTTGGAATCTCAAGTGGAATTTAAAAGATGTATTATAGAGCATGTTGCAAGCTTTCCAAATTGTCCAAGAACTCTCCAAACACCTTTGTGGTTAGGAAGAATCGAAGGCTTGAAGTTGGCAAAAACTCACTTTCCATCCATGGCATATTCATGTTCATACAAGTTGCAATTTCAAGTCAGCATGCCTTACACTAGTTTACAGGCCTCTAAACCACTTCTCACTCAATAATTAAATGCAAATCCATCAGTCTAAGCCATTGTTTTGGTCATTTGGACATTGTACACAAAATTAAGCCCTAAGTAGAAAAAGGCACATTTCCATTTTTGCATTAATCTTGCTTTATGTCAAACCACAATCCCTTGAGCATTGGTCCATATCTGAGAGAGCTAATCAAATGAACAAGTTGGAGGGGCCAAGGGAAATTTATACAAGCATAAGGATAGTCTGTACAGGCCTATTTTCAATCACTTCCACATTTTACTTCAAAAACAAGAAACTTGTCCAAAACCTAAAAACTTGAACACCAGCAAAGATACACTTATGCAAACAGTTTGAACATCTTTCTCACACCCCTTTGAGCCAGGAACACGATTGCTTGAGCCTCTTAACACCCCATAGCCAGAAATCACATTCCCTTGCCAAAACAAGGCAGAATCTGCAACTTGAGTTTCATAGCTCAATTGACTCGTGCGTTTTGCCCCAAGTTGCTTCAAACACCTTCCATTCAACTCATCCAAGCTATTCCAAACCTCAAACACCAACTGTAACTCCATTTAAAGTGTTTGCTATTTTAATTTTGAGCTTGTGCAGGTTGAGTTCTATAGGTTGATTCAGGTACATTCAAGGCAAGCAGGCTATTGGAGAAGGTCAAGTGAAGTCCAAGCAAGCTCCCAGACATCTCAAGCCTTGTTGAAAAGCTCTACATTTCCCTACACGAAGTCAGCTGAAACAAGTTTTTGTCAATTTCCTATCTCTCTATATAGGAACATTTAGCCTTAGGTTTGTGAATAAGAAATGTAGTATTCATTGCCATGAAGTTGTACATATGCTCAGTTTTCATTTATATTAAGCATGCTAAGAGAATTTCATCTATGAACATACTGAAAAAACTAGGTTAGATTTTAGGGCCAGAGAAATTCTCTCTGGTCTTTGAGTTAAGACAAGTTATTTATATGGTTGGATTCGTATTGAAATGCTCTACAAGTTTGATGTTATGTGTTTTTGCAATAGAGATCATATGCAGGATGTCCATGTTGGATAACAGGCGCGCGCGTTTGTTTGAAATCTGGAGGTTGAAGATGAAGTGGTGGGTTGGGCTTGGCCTGGCTCACTATTGGCACCTCCCCTTTTCCTTTTTGCACCCCCTGGCCCAATTTCTTGTAATTTTATATTTTTGCATTTTTGTTTTCATTTCTGATTTCATTTATTAATTTCCAAATATAAAAAATGCTCAAAAATATTTTTATAATTTTTTCACTTTTATTTTGCATTTTATTTTTGTTTTTTTCTAACATAAAAAACATTTAAATACTTTTATCTTATTTATTAAAACTTGAAAATAATATATAAATTATACTTTTTTTTTATCCACACTGAAAATATTTCTTCTAAAATATATTTTTATTTTGTATATATTTTATTTATTGAACATATTTAATTAATATACTTTAGAATAAAAATATAAAATATTACATTTTACTTTTATTATTAAATATACTTAATAAATACTTTTTCTAAACATATTTTATTTTTTTCACATATACTATTTTATTTTTATTGTATAGAAATAAAATAATTAATATATTTACTTTCTTAAAGAAAATTAGGGTTTTACCCTTAACCAAATAAAAATTAATCTTTTTTTATTTATTTCTTTACTTCTTACATTAAATATTTCTACATACATAAATAAACAAAAACCTTTTGTTGCATAGTTAATTTTATTTGATATATTTATTTTGTTCATTTAAATATTGTCCATTTAATATTTATGCATTGGAATTCAATTTGGATGTAATAGTAAACTAGGGTTTATATTTCTTGTAAAATACACCCCCATTCAAAAATTGTACCCCCATCCCCATAATCATGTTGTAATAGCTTATACTTTTAATTCTCGCACTTTACACTTTCAAATATGCCATGATTAGAGAATTAGGGTTTGTATGTAAAAATCCAAAAATCAACAAGTAGCCTGACCTAATCAAAGACAAAAATGCATGAAAATCAAACACAATGCACACTTGCACCCCTAGGGTTACAATCCACTTGTTGCCTTAAAAATGGGCCATGTTATGCATGTTGGGTACTTTGGCAAAACAAAAACAAAACAAAAGATCATAGTCCCTCGATGACGCTATCTTGGTTGCCTAAACAAAATGATCAAGTCCCTAAAAAATTTGCCAAAAATACTAAGCACAATTGCTATCATGGTCTATACGATGACCCGCACCTATCCTGTTTAACATCCTAACATAATGTTGTTCATCAAATGCAATGGTGAAATAACACTGTCAAAAGGGTTAAAAACATATAAGAAAGATATTTGAGTAAAATAGGGTAGATATCTCTTAGTTACTTGATCAAAAGCTTGCAAAACATCCTTGCTATTTTCAAACACACTTCACAACACAATTTCAAAACATTTCCCAAACTAAACTTTTCAAACATTGAAATCTTTTCAAAAGACAAAACACCTTTGTATACATTCAATCAAGAATCATTACAAAGGTTTCCACAATGATGGCCTCTTTTCAAAACATCTTTCAAAACCACATATATCACCATTTCAAACAATTGAAAAGCAAAATCAAGTGATCTAAACAAGTAAATAAGAGCCCATGGATAACCATGGATGAAAAGGGTGCTTGCACCTTCCCTTTTCATAATCTACTCCCCGAACTCAAGAAAACATCTCAAAGGTATTTCCTGTGCTTTTTGACCTTTCCTTAGGATAAAATAAAAAGTCGGTGGCGACTCTTGCTAAACCGAAACATTTGCGAACATAAAACGCAAAACCTCAAGTCAGTTCTCCCACCATATCACAGAACTGGCGACTCTGCTGGGGAAATATCTAAAAGTGGATTAACCTTAGGGTGTAGATCACCTTTTGCATGCTTATCTTGTTTTCTTTGATTGCTTTACATTTGGTTCTCTTGTTTGGGTTTGAATCCTCCACCCGGATTTTAGGAAACATTCATAGGTAAATAGCAATACATTGTGGAAACTGTGCGGGGTATACCGACATGGTTGAAGCAATAGCTATATTAGTGCGACATATTTTTGAGTACCGGTAGCCTTTAAGTCAATCAAAGAGAACACAGGGCCGCTGAGTGATGTCATGAAGCACTAATGAACTCTTAGAACCTTACTTGACCATCTTGGCATTTTTTTAGGGGTAGTGAGATGACCGGCTTTGGTGCAGTCCGAAGTTGGTAGATACTCGATAATACACTCATTGAGGGTTGTTTTCTTGGAATATTTTGGTCGTCACTTAAGTGGATAAACTGAAACAATGAACACAGAAAATAATCCAGTGATATTGAGCTCCTTAGAACCCGGTTACTATTTATAGGACAGGTTGAGCCAACTAACTTCAAGAGGGTACTTACCTATGAAACCTCATGCAAGCCTGAAACTAGGATCTTGTGTGACTTGTTTGTACATATGCTTGTGCATACATCATGAACATCATAAAGCATCATATGCATCCAATAACCGTTTCAAGGGTTTGGATCTTCATCTTTGTTCTTGTTTTGTAGGGCATGGAATATCTTCACAGGAAAACAATTCAGGTCAACCTTGTGAGGATCCCTTCTCAACTCAATGAGCTTACTTCCAAGATTCCAGAGAATTCTCTCTTCAGTGAAAGACATGGTAGACTTCTCAAATTGGTCAACTAAAACATTGAAGAAGACATGGTAAAAGTTCTCTTCCAGTTCTTTGACCCCCTACACCACTGTTTTACATTTCCTGATTACCAACTAGTACCCACTTTGGAGGAATTCTATCAACTCCTGAAGATTCCTATTCTCCATAAACTACCCTACAACTGTACGGAAAGAGAACTAAAGCCTGAAGATGTTGCTCAAGCCTTACACTTGCAACCATCTGATATCAAAGGTCATTGGGAAACCAGAAGTGGTGTCAAGGGTTTCTTGGAAAAGTTTCTGTTTGAGAAGGCACAAGACTGTTGGAATTCTCTATATCTATAAGCCTTTGAGGAGATTGTGGCACTTCTTATTTATGGGTTGGTCTTGTTCCCAAACCCTGATCAGCTTATAGATGTGAATGCTGTCAAGATTTTCATATCTCGGAATCCTGTGCCTACTTTACTTGGGGACATCTTACACTCATTTCACACACGAACAATGAGGAAGAGAGGTGTTCTCATGTGCTGTACTCCTCTTCTAGCAAGGTGGTTTATTTCTCACCTTCTCCAATCAGTTTTGAAGAATGAGCAGGGTTTAAGGTGGTCACAATGGTTGATGACCCTCACACATTTTGATGTTCATTGGTGTTCTCGGTCCAGAGAAAATGTCATTATCATTGATCGTTGTGGAGAATTACCTAATGTCCCACTACTTGGCATTAAGGGAGGCATTACCTATAACCCATGTTTAGATCTGAGACAATTTGAGTATGCCCGAAGGGATGGCCCTCATGATATGCTGATTCCTGACTTGGTCTTTGACTTCGACAACGATGCACAAGGACTTCGACAAAGGTTTATCCGAGCTTGGAGGATGCCCAACAAAGTGGATAGTAAGACACTGGGGCACAAGAATTCCACCCCCCTTGAGCCTTACCTCAAGTGGGTACGAACCCGCGCCCAGAATCTTATGATGCCATATCCTCACATTCTCCCCGTGATCAAATAGCCTGTTATAGAAGGAGAGGTTCCATACACCCTCCTACATCCAGACATGCCAACATCATTGGAAGAATTGCAAAAGAGTTGGGTACAACTCAAGGAAGAGCAGAATACTTTTGAAGCCAACTTCTATGCCAGTGAGAAGAAGGTTTTCGAACTTACCCGCCGACTTCACGAAGAGGAGACCCTTAACACTTACATCGCGCCAAAGAGGATGCAAAATGTCTTTTTACATTAAGAGCTTTGTAATATTTTTCCCATGGGGAATTTATGTACTAACAAATTTCTTCTTATTAATACGACGTGTTTTCTTTTTGTTTGCAACAAATTTGAATTTCTAAATCCTTGAATGCATTACATGAATAACATATCATTCATCATATGCATAAATAGGTCTTCACACCAGGATATAGAGCAGACGGTTAAAGATCTGCAAGCACAGAATTCGCAATTCCAACAACTCCTCATGACCTTAGCAAAGGGTCAAGAGGATCTTAAAGTGCTGTTAGAGAAAGAGAAGGAACCAAAAAAGAAGAAAAAGAAAAGAATTGGTGTGGCCACTATGGGAAGAAGATTTGAGCATCTGGCTAGGAGAGTTCTGGAGTTCCCCTCGACGTTTGACGAAGGGGTTGGTAAAGGAAAGGGAGTTGCAATGCCCTCTGAATCTGAAGCTGAAGAAGAAGAAGAGGAAGAGGATGAAGATTACTTCGAACAATAATACCCTCCGACGGATGATAAGTATAAAAATCCTGAGGATCGGTTGGGGGCCATGGAGTTGCAAAGGGTACCTGGGCTAGATTTCGAAGAACTAGGGTTGGTTGCTGGGATCGTCATTCCTCCCAAGTTCAAAGTCCAACCTCACTCTTCTAATAAGGATCTTTGGGTCCACTTTTTTCAAGATAGTTTGTCGGGTACGCAATTGGACTGGTTCTATCAACTTGAGAGATCTGATGTTCATAACTGGAAAGATTTAGCTGCTTCTTTCTACCGACAATACCAATACAAAGCAGATTTAGTGCCTACTCATACTCAAGTATAAAGTATGGGTATGGCCTCTAATGAGGGATTTAAGGAGTATGCCCAGAAGTGGCGGGATTTGGCTGGAAGGGTGCAACCACCATTGTCGGATAGAGAGCTGGTTGACATGTTTCTGGGGACCTTGTCAGGTCCATTCTTCAATCACTTGATCGGGAGCTCAGCTACAGGGTTCACCGAATTAATTCTAACTGGAGAAAGAGTCGAAGCTGGCATTAAGAGTGGTAAAATTCAGAAGGATGCCTCCGCTTCCACTGCTATCAAGAAGACCTTCCCAGCCAAGAAGGAAGTTTCTGCTATTCATACCCAGAGAAATCAAGGGAGAATGGAGCGCCGACCCGTGGTGGGGGCTGTGATGATCCAGAATTCCTCAACCGATCAACCTCGAAGAAATCAATCTAGAGCTAACCAGTAAAGGGTAGAAAGGCCACAACGACAATTTACTCGGATCAATATGACACCGTCTCAAGTCCTCCCTCACCTGTTAAAGCTGAACCTTACCAACTTGAAAGAAGCACCGAAAAATCCAAATACCTCTTCTCCCTATTATCATTCAAATGCAAAATATGCATACTATTCGGACAGTGTAGGGCATGATACCAATAACTGTTGGGCTCTTAAAAACAAGATCCAAGATTTGATAGAAGCCAAAGAAGTAGAGTTTGATGCGCCCAAAAAACCTAATGTGATATCCGCTCCTATGCCAAAACATGGTCATAATGTCCATGCAATTGTGGAAGATCTTCATGTTACCGATGTTGATGAATTAATGACTCTGTTGCCAATGATTAAAGTGAATCTGTTGAAAGCCGGGACTTTACCGGGATGTGAAAAAGACTGTTACTACTGTTCAACTTTGCAATCCAACTGCCCACTGTTGAAATCAGGCATCCAACGCCTGATGGATACTCAAGAAATCCTCTTTCCAAAAACCCCTATTGCTACTATCACTCATGTTACTCCTGTTACTTTTGTTACTCCAATCAATGACATTGCTATAATCACCATTTCCGACAATCTTTCCAAGACCTGTAAAAGGCCTGTTAAGATTACGCCTGATCCTAAGTTTGTACCGCTGAAGATAACTCGTAGCGGAAGTATCTTCTCTCTGGAGATTGCTCCTCCACGGGCAGTCTTCGGACCCTCAAGAGCTTATGTACCTGTCAAGACATCTGTGCAAAGTCCGGTTATTGAAGAGATTGTTACTCCCGAAATTGAACCCTCTGCTGTTACCACCGATAAAGGTAAGGGGATCCAAGAAGCGCCTGTCAGGACGAAGGCTCAGACTTTGGTTATCTCCGAGGCCACCCAAAAGGAGATGGAGGAAATCTTAAAGATAATTAAGAAGAGCGACTATAATGTCATAGAGCAGCTAGGGAAAACCCCTTCCAAAATCTCTATGCTAGCTCTGTTACTCTGCTCCGAGGCTCATGCCAAAGCCTTGATGAAATTTCTGAAGACGGCACACGTGCCTCAAGAAACTTTTGCGGACCAGTTTCAAGAGTGCGTGGCTAGCCTTACATCCGATAATGGTCTTGGATTTTCTGATGCTGATTTGACCCCTAAGGGAAGAAGGCATAATGATGCACTGCATGTCTCGATAGAGTGTAGAGGAACTACACTTGTTCATGTTCTGGTTGATACCGGCTCATCTTTAAATGTTCTACAAAAGAAAGCGTTGGATAGATTGGAATGTGAGGGTTTGACCCTAAAGCCCAATAATATTATTGTTAGAGCCTTCGACGGTTCTAACCGGATGGTTCACGGAGAAGTGGACATCCCAATCAAAGTGGGTACAGAAATTTTCAACTATACTTTTTATGTGATGGACATCCGTCCTTCATATTCATGCTTGTTGGGAAGGCGATGGATCCACAACGCTGGGGCAGTCACTTTTTCTCTACACCAGATGCTAAAGTACCCAGTTCAGAGTAAGATCATAACAGTTCATGGTGAGGAGGAGTATATGATAAGTCACCTTAACTCTTTCCGCTATGTGGAGTTAGATGGTGAATTCATAGAAACACCTTTCCAACACTTTGAAGAGGTTTCTCCTGAGGCCGCGGTAGCAAAGACAATAACTGATGTGCCTATCATTACCAAGCTTGTATCCCATATGTCATCCCTTAAAGATGTGAAGGCTGTAGTTAAGGAAGGAGGAAGTACGGTATGGGTTCAACTGCCTGATTTTTCTCACAAGACAGACAAGTTTAGATTGGGTTTCACTACTGCTGGCCAGAAAGCTGTGCGTCGCTCCCGAGCTGGAGGACCACCCTTAAAGATCACTCACCATGGAATTCATGCTTTAGAAGATGATGATGAATAAGGCAACTTTGAAGATTGGATCTTTCCAACCATTGAAGGAGGACTGAATAACTGGGAGGCGAAAGACTTCGTTCCCATTAGTTTCATCAATCAGTAATTTATCTTTTGAACATTTATGTTGGTCTGTAATAACTTTTAAACAATTCGTACACTCTTTTCGCCTTATTCCTTACCCGGGGCATATTGGTCCATTTGTAAGGGTTTTGATTCTTCATTTTCATATGCCATTTTTAATGAATCATGGACATTTTCATCTATAAACTTTTGTGTTTATTTTCTTTCCTTTTACATTTTATTTTGTTTAAGGATGGATATCCCTTAGACACACCCACACTCACAAAATGCAGGTACCCATCCACTCCGGATTCCATGGGTGACTATTCTGCTTTGGCCTTCAGTGACTCTGAAGATTTGGTCAATCATGCCGAGTACGAAGGTGATGAAGACTGTGAAGTGCCTGGAGAGTTAGCTAGACTTTTGCAACAAGAATAAAGGGCTATTCTGCCCCATGAAGAGTTGTTAGAGACTATCAATTTGGGAACAGAGGAAGACAAGAAAGAGGTTAAAGTGGGTGCCAACCTGGAGCCAAGTGTCAAAGAGCGTTTAGTTCAATTGTTGAATGAATATGTTGAGATCTTTGCCTGGTCCTACGAAGACATGCCGGGACTAGATATATATATTGTGGTTCACCGTCTCCCTACAAAAGAAGACTGTCCACCAATCAAACAGAAAGTCCGCCGAATGAGGCCCGATATGTCTGAGAAGATCAAAGCTGAGGTGATGAAACAGTTCAATGTTGGCTTTCTGGCTGTTACTTCCTATCCGCAATTGTTAGAGACTATCAATTTGGGAACAGAGGAAGACAAGAAAGAGGTTAAAGTGGGTGCCAACTTGGAGCCAAGTGTCAAAGAGCGTTTAGTTCAGCTGTTGAATGAATATGTTGAGATCTTTTTCTGGTCCTACGAAGACATGCCAGGACTAGATACAGATATTGTGGTTCACCGTCTCCCTACAAAAGAAGACTGTCCACCAATCAAACAGAAAGTCCGCTGAATGAGGCCCGATATGTCTGAGAAGATCAAAGCTGAGGTGATGAAACAGTTCAATGCTGGCTTTCTGGCTGTTACTTCCTATCCGCAATGGGTCGCTAACATTGTGCTCGTTCCTAAAAAGGACGACAAAGTCATAATGTGTGTGGATTACAGAGACTTAAATAGGGCTAGCCCAAAAGATGATTTTCCACTACCGCACATTGACATCTTGGTTGACAATACATCTCAGCACAAGGTATTTTCCTTCATGGATGGATTCTCAAGGTACAACCAGATCAAAATGGCCCCCGAAGACATGGAGAAGACTACTTTTGTTACGCAGTAGGGTACCTTCTGCTATAAAGTGATGCCATTCGGACTGAAGAATGCCGGGGCAACCTATCAGTGAGCCATGGTAGCTTTGTTTCATGACATGATACATCATGAGATTTAAGTCTACGTAGATGACATGATAGCCCGTTCACAAACAGAAGAAGAACACCTCGACCATCTGCAAAAGCTGTTTGTCAGATTAAAGGAATATAAGCTCAGACTGAATCCTAACAAGTGCACTTTCGGAGTCAGGTCCGGTAAACTTTTGGGATTTATCGTCAGTAAGAAAGGCATCGAATTTGATCCTGCCAAAGTCAAAGCTATACAAGAAATGCCTGCCCCCCGCACTGAAAAGGAGGTCATAGGTTTCTTGGGACGCTTAAACTACATCGCAAGGTTCATCTCTCACCTAACATCTACCTGTGAACCAATCTTCAAACTATTAAAGAAAGATCAGGTGGTTGAATGGAATGATGACTGCCAAGCTGCTTTCGATAAGATCAAGGAGTATTTGCTGGAACCTCCTATCTTGATGCCACCAGTGGAAGGAAGACCTTTAATCATGTATCTGACTGTTTTGGATAATTCAATGGGGTGCATACCGGGCCAACATGACGAGTCTGGCCGAAAAGAGCATGCCATTTATTACCTTAGAAATTTTTTACCGACTGTGAGACTCGCTACTCACTGCTCGAGAAAACTTGCTACGCTTTGGTATGGGCTGCTCGCCGGCTGAGGCAGTATATGTTGACACATACCACTTTGCTGATTTCCAAGATGGATCCAATCAAGTACATCTTTGAGAAGCCTGCTTTATCCGGAAGAATCGCTAGATGGCAGATGATCCTGACTGAGTATGATATCCAGTACACAACCCAAAAAGCTATAAAAGGGAGTGTACTAGCTGACCATCTAGCTCATCAAGCCATCGAAGATTACCAATCTATGAGGTTCGACTTCCCCGACTAGGATATTATGACTCTGGACAACATTAAAGGTAACGACCGTATGACGGACCTGAACAAGGATCCCGATGGACCCTGTACTTTGATGGTGCTTCGAATGCACTTGGCAACGGTATCAGCGTGGCACTTATCTCTCCAGAAGGTTGCCATACACCTTTCACTGCTAGACTCTGCTTCAGCTGCACCAATAACATGGCCGAATATGAAGCTTGTATCTTTGGTCTCAAGGCTGCTATTGACTTGGGAATCAAATCTTTGATTGTATTTGGGGACTCAGCTTTGGTTATCAGTCAAATCAAAGGAGAGTGGGACACTAAACATCCTAATCTTATCCCATACAAAGAACATGTCCTGACATTGTTGCCTCATTTCGAGCAGATTACCTTTGAGCACTTCCCGCGAGAAAAAAATCAACTAGCGGATGCTCTGGCTACAATGTCTTCCATGTTTAAACTCAACTGGGATAATGAGGCACCTCAAATCACCATTGAATGAATGGACGAACCTGCACATTGTCATGAGATTAATACCGAAGAAGTAGTGGACCGACCCTGGTTCCACGATGTCAAAAGGTATCTCGAAGCACAAGAATACCCTGAAGGAGCTTCTGTCAATGACAAAAAGTTTTTAAGGAGGTTCGCAGCCAAGTTCTTTCTGAGTAATGGCATCATATACAAGCGCAATCTCGATTGTGTCCTACTCCGTTGTATGGACAAGGTTGAAGCTAAACAGATCATGGCTGAACTACATAATGGCACCTTTGGCACCCACTCGAGCGGTCACACGATGGCTAAGAAGATTCTATGGGTAGGATACTACTGGTCTACCATGGAAGCTGATTGTCATCAACATTCTCGTACTTGTCATAAATGCCAAATCTATGCTGACAAGGTACATATTCCTCCAGTTCCTCTCAATGTCTTAACAGCTCCTTGGCCATTCGCGATGTGGGGAATCGACATGATTGGAAAGATCAAGCCTACAACATCCAATGGACACTGTTTCATCCTGGTGGCCATTGATTACTTTACCAAGTGGGTTGAAGCAGCTTCCTTCGCCTCCGTTACAAAGAATGTGGTTACCCGCTTCATCAAGCAGAACCTCATATGCCGGTATGGTATCCCCGACAGGATCATTACAGACAACGGTACAAATTTGATCAATACTATGATCACCGCTCTGTGCGAGTAGTTCAAGATTCAACATCACAATTCATCTCCCTATCGGCCAAAGATGAACGGTGTTGTTGAAGCTGCGAACAAAAATATCAAGAAGATCATTTAAAAGATGACAGTCACCTACAAAGACTCGCATGAGATGTTACCGTTTGCTCTGCACGGGTACCGTACCACGACACGCACTTCAACTGGGGCAACCCCCTTTTCTTTGGTATACGGCATGGAGGCTGTTTTACCTACCGAGGTTCAGATTCCCTCCTTGAGAATCATGAAAGATGCGGTTTTGAGTGAAGACGATTGGATTCAAACACGGCTTGATCAACTTAACTTGATTGACAAAAAGTGACTTACTGATGTTTGCCATGGTCAGGCGTATCAGAAACGTATGATCAAGGCCTTTAACAAGAAAGTCAAGAGGCAAGTATATCAAGTCGGGGATCTTGTAATCAAGCGGATCATCTTGCCGCAAAGTGATCCCAGGGGCAAATGGACTCCTATTTACGAAGGACCATTGGTGATCAAAAATATATTTTCTGGTGGGGCAATGATTCTGACCACCATGGACGGCGACGACCTGCCGCACCCTACGAACGCAAATATAGTCAAAAGATACTACGCATAAAAAAAACCCAACAAGTCGAAAACCCGAAAGGGCGACTTGGGCAAAAATGGGCATCCCGGTGAATTGAAAACCCGAAAGGGTGGTTCAGGAAAAAATTAGGGATAAAACAAAAAAATATGTACACCCGGCAAGTTGAAAACCCGAAAGGGAGACTTGGGCAAAAAGGGGTTTCCCGGTGGATCGAAAACCCGAAAGGGCGGTCCAGGCAAAAGTTAGGGAATTAAAGCGTATGACAATGTCTCGTTGGATCACTTTAAGGACGATCTCTTCACAGACAAGCCCTAGGCTTCTGATCAATTCAATCATTGGAGGACGAAGCAACAAATGGACAGATACTCAAAGTTGTGAAGGCTATAGAAGAATGGGAACCCCATGGAATTATTACACATAGCCATCTTTCTTTGTATAAATTTTTTCTCAATTTTATGACAACATTCTCTTACTAGGATGCCAGCCTCCTTTGTACAAAATACTTACACAAAGTTAATACAAAGATACTTCAAAGTGCAGAAATTTGCTTGTCTTTTCTTTCTTTTTACACTTATGTTTTATTTGAAAACGTCCAATGATTTGTTAAAAAGAGCATATGCATTTGAATATAATCACTGCTTACAAATAAGACAAAAAAAGAAAGGATAATTACTGATAGGTTGAAAGTATAGGAAAACGTCTTTAGGCTATTCTAGAAGAAATCCCCTGCAATATGTCATTCGGATCTAATACATATCCCCAGCGGAGTTAGGGTTCAAAATCCCCAGAGGAGTTAAGTACACATCGCCATCAGAACTAAGTTTCCAAACTCCACATCCCCAGCGGAGCCAGAAGACTTTGAGCTACAAATCCCCAGTAAAGATGAAGCTTTCTTCCCCAACGGAGTCCAAGACTTCAACCTTTAAACCACAATGGAGATCATCCAGTTTCTCCAAAACTCCCCAGCAAGTTATCTTAAAACCTGAAAATCAATCAGAGAATAGTTAACTTTTATCCCTAACCATTCTTAAAACCAAGTAGATTGGCATACGACCTAAACTCCTGATTTCCCCAGTAGGATAAGCATTCTCCCCACAGAACGAAGATTCTTGTTCTTATTTCTCCAGTTGAAACCTCCCAGGTTTTAATTCCCCAATAGAGATCGTCAGAGTTGTCCCCATTTTTTCCAAAAAGTCATGAAGGATTCTCACATCCCCACAGAAGTTGTCAAAGTTTTTGATAATCCCCGCAAGTTGCCAAAGATTTTCAATCATCAGCAGTAGCCCAAAGGATCTCTCATCTTCATAAATCAAAGATTTTGGAATCCCCGGCATTGGTCAAGGATTTATTTTCCTCAGCAAGACAGCTAATCAGCTTACATGCGCATACATTACATTCATATATCATAAACATTGATAAAACACATTTTATTGCGTCATACATATCATGCAACATAACTTTGTGTTTCAGCTAACATTTTACTCTTTTTAGGATAAGATTAAAAGCTATCTTTAACAAATATTCGAAGATCTCAGATACAGTATGGATACACTCTAGACACAGCGGTCATTCTATTACTCATTCAGACTTCAACAATCAGATACAGGCTAGATACGCTCCAGACATGGTGGCCATTCTATTTCTCATTCAGATTCAACTATTAACTTCAAGTTCAGATACACTCCAGACAAGAAAATCATTCTGTCACTTATTCAGATCCCAGTTACAATACGGATACACTCCAAGACATGAAAGTCATTCTGCTACTCATACAGATCTCAACTTTAGATACAATCCAGATACGCTCCAAGACATGGTTGCCATTCTGTCACTCATTCAAACCTATTCCCCAGCCCAGAGGGGCTCCATACACAGATGTTTCTCTATTATCCATTCATAATTCAGATACAATACATATACACTCCATACGCGGCAGTCATTCTGATATTCATTCAAGAATCAAGTATAGTTACAGTATGGATACGCTCTAGACACGGACGCCATTCCTTTGCTCATACAAATCCAATCTCCAAGTATAACTCAGATACGTTCCAGATACGAATACCATTCTGATGTTCATTCTACTGATATAAACATTTTTGATGGCATCTATAAAGCCCATCTCCAGCAAGATTCTATCATCTCCAAATGGCATCTTTAAGCCCATTCCCTCAAATACATTTTTGACGAGTGCAAATTTACGGGCACTCTAGTGTCCAATCCTCTTTTACCTTCGAGTCACGAAAGGCAAACTTGCCAATCTAACTCTTCTGGTTCAAGAAGATTGAACAGGGGCAACTGTTTTACCCCAAAATTTTCCCTCTCATTTTATCAACATTTCCCCTCACAAGGCTACTTGAACTCCAGACAAGATTAGGGTTTTGCTTTGCTAAAGACATCTCCTTGCACTGATGACCTAAATTAGGGTTTGAGTTTGCACAGGGATTTTTGGACTTCTAATGCTCAAAGTGACTTTCATACTTCATATTGTACTCATAAGTTTGTCCATACCAAGTTTCAAGCCTTGAATCAAATTTTTGCCCAATCAATTAGATAGTTGACCTAGAAATCAGTTGTATTGGGGAAAAAGTCAACTGTGGCCAATTTACAGTCAAACCTCATGAATTTTGACCCACATCAACATTATGAACTTATATGAATCATTTGATCAAGTTTGGACCACAACTCCACAAGAAATTTGATCAGATCACCAAAAGGGCAAAATGGTCATTTTTAGGGTTTTGACTATACAAAGGCAATTTCTGACTTTTTGACCTAGCCAATGGAAAATTAAGCTCAAACATGGACTCAAGGACTCAAAGGAATTATCTTGATCTATTCAACAAGTTCAAAAGACCTCTATTGCATTGGATTGACAGATGAATTTTTAGTCAACTGATCAAAATTTGACTATACACTGAAAAGTCAAACTTTGACTTTTTGGTCAAAATCAAGTGCCAAGGGTCATTTTTCATCAATATCTGTAAAAACATTAAACTTGTTCATCAAGAAACCCAAAATTGCAAATTAGGGTTTCAAATGGAAAATTTTCATAACTTAGAAATTTTCTAAGTTATGAAAAATTCTTATTTTTTTTCTAACTTTGCCCAACATTTTCACCATGATGCAAATGGATTCAAACAAAACCTCCAACATGAAAGTTGTAGTCCTTCACAAAGTCTAAAACTTTGATTCACAAAGTTTTCTCAAAAGAAGCTTGGATCTCAAGTTATGATTTTTGGAACAAGGGTCCCTAAAACTTTTAACTTAGTGAAATTTTGCCCTAGTTTAGGCAGGATTTTGACCTATCTTCATGGACATTTTTCACATAGTTCCACTTGGAATATCAAGTTTAATTTCAAATATTGATTATAGATCATGTTTCAAGATTTCCAAATTGTTCAAGAACTCTCCAAACAACTTTGTGGTTAGGGAGAATCGAAGGCTTGAAGTTGGCAAAAACTCACTTTCCATCCATGGCATATTCATGTTCATACAAGTTGCAATTTCAAGTCAGCATGCCTTACACTAGTTTACATGCCTCTAAACCACTTCACACTCAATAATTAAATTCAAATCCATCAGTCTAAGCCATTGTTTTTTTCATTTAGACATTGTACACAAAATTAAGCCCTAAGTAGAAAAAGGCACATTTCCATTTTTGCATTAATCTTGCTTTATGTCAAACCACAATCCCTTGAGCACTGGTCCATATCTGAGAGAGCTAATAAAATCCACAAGTTGGAGGGGCCAAGGGCAATGTATGAAAGCATAAGGATAGCCTTTACAGGCCTGTTTTCAATCACTTCCACATTTTACTTCAAAAACAAGAAACTTGTCCAAAACCTAAGAACTTGAACACCAGCAAAGATAAACGTATGCAAACAGTTTGAACATCTTTCTCACACCCCTTTGAGCCAGGAACACGATTGCTTGAGCCTCTAAACACACCATAGACAGAAATCACATTCCCTTGGCAAAACAGGGCAGAATCTGCAACTTGAGTTCCATAGCTCAATTGGCTCGTGCGTTTTGCCCCAAGTTGCTTCAAAAACCTTCCATTCAACTCATCCAAGCTATCCCAAACCTCAAACACCAATTGTAACTCCATTTACAGTGTTTGCCATTTTCATTTTGAGCTTGTGCAGGTTGAGTTCTATAGGTTGATTCAGGTACATTCAAGGCAAGCAGGCTATTGGAGAAGGTCAAGTGAAGTCCAAGCAAGCTCCCAGACATCTCAAGCCTTGTTGAAAAGCTCTACAATGCCCTACACGAAGTCAGCTGAAACAGGTTTTTGTCAACTTCCTATCTCTCTATTTAGGAACATTTAGCCTTAGGTTTGTGAATAAGAAATGTAGTATTCATTGCCATGAAGCTGCACATATGCTCAGTTTTCATTTATATTAAGCATGCTAAGAGAGATTCATTCATGAACATACTGAAAAAACTAGGTTAGATTTTAGGGCCAGAGAAATTCTCTCTGGTCTTTGAGAGTTAAGACAAGTTGTTTATATGGTTGGATTCGTCTTGAAATGCTCTACAAGTTTGATGTTATGTGTTTTTGCAATAGAGCTCGTATGTATGATGTCCATGTTGGATAACAGGCGCGCGCGTTTGTTTGAAATCTGGAGGTTGAAGATGAAGTGGTGGGTTGGGCTTGGCCTGGCTCACTATTGGCACCTCCCTTTTTCCTTTTTGCACCCCCTGGCCCAATTTCTTGTAATTTTATATTTTTGCATTTTTGTTTTCATTTCTGATTTCATTTATTTATTTCCAAATATAAAAAATGCTCAAAAATATTTTTATAATTTTTTCACTTTTATTTTTGTTTTTTTCTAACATAAAAAACATTTAAATACTTTTATCTTATTTATTAATACTTGAAAATAATATATAAATTGTACTTTTACTTTTTTTATTTTTTATCCACACTGAAAATATTTCTTCTAAACAATATACTTTGAAAATAATATACTTTTATTTTATTAAATACTTTAGAATAAAAATATAAAATATTACATTTTACTTTTATTATTAAATATACTTAATAAATACTTTTTCTAAACATATTTTATTATTCACATATACTATTTTATTTTTATTGTATATAAATAAAATAATTAATATATTTAATTTCTTAAAGAAAATTAGGGTTTTACCCTTAACCAAATAAAAATTAATCTTTTTTATTTATTTCTTTACTTCTTACATTAAATATTTTTACATACATAAATAAACAAAAACCTTTTTTTGCATAGTTCATTTTATTTTATATATTTATTTTGTTCATTTAAATATTGTCCATTTTATATTTATGCCTTGGAATTCAATTTGGATGTAATAGTAAACTAGGGTTTATATTTCTTGTCAAATACACCCCCATTCAAAAATTGTACACCCATCCCCATAATCATGTTGTAATAGCTTAGACTTTTAATTCTTGCACTTTACGCTTTTAAATATGCCATGATTAGAGAATTAGGGTTTGTATGTAAAAATCCAAAAATAAACAAGTAGCTTGACCTAATCAAAGACAAAAGTGCATGAAAATCTAACACAATGCACACTTGCACCCCTAGGGTTACTGTAATCGGTGGGAATAGAGAACTGACTGTTTTGGAACGCTGGTTCGTGTTTGCGTTTGTTTTCGAAAAATGTCGCGGTAAGCAAGAGTCGCCACCGTCTTTTATTTTATCCAACAAGGAAAGGACAAAAGCACAGAAAAATTCCTTTTCGAGATGTTTCTCGGGTTCGGGAGGTAGATTATAGAAAGGGAAGGTGTTAGCACCCTTTCTATCCGTGGTTATCCACGGGCTCTTAGGTACTTGCTCATTGTGTTTTCAAAAGTTTTCTTTTCTTTGTGATTGTGGGTTTGAAAAGAGTTTTTGTTTTGAAGAGAGTGTAAGTGCGAAAAGTTTTGTTTTTGTTTTCAAAAAGAGCAAGTACTTAAGAACCTCTACCTACTCAAAAAGGAATTAAGTTGTGCAAATGTACTTTAGACAATGCTATCCCACTATAGATGAGTAGGTAGCACCGTCGTTGGAGTTTTCGGGTCAATTCGATTAAGGGACGTGTAGTCACTAAAGCAATGTTAGGATGCCTTAGCGGTAACCCTAATGTCTTAGATCATTTTTATCCGAGGCAACCGTTTCGAGGCAACTTATGATCCTTGGACAAGTGGGCGACCTCTAAAACTTCCTATACTCAATGACCACGTTCGAGGCAACCAAGTGAGGTGTACCCTAAGAGTGGCATGTGCAAGTGTATTGTTTTTCAGTTATGTTATCTTTGTACGTATCATGGTGAGCTAATTGTTGATTTTAAGTTAAAGATTATCTTGTCATGCATAGCCTATTATTCAAACATCTAACAGTTAATGGTTGCGGAAATTAAATTGCGGAAAATAAATCTAAGCTATTACAAGGCGTCGGGTATTTACATCGCCAAAAACAAACCCTTAAAAAATTAAATTGCAAAAAGTAAATAAAAGCGGTAAATGAATCCTAATTTAAAACTATTACATCCTCGAAGCAGCTACAATATTGATCAAAGATTAATCGCACGCGAGAAAATTAAATCGAAGTGCTTTTAGGGTTTTGACAATAAAGCATATTTTTGTTCTTTTTGAATTAAAAAAAAGGCTAATCTAAATTAATAATTGAATTAATTAATAAAAAGAAAATATTTTTGGGTTTTTATTTTAATTAAGGAAATAAAATGAGAATGGTAAAGATATTAAAAAACAAATTCTAAATCAATTTTAATTTATTGCAAAATATATTGTTATTAAACCTATTTAAACTAAATAAATTAATTAATGGTTTATTTACAAAACTAAAATAGTGAAATTAATAAATATTATTTTTTTGGTTATTTTCTGATTTTATGAAAAAAAAAAGGGTTAGTTGGTTAATTAATTAATAATAATAAAACAAAATAGGAAAAATAATGAAAAGAAAATAAAAATAAGGACAAACTCAGGGGGTATGGGCCTGAGGAAGGTGTATGAATTGCAATTTTCAGGCCCATATTCGCTTCAGCCTATTGGACTTTTGACATCCAACGCATGCTTGTTGACTCTGATCTATGGTAGTCCTTCAACCTTGGCCTATGGATCTTGATTGGCAAGCCATCTGGCGTTTGATATTTGGCAGAGCATGATGGTCCACTCTTTGAATGTCACATGGGAATACCTGAAGAACAAAATTAATAAAGTTTTGGGGGACCTGGGATTCGAACCCAGGTCCCATTGGACGATTCATCCAGCGCGCTACCAACTGAGCCATGATGTTAACCTGTTAGTGGAATAAGACACAAATAATATAAAACAAAACAACAAAAACCTGGTTCGATTACCTGCGGATTTTTATCCGCAGGAAGTTTCGTAGGACGTTACAAAAATTGTCTCCAGGCCATGAAAATGCTATCCAAGATCATAGACGTGTTCGTCTCTGCCTCCTGATCATTCCTATACCAATTATTAGCCTTAATTTTACCTGTATAAAAAACACCTAAAAGCTAGAACAAGAACCCTAGGTTCTGGATACGGGGTTAGAGGCCACAAAAATCAAATCAAATAATGCAGAATCAATGTAAATTGAATGGTGAGTATGAATGTGCAAACCAATTGGAAAAAAGATGCAAGGAGAGTGGTTCACGATTTCATGTGCAGATGCGTTTTCAAGAACACTTACAGTGAGTTTTAGGTTGTCTTAGGGCTTGGTTTTGATTGGTGCAGCTCCACTGGGTGTCAAGGAAGAGAATAGCGTTGTGCTTTTGGTCTGAAAGTGCCTCCAATATCGTTTTTGATCTCACACTTTTTCAAGGTTTTTTGCAAACTTGTTCTGGCCGTTTCCATAGACTTTTGTGCGTGTCTTAGGTTTGTGAGGTTTGCTTGCATATAATGGAATGATTCTAGGTCAAAATATGGGCCAATATCCATGTGTATCGAAGAATTAGGATTTGATCTTGATCCCCATAACCATGTTTCCAAATATAGGCAAGATCTGATTTTTTGTGCACAAAAAGCCAAGATACGAGTTTTATTAGGTGTTATATGATATATGCAAGCTGTACAAATCACAAAGATACCATTTCATTAATTTTTGGATTTTATTTGAATTAATATAGGTTTAAAATGAATTAAATCAATAAAAATTAAATAAAATAGAAAAATAAATGTTTGGTCATGAAATTAAAGATGGGACACGTGTGTGGCATGAGAAGACCAAATCAAGTGGAAAAAAGTGGGCCTTTTTGTCAAAAATTGGAGTTTTGAGGATAGTTGACTTTTGGCAATTTTGGAAAAATGCCCAACTTCAACAATGCATAACTTCTTCAATTTTGAACTTTTGGATGTGTTCTTGGACTTTTTAGAAACCTTGAGGTGTCCTATAATCCAACCTTTTGGTATAATCGCATTTTGATGTTCCATTCTCAAGTTATAAGCTTTGGCAAAAAAGGTGTTTTTGTTGACTTTCAAAAATGACCTATAATGTCCAAATTTGTAACTTTTTGTGAGAGCATTTCTTGATCTTGGGGTGTGAATATGGATTGTAGTAAATTTCATATTATTCAAAATGAGATTTGGATGGGTCATTTCTCATAAAGTATGAGAAAGTTATGCTTGGTCAAAGTTGAGTTGACTTTTCCTACAAAACCCTAATTTAGCAACTTTTGAATCTTGATGAATTTTGAGAAATCCTTGATGAATCAAGATAAACCCTTGATCAAATGATGAAATATTATTCAAAATGATAATGTTGACAAAAATTCTTAAGGTTTGACTGTATTTGGGACACAGTTGACTTTTGCCCTAGCACAGTCGATCTTTGGGCCTCTTGAGCAATTGACTGACCAAACTTCCTCTGCAAGGCTTGAAATTTGGCATGGATGAACTTAAGAACATTTTAGGACATTGGGGAGAACTTTAGGTCATTTGGATGTGAGGACCTTGATGCAACACAAAACCCTAATTTTGACTTGACTGCCTTAGGAGGTGATTTGACTGTCCAACTCTTGAGCTAACTTGAGCCACTTGGAGATTATTCTTGACATATCTTGAGGAATATGGGAGGGGAAATTTTGGGGTACAACAGTTGCCCCTGTTCAATTTTCTTAAACCTGAGGATGTAGATTGGCTTTCGAGCCTTTCGTGATCTGAAGGTGGAAGATAATTGAACACTAGAGTGCCCAGAAATTTGCACTCACATGGTGTAGTATCAGCATTGTGATGTCGGGAACAGGCTTACAGATGCCATTTGGAGATTGTTGGTTGGAGGATGGGCTTACAGATGCCATCTGCAGGAGTGTCGATCTCATAAGAGATTCCTTAGCGAGAACTTGCATACCTGTTGTTGTAGAAGATTCCGCTGGGGAAGCCTAACTTTTGTGGAGATTTAGGAACCTGCTTGCACTTCAACTGAGAGAATGCCTCAGCTGAGTATTAAGAACCTGTCCATAATTCAACTGGGGGGTAATCTTCATCAAGATCTAGGAACTATCCCGTGCTCACCGGGAGTATACCGTTGAGGTTATAGAACTCGCCCACACTATGACGAAGGAAAACATCAAGATCTAGGAACTGACTCGTGCTCATCGGGAGTATACCGTTGAGGTTATAGTACTCGTCCACACTATGACGTAGGGAAGCATCTTCATCAAGATCTAGGAACTGTCTCGTGCTCACCGGGAGTATACCGTTGAGGTTATAGAACTTGTCCACACTATGACGGAGGAAAACATCAAGATCTAGGAACTGACTCGTGCTCACCGGGAGTATACCGTTGAGGTTATAGTACTCGTCCACACTATGACGTAGGGAAGCATCTTCATCAAGATCTAGGAACTGTCTCGTGCTCACCGGGAGTATACCGTTGAGGTTATGGAACTTGTCCACACTATGACGGAGGAAAACATCAAGATCTAGGAACTGACTCGTGCTCACCAGGAGTATACCGTTGAGGATATAGTACTCGTCCACACTATGACGTAGGGAAGCATCTTCATCAAGATCTAGGAACTGTCTCGTGCTCACCGGGAGTATACCGTTGAGGTTATAGAACTTGTTCACACTATGACGGAGGAAAACATCAAGATCTAGGAACTGACTCGTGCTCACCGAGAGTATACCTTTGAGGTTATAGTACTCGTCCACACTATGACGTAGGTAAGCATCTTCATCAACATCTAGCAACTGTCTCGTGCTCACCGGGAATATACCGTTGAGGTTATAGAACTTGTCCACACTATGACGGAGGAAAACATCAAGATCTAGGAACTGACTCGTGCTCACCGGGAGTATACCGGTGAGGTTATAGTACTCGTCCACACTATGAAGTAGGGAAGCATCTTCATCAAGATCTAGGAACTGTCTCGTGCTCACCGGGAGTATACCGTTGAGGTTATAGAACTTGTCCACACTATGACGGAGGAAAACATCAAGATCTAGGAACTGACTCGTGCTCACCGGGAGTATACCTTTGAGGTTATAGTACTCGTCCACACTATGACGTAGGTAAACATCTTCATCAACATCTAGGAACTGTCTCGTGCTCACCGGGAATATACTGTTGAGGTTATAGAACTTGTCCACACTATGACGGAGGAAAACATCAAGATCTAGGAACTGACTCGTGCTCACCGGGAGTATACCGGTGAGGTTATAGTACTCGTCCACACTACGACGTAGGG
The DNA here is from genome assembly GCA_948472305.1 of Vicia faba. Taxonomy (NCBI): domain Eukaryota; kingdom Viridiplantae; phylum Streptophyta; class Magnoliopsida; order Fabales; family Fabaceae; genus Vicia; species Vicia faba. The sequence goes on along the minus strand of OX451741.1, from coordinate 1,327,075,005 downwards.
AAGCATCTTCATCAAGATCTAGGAACTGTCTCGTGCTCACCGGGAGTATACCGTTGAGGTTATAGAACTTATCCATACTATGAAGGAGGAAAACATCAAGATCTAAGAACTGACTCATGCTCACCAGGAGTATACCGTTGAGGTTATAGTACTCGTCCACACTATGACTTAGAGAAACTGTCGAGATTGAGAACCTTAACTGAAATTCAACCAAGGATAATTCAATTGAGATTTAAGAACCGGTCAGGTCTTCGACGTAATTGAGAACTTTAACTGTATCTTTCCTGAAAGGTAAAGGTCAGTCATATGCAATGCATGATATGGATCAGGCAATGATGTTCTCAAAATAAATGAGATTGTATGGTATGATGCGTATATGCATGTATCATGATGTATGGAAATGTGATGTTTTAGCTGGGGAAAATAAATCCCGGAGCTGCTGGAGAATAGAGTAGAGTTCTTCGTTTCTGCTGGGGATGATGAACAAAGATAATTGTGAGAAGAAGCTTGCAGGAGAGAAGAACTCCGTTAGGGGAATAAACTGATGAAGAGATTACTCCGAGGGGACTACTCTGTGGGGGTGAGATGTTCTGCTGATGATTTTACCGATAACTCCGCTGGGGATTCTGTTGATAAGCTCTGTTGGGGATTTTAATGATGAACTCCGCTGGGGATAGAAAGAACTTCGCCGGGGATGATCCTTCAGTTGCAACTTGCTGAGGATAACCTTCTGAATTTGGCTGGGGAGATTTATTTGCACTCTGCAGGAGATAAGCTTCCAGAATCTATTGGGGAAGATGATTCAACTCTAGCGGGAATGCCTTTTTTAGACTGCACTGGGGAAATGACTCTACTAGGGTATCTTGTATTCCGCCGGGGAACATTCTTATATTCTGTTGAGGAATATTAAGACTGTTGGGGATGTTCTTATACTTGCTGGGGAATGTCTTTATACTCCGCTGGGGAATATTAAGACCTTCTGGGGATACCCTACCTTTTTAGGGCTGATGGTAGATTAACTCTTCTTGGGGAGAGTGTTGCTGATTCGTTCATAGTTGCATGTCTCAGTGGGGAGAGCTACCATTACTGTTTTACTCTGCGGGGAGTGACGGTACCTTGGCCAAATTCTTCAGCTGAATCTACCTTTGTACCTGGTGGACAGAGCAACTGTACAGCTTGGACAATTCTTATTGCCCCTGTTTCTGCGGGAGAAGGTACATGCGGAGGCCCTGTGGATCGAGTATTATCCCCACCTATGAGGTGCTTGGTATCTTTCGGTCAAAATGACAAGTCTTCTCCTGTAGGAAAGTGACGAGATGACGAGACATACTCGTACACTTTGATCCCTAATTTTTGCCTGGACCGCCCTTTCGGGTTTTCAGTCCACCGGGAAACCCTTTTTTTGCCCAAGCCGCCTTTTCAGGTTTTCGACTTGTCGGGTGTACAGATTTTTCATTCTTTATCCCTAATTTTTGCCCGAACCCTTTCGGTTCGCCGGGAAGCCCTTATTTTTGCCTAAGCCAGTCAACCTAGCGGGTCTTTATTCATACGGGTATTTTTTGACTATGTCCATGTTCTCAGGATGTAGGGAGGTGCCATTGTTGGTAGTGTTGTGTTACCATACTACCAGAAGATCTTCGTTTGATCGTGCAAGATTCATTGCTGGAATTCACGTCCAATGCCCCAATTGATTCAGATGGAGATTTTCCCCTGGTTATTTGGCATTTTGAGAGATTCCTTGAATCTTGACTTAACTGCCCCAGATGATGGACAATGCTCATGCCGTGCCCCTGGATTGGAAGTGTTTTTTCCACTTGAGGTGACCTTTTTTATTGAAACGGTTTTTGTTCACTAGATATTCGTCGTGCGAATTTCTCTGCTATTTGAGCAAATAGTCATATGCAAACAATGTTGTTTTAAGAATGCAAAGCTTATGTCTGTTTTGAAGTTCTTTGAAAATGCAGTTTTTAATAAAACAAGCGAATTTTTGTAAACTGTGATGTCAACTCAGGATTTACAGCAAGCCCTACAGGAGTCAGGATACCTTTTGTAACAGTATGCTTTCGAACTAACCCATGCTTCAGCTAGGACTTTTAATGGTTATAATGTGGCCTGGTTCATGGCTTAAGAAACAAAGGATAAAGGCTCAAAATTTATTTGTACCCACCCGCTCTTCGTGATGTTCTTCGATCCTAAACTCAGCTAACCGTGCATTTAGATCCTGTATGAATCTTTGCTCTGATATTCCAATGATGGTTCGGATATTGACCGTTTATTTTGAACAGGCAATCATTTTTATTGAGAGCTTGTAGGATCTCTTTCTTTTTGATTTTATTATCCCTGTCTTTTGCCTGAACTGTTTCTTTTTGTGATTACAGTCAGCGGGATGCCCCAGTTTTTCTTAAGTCTTCTTCACTGGTTTTGACTTATTGGGCTTTTATTTTGAGAGATAATGACTGCCTGTCTTTACGATTATACGGAACCAACACCGTCTTTTGTTTTAGAAGGACTTCTTTGATGCCATTCATTATGAACCCGGATCAACTGAGAAAACTACCCTACCCCATGTTATAATTAAGGGATTTTAATTTGTGAAAAGAAAAACTCCCAGTTCTTTGGCTCAAAGGGGTTGACTAAGGATTATCTTCCTTATAACTCCACTGTTTAGGATTTGAAACAATGCCTGTACATCATCAGCAGGGTCTGTTCAAAAGCATATTGTAAGGATTTAGATATCATTTTCATCATCCTCCCTCAAAAGGCTTAGAATTTTTGAATTGAGAGTTGAACATCACAAAAAATGAAAGCAATTTGAATATAGTGAACACGAATGGATTGATTCAGAACAGACACATGCAATGCATTGATAAATTAATAAAGTTTGACATGATAATAATTGTTTGAATAAGCAAAGAAAGATACAACTTCAGAATTTAAATGAACAAAAGTCTCTTAATTTGAACTAGTCATTTCAGGTGGAGAACCCTCAATGGAAGATTTTCATTTCGCCATCCGGCATGAATTCCAACACTCTTTCGTCAATCAAGTCTTGGATCTTGTTTTTCAAAGCCTAACAGTCGTTGGTGTCATGTCTAGGACTATAGGAGTGGTATGCACAAACTGCGTCGGGATGATAGCTAGGAGCAGAGGTATTGGGATTCCGGGGAGGATCCCTTAAAGGAATCAGATTGACCTCCAACAAGTGTTTCAGTATTAGAGATGATGGTATATCAGTCTCAAAGAAGTGTCTTCCAGATACATTTTGCTTGCGCCGATTACCCCGTTGACGCTGGCGAGGTTGTTGCTGGGCTTGTGACCCTGAAGCAAGCTGGGGAGCTTTTCCTTTGTCTTCTTGTCTCAAAGGAGGTTGAATGATGATTTGATCTTCAACCCTAGTTGTTTTCCCCACTTGGTTATTTTGAAGCAGCTTGTTAACGAGGACCCTGAGCTCTTCTTGTCTTTGAGCTAAGTCTTGAATGAGAGCCATCTGACCCACCAACTGTCCCATCATCTGGATCTTCATTGTTGCCAACTTGATTTGTAGCCCTTCCAACTGATCATTCCTGACGCCGCCTAGATTCCCTAGGACTAAGCCCCTTGTGAGGAGAGCTTTTATTTCTTCCTGCCCCTGGGATAGGTTCAGTAACATTTCTTGAAGTTGAGCGTTTTGAGCTTGGAGATCTTGGTTGTCTTGTGGGAGGGCCAGTGCTGAAATAAACAGCGGGAACATGAGAGACTTGTACTGAATGACCTGTTATGCAATGATATGTATGATATATGTATGCAATGTTTTCAAGGATCTCGCGGGGTAAACAAGAAACTGTTAGAATTTGAGTTTTGCAGCTTTGATTGAAGAAACTTCATGTTGTTAAGAGTCCTTCTTCAAGAGTCAAGCTCACCATATCGAGTGGGTCATAGCCCCTGACTCAAGTTATCGTGTTTTGATTTATAGACAACCTTGGCTAGAGGAAAATAAATCCCCTTTTCCCCTTGCTGGACATTTTATTTACCATAACCTGCATCACAAACCCTTGAGATCCTTGAAATAGCTAAGGAAATGTTAAGGCATGATGTTATGATGTGTATGCTATGCATTTAAGCAAAAGTGTGAGGTGATGTAAGTAAACCTTGCAATAAATCCAGATTATTGGATAAGGACTGTAAACAAAACCTGCAAGGAACTCATGTTGTCAGATAACAAGAATGTGCAAATAGTTCAATTTTGAAAGCACACAAGTCACACAATAGCCCTTAAATTTCAGGCTGGCATGGAGCTTAGGTACTACCCTCTTTCAGTTCAGTTGGTTTAAACCTGTCCTAAAAATAGTAACCGGGTTCTAGAGGATCTCAATATCACTGACTACCCTCAATCGGTCATAATTCCACTTTAGCAACCTTTTCTTGCAGCCGGAATCATCGCGAGAGTTTAGCCTCAATGAGTGTAGCATACTGCTACTGTTCTATGGCCAAGTTGGTCAATTTAAGGTTCTAAAGTCAGTTGGTGCTTAACGACTCCTTAGAAGACCCATATTCTCCTCGTTCCAACACAAGGGATATCGGTACAGACCAAGGTGCCACACCAACGTAGCTACTGCTTCATCCGTGTCGGTCTACGCCAGACAGATCCCTCACAGTTTATTGCTACTTACCTAAAGGGTATCCCCATATCCGGGTTAGGATCTATAGAACTCCGATACAAGCCCACAAAATTAAAGCATATAAAGCATACAATTGAAAACATAGTGATCTAATCCTAAGGTACACCTCACTTATTTAATTCCCCAGCAGAGTCGCCAGTTCTGTGATCGGTGGGAATAGAGAACTGACTGTTTTGGAATGCTGGTTCGCGTTTGCGTTTGTTTTCGCAAAATTTCGCGGTAAGCAAGAGTCGCCACCATATTTTATTTTATCCAACAAGGAAAGGACAAAAGCACAGAAAATTTCCTTTTCGAGATGTTTCTCGGGTTCGGGAGGTAGATTATAGAAAGGGAAGGTGTTAGCACCCTTTCTATCTGTGGTTATCCACGGGCTCTTAGGTACTTGCTCATTGTGTTTTCAAAAGTTTGCTTTTCTTTGTGATTGTGTGTTTGAAAAGAGTTTTTGTTTTGAAGAGAGTGTAAGTGCGAAAAGTTTTGTTTTTGTTTTCAAAAAGAGCAAGTACTTAAGAACCTCTACCTACTCAAAAAGGAATTAAGCTGTGCAAATGTACTTTAGACAATGCTAGCCCACTATAGATGAGTAGGTAGCACCGTCGTTGGAGTTTTCGGGTCAATTCGATTAAGGGACGTGTGGTCACTAAAGCAATGTTAGGATGCCTTAGCGGTAACCCTAATTTCTTAGATCATTTTTATCCGAGGCAACGTTTCGAGGCAACTTATGATCTTTGGACAAGAGGGCGACCTCTAAAACTTCCTATACTCAATGACCACGTTCGAGGCAACCAAGTGAGGTGTACCCTAAGAGTGGCATGTGCAAGTGTATTATTTTTCAGTTATATTATCTTTGTACGTATCATGGTGAGCTAATTGTTGGTTTTAAGTTAAAGATTATCTTGTCATGCATAGCCTATTATTCAAACATCTAACAGTTAATGGTTGCGGAAATTAAATTGCGGAAAATAAATCTAAGCTATTACAAGGCGTCGGGTATTTACATCGCCAAAAACAAACCCTTAAAAAATTAAATTGCAAAAAGTAAATAAAAGCGGTAAATAAATCCTAATTTAAAACTATTACATCCTCGAAGCAGTTAGAATATTGATCAAAGATTAATCGCGCGCGAGAAAATTAAATCGAAGTGTTTTTAGGGTTTTGACCCTTTTTATTAAATAAAGCATAGTTTTGTTCTTTTTGAATTAAAAAAAAGGCTAATCTAAATTAATAATTGAATTAATTAATAAAGAGAAAATATTTTTGGGTTTTTATTTTAATTAAGGAAATAAAATGAGAATGGTAAAGATATTAAAAAACTAATTCTAAATCAATTTTAATTTATTGCAAGATATATTATTATTAAACCTATTTAAACTAAATAAATTAATTAATGGTTTATTTACAAAAATAAAATAGTGAAATTAATAAATATTATTTTTTTGGTTATTTTCTGATTTTATGAAAAAAAAGGTTACTTGGTTAATTAATTAATTAATAATAATAATAATAAAACAAAATAGGAAAAATAATGAAAAGAAAATAAAAATAAGGACAAACTCAGGGGGTATGGGCCTGAGAAAGGTGTATGAATTGCAATTTTCAGGCCCATATTTGCTTCAACCTATTGGACTTTTGACATCCAACTCATGCTTGTTGACTCTAATCTATGGTAGTCCTTCAACCTTGGCCTTTGGATCTTGATTGGCAAGCCATCTGGCGTTTAATATTTGGTAGAGCATGATGGTCCACTCTTTGAATGTCACATGGGAATACCTGAAGAACAAAATTAATAAATATTTGGGGGACCTGGGATTCAAACCCAGGTCCCATTGGACGATTCAACCAGTGTGCTACCAACTGAGCCATGATGTTAACCTGTTAGTGGAATAAGACACAAATAATATAAAACAAAACAACAATTATGCCTGCCAAAAAAAATAAAACGCGCTAATATTTCAAATGGACCAATCACGTTAAGACACATCTTCATCTTCTTCACAAAAACCTGGTTCGATTACCTTCGGATTTTTATCCGCAGGAAGTTTCGTAGGACGTTTCAAAAATTGTCTCCAGGCCATGAAAATGCTATCCAAGATCATAGACGTGTTCGTCTCTGCCTCCTGATCATTCCTATATCAATTCTTAGCCTTAATTTTACCTGTATAAAAAACGCCTAAAAGCTAGAACAAGAACCCTAGGTTCTGGATACGGGGTTAGAGGCCACAAAAATCAAATCAAATAATGCAGAATCAATGTAAATTGAATGGTGAGTATGAATGTGCAAACCAATTGGCAAAAATATGCAAGGAGAGTGGTTCACGATTTCATGTGCAGAGGCGTTTTAAAGAACACTTACAACAAGTTTTAGGCTGTCTTAGGGCTTGGTTTTGATTGGTGCAGCTCCACTAGGTGTCAAGGAAGAGAATAGCGTTATGTTTTTGGTCTGAAAGTGCCTCCAATATCGTTTTTGATCTCACACTTTTTCAAGGTTTTTTGCAAACTTGTTCTGGCCGTTTCCATAGAGTTTTGTGCGTGTATTAGGTTTGTGAGGTTTGCTTGCATATAATGGAATGATTCTAGGTCAAAATATGGGCCAATATCCATGTGCATTGAAGAATTAGGATTTGATCTTGATCACCATAACCATGTTTCCAAATATAGGCAAGATCTGATTTTTTATGCACAAAAATCCAAGATACGAGTTTGATTAGGTGTTATATGATATATGCAAGCTGTACAAATCACAAAGATACCATTTCATTAGTTTTTGGATTTTATTTGAATTAATATAGATTTAAAATGAATTAAATCAATAAAAATTAAATAAAATAGAAAAATAAATGTTTGGTCATGAAATTAAAGATGGGACACGTGTGTGGCATGACAAGACCAAATCAAGTGGAAAAAAGTGGGGCCTTTTTTTTAAAAATTGGAGTTTTGAGGATAGTTTACTTTTGGCAATTTTGGAAAAATGCCCAACTTCAACAATGCATAACTTCTTCAATTTTGAACTTTTGGATGTGTTCTTGGACTTTTTAGAAAACTTGAGGTGTCCTATAATCCACCCTTTTGGTATCATCTCATTTTGATGTTCCATGCTCAAGTTATAAGCTTTAGCAAAAAAGGTGTTTTTGTTGACTTTCAAAAATGACCTATAATGTCCAAATTTGTAACTTTTTGTGAGAGAATTTCTTGATCTTGGGGTGTGAAGATGGATTCTAGGAAATTGCATCTTATTCAAAATGAGATTTGGATGGGTCATTTCTCATAAAGTATGAGAAAGTTATTCTTGGTCAAAGTTGAGTTGACTTTTCCTGCAAAACCCTAATTTAGCAACTTTTGAATCTTGATGAATTTTGAGCAATCCTTGATGAATCATGATCAACCCTTGATAAAATGATGAAATATTCTTCAAAATGAGAATGTTGACAAAAATTCTTGAGATTTGACTGTATTTTGGACACAATTGACTTTTGCCCTAGCACAGTCGATCTTTGGGCCTCTTGAGCAATTGACTGACCAAACTTCCTCTACAAGGCTTGAAATTTGGCATGGATGAACTTTAGAACATGTTAGGACATTGGGTAGAACTTTAGGTCATTTGGATGTTAGGACCTTGATGCAACACAAAACCCTAATTTTGACTTGACTGCCTTAGGAGGTCATTTGACTGTCCAACTCTTGAGCTAACTTGAGCCACTTGGAGATTATTCTTGACATATCTTGAGGAATATGGGAGGGCAAATTTTGGGGTACAACAATTACAATCCACTTGTTGCCTTAAAAATGGGCCATGTTATGCATGTTGGGTACTTTGGTAAAACAAAAACAAAACAAAAGATCATAGTCCCTCGATGATGCTATCTTGGTTGCCTAAACAAAATGATCAAGTCCCTCAAAAATTTGCCAAAAATACTAAACACAATTGCTATCATGGTCTATACGATGATCCGCGCCTGTCCCATTTAACATCCTAACACAATGTTGTTCACCAAATGCAATGGTGAAATAACATTGTCAAAAGGGTTAAAAATATATAGGAAAAATCTTTGAGTAAAATAGGGTAAATAACTCTTAGTTACTTAATCAAAAGCTTGCAAAACATCCTTGCTATTTTCAAACACACTTCACAACACAATTTCAAAACATTTCCCAAATTAAACTTTTCAAACATTGAAATCTTTTCAAAAGACAAAACACCTTTGTATACATTCAAACAAGAATCATTACAAACGTTGCCACAATGATGGCCTCTTTTCAAAACATATTTCAAAACCACACATAAAGCACCATTTCAAACAATTGAAAAGCAAAAGCAAGTGATCTAAACAAGTAACTAAGAGCCCATGGATAACCATGGATGAAAAGGGTGCTTGCACCTTCCCTTTTCATAATCTACTCCCCGAACCCAAGAAAACATCTCAAAGGTCTTTCCTATGCTTTTTGACCTTTCCTTAAGATAAAATAAAAATTCGGTGGCGACTCTTGCTAAATCGAAACATTTGCGAACACAAAATGCAAAACCTCAAGTCAGTTCTCCCACCATATCACAGCCACCTATTATCTCAGTAAAAAAATCACTGGTTGTGAGTCGCGGTATTCCATGTTGGAAAAAACATGTTGTGCTTTGGCCTGGGCGGCAAAGCGTTTGCGGCAGTATATGTTAAATCACACCACTTGGTTGATCTCCAAAATGGACCCAATCAAGTACATTTTTGAAAAACCTGCTCTTACTGGAAGAATTTCCCGCTGGCAGATGTTGTTATCTGAATACAATATCGAATACCGCACTCAAAAGGCTATTAAAATCAGTGTGTTGGAAGATTATCTTGCTCACCAACCAGTGGAGGATCACCAGTCTGTAGAATATGAATTCCCCGATGAGGATGTGATGTTCCTGAAAGTGAAGGATTATGATGAGCCGTTGCTTGAGGAAGGCCCTGACCCTGAATCTCGTTGCAGTATGATATTTGATAGAGCTGTGAATGTTTATGGTAAAGGAATTAGTGCTGTGATTGTCACTCCTCATGGATCACACATTCCTTTTACTGCAAGGTTAACATTCAATTGTACTAATAATATGGCAGAATATGACGCTTGCATCATGGGTCTCGAAGAAGCTATTGATCTTAGAATTTAAATTCTCGATGTGTATGGTGATTCAGCTTTGGTAATAAATCAGATTAAAGGAGAATGGGATACTCGTCACCCCAACTTGATCCCTTACAAAGATTATGCTAGAAGATTATTACCATTATTTAATAAAGTTGAATTCCATCACATCCCTAGAGACGAAAATCAAATGGCAGATGCTTTGGCAACCCTGGATTCTATGTACCAAGTGAATACTTGGAATGATATACCCCGAATTGCAGTTCGAAAACTGGATAAGCCCCCTCATGTGTTTACAACAGAGGAGGTAGAAGATGAAAAACCTTGGTATCATGATATCAAGCATTTTCTTCAGACTCAAGAATACCAGATCGGTGCATCAAAGAAAGATAGAAAGACACTGAGAAGATTGGCTGACAGTTTCTACCTCAATGAAAAGGTGTTATAAAAGGGAAATTATGACATGGTCTTGCTCAGATGCGTGGATAGAAATGAAGCAGACATGTTGATGCATAATATTCATGAAGGTTCATTTGGAACTCATGCCAATGGACATTCAATGGCTAAAAAGTTGCTAAGGGAAGGTTACTATTGGTTGCCAATGGAATCTGATTGTTATAAGTTTGCAAAGAAGTGTCATAAATGCCAGATTTATGCAGACAAGAACCATGTGCCTCTGACACTTCTCAATGTGGGTACTGGACCAAGCTGTTGTGGAGAGTGATATGCCAGTAGACCAATTCAGCGGCGTAATAGGAAACATTACTTCATGTAATAACTTGAGTTTCTGCGATGATGAATTGCCAGATGAAGGAAGGAATCACAACTTGGCCCTCCACATCTCTATGAACTGCAAGAATGATTCACTATCCAATGTGCTGATTGATAATGGATCTGCATTTAATGTTATACTGAGGAGTACGTTTATGAATTTGAGATATCAAGGAACGCATATGCGCCTGAGTGGCATCATTGTGAAAGCGTTTGATGGGTCAAGGAAATCTGTTATTGGTGAAAGGGACTTGCCTATTCATATAGTACCACATCTGTTTCAGATAACTTTCTAGGTCATTGACATTGTTCCCGCTTATAGCTATTTGCTAGAATGGTCATGGATACATGAGGCAGGGGATTTCACTTTAACTTTACACCAGAAGCTGAAGTTTGTACGTGAAGGGAAAGTAGTGATCATAAATGGGGAGCAGGCATTGTTGATATCTCATTTGTCCTCTTTCAGCATTGTAGAGGCGAATGAAGCTGCTGTTGGAACCCATATCCAAGCCTTATCCATTGACAACATAAGAGGAAATGAGAATTCCATGGTTTTGCTGAAGGATGCGTAGCAGGTTGTGCGTAATGGTCATAATGAAGTTTGGGGACGAATTATGGATCCACCTGTGAACAAGAATAGAACTAGCTTGGGGTTCTCTTGGAAGAATGACAAAGGTAAGGGCATGAAGCCGAAGTCTGCTGCAGGAAGGTATCAAGACATTTTTCGCAGCGGGGGTTATCTTCACCCGACTGTTTCCAGGATTAACACCATTGTGGAAGATGAAGCAGAGCAGGACTTGCTGAATTATATGACACACGGAGTTAGGGTTCAGAACTTGATCACCATTGATGTTCCCTCTTGCATACATGTTTTAAAGTAATTTGATTTGTTAATCTTTTTGAAAAAGCTTTCACTCTGCCCAAGGTGGAAGTATTAATGTTGTAGGGCTTATCTGTTTGCTGTGACTTTTAAAATCAATAATAAAAGTTGTCTTTGTTTCCCAAATTATGTCTTTATTTTCTGCTTTTTCTTGGAAAATGGTAATCAGAAAAAACCTTTCAAAATAAATAATAACTGAAATTCAATATGCATGATCACTTGTTATATGTGTCAGTTTCTAAAAGCAATCATAAATCATATGTGCAGATTAATTAAAAAATCTGTTGAATACAATGACCCTGCACCCTTTCCCAACTTTGAATGTCCTGTGTATGGGGCCGAAGAAGAAGACTATGATGAGATTCCAGAAGAGGTCTCACGGTTGCTTGAGCACGAGGAAAATACCATTCAACCATATAAAGAGTCATTGGAAGTGATCAATTTGGGTTCAGAAGAAGATCCGAAGGAAGTCAAGATTGGAGCATTGTTGCATCCTGATGTGAAGAGCAGGTTGATTGAGCTGTTGAAAGAGTATGTGGATATTTTTGCTTGGTCTTATCAAGATATGCCTGGTCTAGATACAGATATTGTAGAGCACCGTTTACCGTTGAAGCCAGAGTGTTCGCCAATTAAATAAAAGTTGAGAAGAACTCACCCATATATGGTAGTAAAAATCAAAGAGGAGGTTCTAAAGCAGATTAATGCTGGTTTTCTTGTAATGTCAGTGTATCCTTAATGGATTGCAATTATTTCCCCAATACCGAAAAAAGATGGAAAAGTATGCATGTGCGTAGATTACAGAGATCTAAATAAAGCTAGTCCAAAAGACGATTTTCCATTGCCTCACATTGATATGTTAGTGGACAGCATATCAAAATTCAAAGTTTTCTCGTTCATGGACGAATTTTCCGATTATAATCAAATAAGAATGACTCTAGAAGACATGGAAAAAACAACGTTTATCACACCCGGGGGAACATTCTGTTACAGAGTGATGCCCTTCGGGTTGAAGAACGCTAGTGCAACGTACTAGAGGGCTATGACAACCCTATTCCATGATCTGATGCCAAAGGAAATTGAAGTATATGTTGATGATATGATTTCCAAATCCCAGACTGAAGAAGGGCATGTAGAAGATTTGTTGAAGTTGTTTCAGCTCTTGAGGAAGTATCGTCTCCGCTTGAATCCAAATAAGTGTACCTTCGGTGTCCGATCAGGGAAATTGTTGGGTTTCATTGTTAGCCAGAAAGGAATTGAAGTTGACCCTGATAAAGTCAAGGCGATTCAAGATATTCCAGCATCAAGAACTGAAAAACAAGTTAGAGGTTTCCTCGGGCGTTTGAATTATATTTCCATATTCATCTCCCACATGACTGCAACATGTGAACCAATCTTTAAGTTGTTAAAGAAAGATAAAGGTTGTGTATGGACGGATTATTTCCAAAGGGAATTTGAAAGTATTAAAGAATATTTTCTTGAACCTCCTATCTTGCTCCCTCGTGTAGAAGGAAGACTGTTGATTATGTATCTGACAGTGTTAGATAAATCCATGGGATGTATTCTGGGACAACATGATGAAACAGAGAAGAAGGAGTTCGCCATTTATTATCTTAATAAAAATTTCACTGATTGTGAGTCGCGGTATTCCATGCTGGAAAAAACATGTTGTGCTCTGGCCTGGGCGACAAAGCGTTTGCGGCAGTATATGTTGAATCACACTACTTGGTTGATCTCCAAAATGGATCCAGTCAAGTACATCTTGAAAAGCCTGCTCTTACTAGGAGAATTTCCCGCTAGCAGATGTTATTATCTGAATATGATATCGAATACCGCACTCGAAAAGATATTAAAAGCAGTGTGTTGGCAGATTATCTTGCTCACCAACCAGTGGAGGATCACCAGTCTATAGAATATGAATTCCCCGATGAGGATGTGATGTTCCTGAAAGTGAAAGATTATGATGAACCATTTCCTGAGGAAGGTCCTGACCCTGAATCTCGTTGGAGTATGATATTTGATGGAGTTGTGAATGCTCATGGTAAAGGAATCGGTGTTGTGATTGTTACTCCTCATGGATCGCATATTCCTTTTACTGCAAGGTTAACATTTTACTGTACTAATAATATGGCCGAATACGAGGCTTGCATCATGGGTCTCGAAGAAGCTATTGATCTCATAATTAAAATTCTAGATGTGTATGGTGATTCAACTTTGGTAATAAATCAGATTAAAGGAGAATGGGATACTCGTCACCCCGACTTGATCTCTTACAAAGATTATGCTAGAAGATTATTACCCTTCTTCAATAAAGTTGAATTCTATCACATTCCTAGAGATGAAAATCAAATGGCGGATGCTTTGGCAACTCTGGCTTCTATGTACCAAGTGAATACTTGGAATGATATACCCCGAATTACGATTCGACGACTGGATAGGCCCGCTCATGTGTTTACATCAGAGGAGGTAGCAGATGAAAAACCTTGGTTTTATGATATCAAGCATTTTCTTCACACTCAAGAATACCCGATTGGTGCGTCGAAGAAAGATAGAAAGACATTGAGAAGATTGGTAGGAAGTTTCTTCCTCAGTGAAAATGTGTTGTACAAGAGAAATTATGACATGGTCTTGCTCAGATGCGTGGATAGACACGAAGCAGACATGTTGATGCATGAGATTCATGAAGGTTCATTTGGCACTCATGCCAATGGACATTCGATGGCTAAAAAGATGCTAAGGGTAGGTTATTATTGGCTGACAATGGAGTCCGACTGTTATAAATTTTCAAATAAGTGCCATAAATGCCAGGTTTACGCGGACAAGGTCCATGTACCTCCGACACTTCTCAATGTGATTTCCTCCTCGTGGCCTTTCTCTATGTGGGGTATTGACATAATGGGGATGATAGAACCCAAAGATTCAAACGAACACCATTTTATCTTGGTAGCAATTGATTACTTCACTAAGTGGGTGGAGGATGCTTCATATGCCAATGTTACTAAGCAAGTGGTTGTGCGCTTCATTAAGAATAACCTTATATGTAGGTATGGTGTTCCGAGCAGAATCATCACCGATAATGGCTCAAATTTGAACAACAAGATGATGACATAACTGTGCGAAGAATTCAAGATTGTCTATCACAATTCATCTCCATACAGGCCAAAGTAGAATGGGGTTGTCGAAGCTGCTAATAAAAATATCAAGATTATCCAGAAAATGGTTGTTACTTATAAGGATTGGCATGAAATGCTCCCTTTTTCTCTACATGGATATCGAACATCTGTCCGCACTTCAACAGGAGAAACCCCGTTCTCCGTGGTGTATGGAATGGAAGTTGTACTCCCTGTCGAGGTTGAGATTCCCTCTTTGTGTGTGATAATGGAAACCAAATTGACAGAGGCTGAATGGGTCTAGAACAGGTTTGACCAATTGAATTTGATTGAGGAGAAGAGGATGACAACTTTATGTCATGGACAGTTATATCAGAAAATAATGAAGAAAGCTTTTGATAAAAAGGTCAAACCTCGTGAATTCAAAGAAGGTGACCTCGTGCTCGGGAAGATCATGTCTTTCAACGCTGATTCTAGGGGCAAGTGGACTCCCAATTTTGAAGGTCTATATGTTGTCAAGAAATCCTTCTCTGGTGGTGAATTAATTCTTAAAACTATGGATGGCGAGGAGTTCCCACGTCCCATGAATGCTGACGCAGTCAAGAAATACTTCACCTAAAGAAATAAAAGAACAGCTCGCTAAGTTGAAAACCCAAAAGGGCGGCTTAGGCAAAAAAGGAGCGTCTCGGTAGGCCAAAAACCCGAAAGGGCAGTATAGGAAAAAATTAGAGACCTAAACAGAATAAATTTCCGCTAAGTTGAAAACCCGCAAGGGAAGCTTAGGCAAAAGTTAGGGACTTTCTTGGCAAGTAACTATGTCAGACAAGACTTGATCGTTGAAGCAACAATCTTCTCGGATCCCCACCATACTTCAACAGAAGCTGCTGCTCAGGATTTCATAAGTTGTTAGTGGAGATTGTGGTCATTGTATCTCAATGTATCTTTTCCATTATATATTACCATTTTTCAAACTTTGTAATGATCTATGGAGTCTCGCAATTCGCAGACTACCATTCTATTAATGAAATATGAGATTTTACCCAATTCTTTGTATTTCTTATTTTATTTAGATTGCAAAGACTCCATTTATTATTGATAATAACTTTCAAAGCAAAAAAGATTAAATAACAAAATTGATTTTTCAAAAAAAAAGGTTTTACAATCTGCTTTTACTTTGAGATTTGTGATGAAACAATGACAACAAAAATGGTGATCCCAGGAATGGACAAACTCCAGTTGTTTTGAGAAGTTTTTGTTCCCCTCGGGAAGGTTTACTCGGCATTTTTTCGCCGTATTGGGTTTATGATTACGGTATCCTCGGTCAAGTTTGGATTCATTTCTTCTCGTTTCTGAGTTTTCATGATGTGATGTTTCAATCCGCATTTTCTCTAGTGAAGTTTTCATTTGGCCTAATAGAAGTTCTTTTTTCCAGAGAAGTTGGTATCATAACCACTCTTGAAGAACGCAGGTCCCTGGTTTCTCTAAGTGAATGACGTATTATGGTTTTCCCTTTGTGGATGTGGTGTTAACCTCCTCAATGAAGTAGGCCTGAATTCCCCCAGTGAATGTTTTGATGTTTTGGTGTCAGTCTGCTTTACTCGAGACTGGTTTTGCAATCTCCAGTAGGAATGTTACTTTTTAAAACACTTGTTTCCCCGATGAATCCTGAAGAAGGATGTTCTATCCCTGTATCTGTACTATTCTGTCACTTCGCTTTTCTTACTTCCAGATTATGTTGCTCCCCAGTAAAGCTAAAGCAACCAGTAGGTTTTGTTTCCTCAGTTGGCTTTTACTTTTTCTTGGAATGGTCATCTTGGATGAAGTTTAGCTGAGTGTTGTTAGTGCCCGAGGTGGTTTTTCCTGGTTATTCCCAATGTTGTATATCTGTTTTGTCAGCATACGCACTATAACACTCATACATTCATACATACATCATGCATAAGTAAATTTGGAAAATCATTGTTTATTGACATTTGTTAATATTTTTGTTGATATATCATCCCGTTTTGCAGTTACATTGTCCTCTCTTTAATAGAGTGTTGGCATTAAGCAGAAAGCGTATATCCTTTCAATTTCCCCACTGAGTTGTCCCTAGTGGAAGATTTTTGCTTTAGCCTTCCTGTACAGCTCCAGGTTTGGATGGATTTGGTTTTCCCTCTTGAGTTTATTTCTCAAAGGATGTATTCTGGTTGACCGTTTCGTTCGAGTTTATTTCTGGTTTGAATCTGTGGTTCCATAACAATATTATTTACTTTGGATTTCTGAAAACTTCAAGTTTTGGTTAGTGCATTTGTTTTGCACGATAATACTTTATCTCCTCAGCAGGAATATCGTGGCAACTCTCCAGGAAGTAATATTTCTTCCCCCCGGAAGTCATATTTCTTTCTCCAGGAAGTCATATTTCTCTCCCCAGAAAGTCATTTCTTTTTACAATCCTCCATGAAAACAAGTAGCAGGTCTCTTTATTTGAGTAACTTGTGCTTCCCAATAAAATTCGACGTAACTTTTTTTTTGCTATCTCCTCTATGAGTGAATAGTTCGCAGTTTGTCGTCAGATTATGCCAACGAATGGCAAGAGTTTAAATATCACAGAAACAGCTCGTTGTGAAATATTTGCAAGTGGAAGTCTCTTTATTTGAGACAAGTTATATAGTATCCTTTCCAGGTGGAGTGCCTTGGTTAAAGAAGAAGTTGAGACCCGTTCTAGGTGAAACGCCAGAATCTTGGGGAAACTTGTTATCTTTTTGCTACCTTCAGTGAACGTTGGTAGTTCATCGTCAGTGAACAGCGGTGCTATGATATATTCTCTTTCTACCTTCAATGAAAGTTGGTAGGACATCGGCAATGAACATCGATGTTTGTTATCTTTTTGCTACCTTCAGTGAACGTTGGTAGTTCATTGTCAGTCAACGGCAATGCAATGATATATATTCTCCTTCTACATTCAGTGAAAGTTGGTAGATCACCATCAGTGAAAGTTGGTGTTTGTTATCTTTTTGCTATCTTCAGTGAACATTGGTAGTTCATCGTCAGTGAATGGAAATGCTATGATATATTCTCTTTCTACCTTCATAGAAAGTTGGTAGGTCACCATCAGTTAAATTTTGTGTTTGTTATCTTTTTGCTACCCTCAGTGAATGTTGGTAGTTCATCGTCAGTGAACAGCGGTGCTATGATATATTCTCTTTCTACCTTCAGTGAAAGTTGGTAGGACATCGACAATGAACGTCGATGTTTGTTATCTTTTTGCTACCTTCAGTGAACGTTGGTAGTTCATCTCAGTGAACGGTGATGCAATGATATATATTCTCTTTCTACCTTCAGTGAAAGTTGGTAGATCACCATCGGTGAAAGTTGGTGTTTGTTATCTTTTTTCTACCCTCAGTGAATGTTGGTAGTTCATCGTCAGTGAACGACGGTGCTATGATATATTCTCTTTCTACCTTCAGTGAAAGTTGGTAGGACATCGGAAGTGAATGTCAATGTTTGTTATCTTTTTGCTACCCTCAGTGAACGTTGGTAGTTCATCGTCAGTGAATGGCGGTGCTATGATATTTATTTTCTCTCTACCTTCAGTGAAAGTCGGTAGGACATCGGCAGTGAATGTCGATGTTTGTTATCTTTCTCTATGCCTTTAGTAAACGTTGGTAGCTTCGCCTTTGGTAGAAGTTGGTATATCCTTTGACCATTCTACTATCCAATTTGATTCAGGTCTTTTGATCCACCAATGATTTATTTTCCTGGTGGGGTTGCTCCCTTGTTTCTTTATTTTGTTACATCCCCAGTGGTGATTTGCGTCCCTTTGGAATTTTCCATGTGCATTCATGATCATAAACATTTGCATGGCATCTTAGGGAAAAAAATAAGGTTTGTTTTATATTTAAGTATCTTCGATCGCATTGACACGAAGATTTTTAACCTTCGTATCTCTGGATAGAAGAAACTTGAATAAGGGCAGTTGTTGTACCCCAATTTTTGCCCCTAAGATCCCTTCATCATACCATGTTGATTCATTCACAACAAGATCACACTAGGATTCTTGGTTCCCCTCCTTATGTTTAGCTTTGCCCTTTTGAGGAATCACCAAGCACCTTGACTTATGTTCTTTTGTGATCATGAATATTTTTTTTGTCTTGATTTCTTCTTTTAACTAAATAAAATGCAATGTTGGTTTGTCTTGCTTGTTATCCATGTAGGTAAAGGCAATGGGATTTAACAAGTTACCCCATGGGTTCATGAGTTTATTTCCATGTCCTAGTCAATAAAGCTTGAGAAGTTCAAACCTCACATTTGGATTGGTTTTGGAAGAATTGGCATGGCAAGGTTGTTTTGGTTCATCATATTTCAAGGTTATCAAATTTGGTTGAAAAGCACAAGGGATTGATTGGAGAAGTTATCATGGTTGGACAAGATTTTATTCCATTTGGTCACAAGTGCATATTTATCTCAATATTCAAGATATGGAAGTGGTTTTGATGGCTATTAGTTCTCATTATCATCCTTAACGACTTCTATTTACAAATCATATGTGTTGGTACAAGAAGTTTGTTCAAAATTGTCAAAGTTCCTCAAAGCATTCTCTTGATCTAAGGAGCTAGGGTTTTGAACTTCTTTGGTCAAGAGAACTTCTTTGGTCAAAGCATTCAAGTTTCAAAATGTCATTCAAGAGATCTAATTTATTCCATCTTCTTTGGTCAAGAGAAAATTCCAAGTGGAAGGCCATGTTTGGATGCAAGACATTATAGGTCATTTTTGAAGAAGAACTTGAAATATTTCTAAGTATGGAAAGTCAACTCTTTTTCTCCAACTTTGACTCAACACAACTTTCAACTCAAGCATCCAATTGATTCCATTCTTTTTCCATTGCAAAGCTTGTAACCCCATATTTCTAAAGCATCAAGAATCATGCCATAAGACCCCTTAAGCTGAGAATGCCATGATTTTGAAATTGGTAACTTGGAACTGAAGTTTCCTCACAAGTCAGATTTTGAAATCTTTGTTTTGGCTTCTAATCACAAGTGTTCCATGCGTTTTTGCCTCCAAACATGTTTAGTGAACTTCCAGAATGGATTAGCACAACAAAACGCGTGTTTTGGATGAGTTTCGATCAAGTTTGAAGTCACACTTTTCATGTTTACCACTTCACACGATTTCCCTCCAAACTTCACCATTTCAAACGCTTGAACATTCCATTTGATTCCCTATAAATAAAGGGTCATTCCCCATTCATTTTCTCAAGCTTGGATAGCCAGAATCACCCTACCAAACTTGTTCTATAACTCAGAATTCAGTAACTTCAAAATCCATTCTCAAGCCTTTTTCAATCCAATTTTTCCATCAATTCACCTTCCTTGATCTTCCCTGAAGCTAACCACATAATTACATTCAAGAATCGTGCCCTATACTGCTCCATAGAAGTCTAGTTTCAGAGCTCTACAACTCAACTTCAATAGGTAGATTCCTTCAACAATTCTTCAAAACTCTGATATCATTGTGTTGCTCTCATTGCCCTGGTTCTAGTCACAACACTTACCTTTTACTCGAAACACGTTTTGACCATGAAATTTCAAATCCCTTTTCAAAACTTTTCTTCCAAATTGCTTGAGCTACAATTTATATAAATTTGGCACGAGGGTGTGGTTGTCTTCGTCTTAAAGAGACGAAGCGAACGACATAGGTCTGAACTTCTGATTTTACAGTTTGAGAGACCTACAAATCACGTTGGCTGAAGGTTGAAGATGACCTATGTGTTATCTTCCAACCAATGATGGCACACCACTTGTTATTTTTAAAATCTGATTTATATTTGATTCTGTACTTTATTCACTAATGACCATAATATGCACAACGTGCCAGATCCCTTGGATTTGATTACTAACGCGTTTTGACTCTCATCCAAGGGTCCACATATTTTTACTTTTATTTTTTTTTAGTTTTATATTTTAATTGTTTTAAATTTCAAAAAATCATAGAAAATTCATTTTAAGTCCAAAAAATCTGAAAAAATTATGAAAAAATATTTTGATTATTCTTTTTCTTATTTTTTATTTATTTATAAATTTACACTTTATTTGAATTGTATTAAATGTTTAAAAATACTTTTATACATTTTTAAATTCTGAAAAAATTATGGAGTGATCCAATAATATTGTGACAAATATTGGTGACCTTATTTTATTTTTGTTTCTGAATTTACTATTTTTTATCATTTTTGGTTATTTTACCCATTTCTTTTAATTTTAAAAATAGTTTCTGACTTTAAAAAATTACCAAAAAATTGGTAAAATTATTTGAGCCTTTTTCTGATTTTTCTATGGTCTTACTTTTTATTTCTTGATTAATTTGAAAATAGTTGATATTTTTCTCTTTATTTTATATTTTTAAACATTATTTTTAAACCCTTTTGTATATATTAAAATGTCATATTATTTTGTGACTATTTTCCGGTTGATTTTGGGTTAAATTTTGGATCATGAACTTTATTAACATCATTGGATCCATGGTGTTGAGTTTAACTCCACAAAAATTGATGAATGATTTTAATAATAGTTTGATTAAATTTAATTCAAAAGTGGTTTGTATTTTCTCTCCCACCCCTCTTCATCTCATCCCCTTCTTATTGCACTAAATATTGTTGGAGCATGATCTCTATATCATGTCTCAAAACAAGTGGTGCATAGATTGCTATTGACCATCCTCAAAATAGGTGTGACTTTTATATAAGTCCACTTACGATTGCTTAACATAGCGCTAAGTTTTGTCCTGATTCGAATAAATGATCATTCGTGGCCCAAACTTATGTTTGCAAGCCCAAGTATGTTAATTTGATCTTTTTGATCCAATAACCTTGAGATTCACTGTGTAGAGGCTTTGGTTCTACCAATCCTCTAATGGATCTACAAAAACTTTGGTCAATGCAGATCACTTAAACATCGTTGATCATTAAATGGCACTTGTGAGAATTCCAAATGGATGATATACTTGACAAAAAGCAAATGCAACTTTTTCTGTGGAGGCTTTGGTTCTACCAATCCTCTAATGAGTTCCAAATGCAAGCTTCAAGATGGTCATCCAACTAACCACTAATTATTTACTTGTTTTAATTTATTCTTTTTTTTATGCTTTATGTACCATTTACTTTTAGCATTTACATTTCATGCCATTTTCATCTTTGCTCATTTGGGCATTTACTTTCTTGTCATTTTTACTTTGCTCACTTGAGCTTTTATTTTCTTTTTTTTAAGATACTTAATAATCAACGTAAACCATAAAAATCTTTAATGGTACTTGGACTATTTGGTTACTATCCTTGGCATTATGGAGCATGGGACTTTTTTTCTTGGACTTAGGATTAGAAACCTTGGCCTATCTTGGAGACCTTGTGAAATTATATGATTATTTTGTCTGGAGTTCTTGAGGTTTATCTCAAGACATTGAGTTGCTTGTTTGTTTTTGTGTGCAGGTTTTTGTGATTACACTCTTTGTTTGTAATCTAGAATTCACCCGTATACAGTCGTTACTCTGCCTAATTTTTGTGAAGACTTAATACACTTAAAGTTTGGTTCTTTCAAGAGGTCTAGTATTTTTTTGCTTGATTGGTTCCAATCCAAGGAATGGGAATTCTATCTTGGCTCATAATGTCAAGTATTGGCTTCTTGTTGGTTAGATGGTTCTTATCCCTAACTTTTACCTTATGCTTTAGGATAGTCCTTTCTTCTCCTCCCATCTTCTTTAATTTCAAAAATCTTCTTCCTCCTTTTGAAAACTCTTCTTGTTTTTAAACTTGAACCACTTTCATAATAAACTTGGACTTATGTCCATGAATTTTCAAAATATTTTCATAAATAAACTCCAATCAACATAATAATACCTTGACATTTTTTATGAGAAGACTAAAAGTCAATCAATCTCATTTCAAACCATTTTATCACTTTGGCTTTTATCTTTAAACTTTTCTCAAAAGATTGAACTCTTGTCAATCCTTGTAGTGATGCAAACAACTATACTTCTACAATATATAGTGAAAAGAGATATTTTCCATTTGGTTGTTGAGTGAGGCATTGTTGATTTTAAGATACAGGCCATATCCTCCACTTTGAGATGATGCAAATTCTCCTTTCTCATGATTGTGGGTAGTAGGTATGTTTTCCACATGGACAGTGACGATGATGTTTTATCTCATAAAATTAACCAACACATTTGTGTTTTAAATTTTTAAAAGAGGAACTACCAGTACCCTGATCCCCTATTGCATGAAAAGGTGGTACGTAGGCACTAAAGGTTCGCAACCGCGACAGATGCAAAAATTATAAAATAAATATATTTCTTTTCTGACCTCCACCATCCATTTATATACAACATTTTTTCATAGCCAAAATATACAGATTTCACAAAGAGGTTCCTACGGAATACCGTAGATGTTTAGGGTACTAATACCTTCTCTTTGCATAACCAACCCCCTTACCTTGAATCTTTCCCCCTCTTTTTGGGTTATTCGCTCTTTTCCCATTCCTTTGGAAACAATAAAGCGCGGTGGCGATTTTTATTTTGATTTGTACAAAGTCTAGTAAACCCAATGGCTTAGTCTTAAAAAGTTTCTACCGCTAAACCTGGAGAAGGATGTTCTATCCCTGTATCTGTACTATTCTGTCACTTTGTTTTGTTTACTTCCGGATTGTGTTTCTCCCCAGTAAAGCTGAAGTAGGCAGTAGGCTTTGTTTCCTTAGTTAGCATTTACTTTTTCTTGGAATGATCATCTTGGATGTGATTTAGTCGAGTTTTGTTTGTGCTCGAGGTGGTTTTTCCTGGTTACTCCCAGTGTTGTATATATGTTTTTTCAGCATACGCACGATAACACTCATACATTCATACATACATCATGCATAGCTAAAATTGTCAAATCATTATTCATTGACTTTTTTAAATATTTTTGTTGACATATCACCATGTTTTGTAGAGTTACGTTGTCTTCTCTTCAATAGAGTGTTGATCTTAAGCAGGAAGCGTATATTCTTTCAATGTCCCCACGGAGTTGTCCCTCGTGGAAGATTTTTGCTTTATCCTTCCTATACAACTCCTTGTTTGGATGGATTTGGTTTTCCCTCTTAAGTTTATTTCTCAAAGGATGTATTTTGGTTGACTGTTTCATCCCAGTTTTTTTCTGGTTTGAATATGTGGTTCCACAACAATGATATTTACTTTGGATTTCTGAAAGCTTCGAGTTTTGGTTTGTGCATTTATTTTGCACGAGAAGACTTTATCTCCTTAGTAGGAATATCATGGCATTTCCCTAGGAATTCATATTTCTTTCCCCAGGAAGCCATATTTCTATCCCCAGAAAGTCATTTCTTTTTACAATCCTCCATGACAACAAGTAGCAAGTCTCTTTATTTGAGACGACTTACATATTACCCTTTCCAGGCAAAGTGCCTCGGTTAAAGAAGAAGTTGAGACCCGTTCTAGGCGAAATTCCATAATTTTAGGGAAACATGTTATCTTTTTACTACCTTCAGTGAATGTTGGTAGTTCATCGTCAGTGAACGGAGGTGCTATGATATATTCTCTTTCTACCTTCAGTGAAAGTTGGTAGATCACCATCAGTGAAAGTTGGTGTTTGTTATCTTTTTGCTACCTTCAGTGAATGTTGGTAGTTCATCATCAGTGAATGGTGATGCTATGATATATTCTCTTTCTACCTTCAGTAAAAGTTAGTAGATCACCATCAGTGAAAGTTGGTGTTTGTTATCTTTTTTCTACCCTCAGTTAACGTTGATAGTTCATCGTCAGTGAATGGCGGTGCTATGATATATTCTCTTTCTACCTTCAGTGAAAGCTGGTAGATAACCATCAATGAAAGTTGGTGTTTGTTATGTTTTTTCTACCCTCAGTGAACATTGGTAGTTCATCGTCAGTGAATGATGGTGCTATGATATATTCTCTTTCTACCTTCAGTGAGAGTTGGTAGACCACCATCAGTGAAAGTTGGTGTTTGTTATCATTTTACTACCCTCAATGAAGGTTGGTAGTTCATCGTCAGTGAACGGAGGTGCTATGATATATTCTCTTTCTACCTTCAGTTAAAGTTGGTAGATCACCATCAATGAAAGTTGGAGTTTGTTATCTTTTTGCTACCTTCAGTGAATGTTGGTAGTTCATCGTCAGTGAACGGTGGTGCTATTATACATTCTCTTTCTACTTTCAGTGAAAGTTGGTACATCACCATTAGTGAAAGTTGGTGTTTGTTATCTTTTTGCTACCTTTAGTGAACGTTGGTAGTTCATCGTCAGTGAACGAAGATGCAATGATATTTCTTTTCCTGCTACCCTCAGTGAATGTTGGTAGCGCACCGTCAGTGAACGTCGGTGTTGTTATTTCTTCCCTCTTTCTACCTTCAGTGAACGTTGGTAGCCTTACCTCCAGTAGGAGTTGGTGTATCCTTTAACCATTTTACCATCCTCTCTGGTTCGGGTCACTCTCTTGTTTATTTATCATTGTTACATCCCCAGTGGTGTTCTGTGTCTGTTTGGTTTTGTTCATATGCATTCATGATCATAAACATTTGCATGGCATCTTAGGGCCAAAAATAGGGTTTGTTTTATATTTACGTATCTTCGATCGCGTGGACACGAAGATTTTTAACCTTCGTATCTCCAGATAGAAGAAACTTAAATAAGGGCAGCTGTTGTACCCCAATTTTTGCCCCTAAGATATCTTCATCATACCATTTTGATTCAATCACAACAAGATCACATTAAGATTCTTGGTTCCCCTCCCTATACTTAGCTTTGCTCTTTGAGGAATCACCAAGCACCTTGACTTGTGTTCTTTTGTGATCATGAATATTTTTGTCTTGATTTCTTCTTTTAATTAATAAAATGCAATGTTGGTTTGTCTTGCTTGTTATCCATGTAGGTAAAGGCGATGAGATTTAACAAGTTTCCCCATGGGTTCATGAGTTTATTTCCATGACCTAGTCAATGAAGCTTGAGAATTTAAAACCTCACCATTGAAGTTGTTTTGGAAGGGATGGCATGACAAGTTTATTTCGGCTCACTACATTTCCCAGTTATCAAGATTTGATCCAAAAAGTACAAGGGGTTGATTGAAAAATAGTCATGGTTGGACAAGGTCTTGTTCCCATTGGTCACAAGTGCATATTTCTCTCAATTATCAAGATATGGAAGTGGTTGTGGTTGATATGAGTTCTCATTATCATCCTCAACAACTTATTTTTCAAAGTATTTGTTTTGGTACAAGAATTTTGTTCAAAATTTTCAAAGTTCCTCAAGGCATGTTTCTTAATCTAGGAGCTAGGGTTTTGAAATTCAAAGGAGTATATCTTGACCATATTTTGGTATTTTTGAGTGATTCTAAAGACATACTTCTCTTCAAAGGGATATCAACAAATCACTTCAAAATTTCCAAGGAGTTTTCATGTGGAAGAAACTTGATGATGAAGAAAGATTACAAGTCCTCTAGATGAATCCCCAATTTTTCATGTGTGACTTCAAATGAGCATAACTTGGTCAATTTTTATCACCTTGAGCCTATTCTTTTTCCATAATGATCTTGAAGATGTGGACTTTATGCCTTCCTTTATGGGCAAAGTGATAAAATGGATGGAAGTTTCCTTAAGGATGCAAAAGATTATAGGTCATTTTATGAAATTTTTCCAACTTCAACAAGTCATACTTTCTCAATTTTTGGATATTTTGAATGGTTCAAGTTTCAAAATTTCATTCAAGAGATCTATTTCATGCCATCTTTTTTGGTCAAGAGCAAATTCCAAGTGGAAGGCTATGTTTAGATGCAAGACATTATAAGTCATTTTTGAAGAAAAGTTTGAAATATTTCTAAGTATGGAAAGTCAACCCTTTTCCTCCATCTTTGACTCATTTCAACTTTCATCTCAAGCGTCCATTTTTTTCCATACCCTAAGACCCCTTGAGTTGAAAATTCCATGGGTCAGAAGTTGGCACTTTGAAACTAAATTTCTCAACAAGTCAGAATTTTGAAATCCATAATGGGCCTCTAATCACAAGTTTTCCACACGTTTTTGACTCTAAACATGTTTAGTGAAGTTCCAGATTTGTTTAGCACCTCAAAATGCAAGGATTGGATGAGTTTTGGTGAAAATTAGATCACACTTCACTCGTGCATCAGGTTTGCACAAATTCCCTCCAAAATGCATCATTCACTCTTCCTTTTGATCCCATTTACTTCTCCTATAAATACATGAACTATCTCATTCGTTTTCTCAAGCTTGGATAGTCAGAATCACCCTACCAAACTTGTTCCATAACTCAGAATTCAGCAACTTCGAAATCCATACACAAGCCTTTTTCAATCCAATTTCTTCATCAATTCACCTTCCTTGATCTTTCCTGAAGCTAACCATATACTTACATTCAAGAATCGTGCCTTATATTGCTCCATAGAAGTCCAGTTTCAGATCTCTGCAACTCAACTTCAATAGGTAGATCCCTTCATCAATTCTTCAAAACTTTGATATCATTGTGATGCACTCATTGCCCTGGTTCTAGTGGCAACACTTACCTTTTACTGGAAACACGTTTTGACCATGAAATTTAAAATCCCTTTTCAAAACTTTCCTTCCAAATTGCTTAAGCTACAGTTTATATAAATTTGGCGCGAGGGTGTGGTTGTCTTCTTCTTGAAGAGACAAAGCGAATGACATAGGTCTGAGCTTTTGATTTTACAGTTTGAGAGACCTATAATTCACGTTGGCTGGAGGTTGAAGATGACCAATATGTCATCTTCCAACCAATGATGGCACGCCACTTGTTATTTTTGAATTCTGATTTTATTTCTGATTCTATGTTTATTCACTAATGACCATGATATGCACAGTGCGACAGATCCCTTGGATTTGATTACTAACGTGTTTTGACTCTCATCCAATGGTCCACATATTTTTTACTTTTATTTTCTTTTATGTTTTTTTATATTTAATTGTTTTAAACATTAAAAAATCATAGAAAATTCATTTTAAGTCCAAAAAATATGAAAAATTATGAAAAATATTTTTGATTATTCACTTTCTGATTTTTATTTTTTCACAATTTAATTTTGTGTTTTGGTATTTTTTTATAAATTTACACTTAATTTGAATTGTTTTAAATGTTTAAAAATACTTTTATGCATTTATAAATTCTGGAAAAATTCTGGAATGATTCAATGATATCGTGACAAATATTGGTGACCTTATTTTATTTTTGTTTCTGACTTTGCTATTTTTTTAAATCATTTTTGGTTTATTTTGAGATCATGTTTGAGCAAGGAGAATCGAAGGCAATGAGTTAGGGTTTTCAAACTTGAATTACAAGCCATTTTGTGAAGAACACATGAACCAAATTCATGCTAGGCTGCACAATCATTGCTTTTCAGGCCTCAAACTTGTTTGTCACTCCATAATTAATATTTTGCACAACTGCTAAAAACGTTAATCCAAGCATTCAATGCATTGCCTATGCTTAATACCATTTTAGGAAGAAAGGCAACATTGCCATGTTGGAAAAGTGGCTTTATGCATAAATTCCACTCTTCTTAAGCCTCTAACTTGTTTGTTCAGCACACACTCAACATACAAAGTCAGATAAACATGTTTAACGTTTGTAACCATTCTAGACAGCCTTGTACTATGCATTGGGACAATGTGTATGAAGCTTGCTTCAAAAACAAGAAAAGAGCCATAACATGTGCTTTTGAATTCTGATCAAGGACAAGTCTCCAAACTTGTTGCTTATAAATAGAGTCACTATTTATGAGCTAGAACACGAGCTAAAAGACCCTAAAATGTAACACCCCAATTCTACCCCAAGCAATTATGCAAAATAAATCAGAGTTATAAAATTTCAATCATACAAATGAATCGGGACTTCACAAATTCTTCTAACAAATTCATTGCATTCATCATGGATATATAACACTTTTCAGACATCGGATGAACCATCAACATAACATCTTTAATCAAATAAATCAACATCTACGCAGCGTAACTCTTAATAACATCTCTAACAATTCAGCAAATTCGAAAACCATCTCACATTTAATAATCAAATTAAAATCCAACAACTGAAAATCAACAGTCTAAAAATAGCAAGCGTTCATCCCCCGAGTGTTACATATCAGAGAAATGACACCGACTCAAACTATTGAAGGTATACAACCTTCACTCTTAATTACCTGCAAGTTACCAACATAGGGGCAACATTCAAACAGAAGGGGCGAGATATCTAACAATATAATAAAGCACGTGATAGTTAATATATTAAATTAGATCAATAACATCACCACTTCTGAACTCATAATCAACAACAATCTCAACAATAATATACATTCATCCATATCAAAATACACCTCTTTATGAAATCATATGATGTGACTCAATACTATGCAAATGCATGCGGTACCATTGGAGAAGAACTCCCATCTCAAAATTTTTCCAATTAACAGAGGCATCAACAAGGCATAGGCTTCATCTCAAAATTTGCCAATCCAGACCATCTCAACGAGCATAAGCTCCATCTCAAAAATGAAATGTATGCGACACAACCATGAATGTAATGATAACACACAAGTTAACATCATCTCAAAACATCTCAAATAATCATCTCAAAACATCTCAAATAATGATCTCAAAACATCTCAAATAATCATCTCAAAAACATCTTAAATCATCATCTCAAAAACATCTCAAATAATCAAAATAATTCATCAATCATCATTTATTTATTAATAACTTCTCATTTACGACTCAACAGCATTTTAATATCCACAGTAAAACTACATTGTCATTCTGCAACTCTAAAGTCAAGACCGTCACTTTCGTACTGTTATGGTTCAAACAGCAGCTTCTAAGCATCTAACTTCACTGTTCTGTACAAAACAGCGTAAAGGTCATCCAACTTCTGACCACACAACCTCTAACCAACAGTATTTCTAAGTACACAACTTCTAATGACACATCCTCTGGGCGACACAATCTTCCGTCTACTATAACTTTTAACTGATTCAACCTCTAATCAGATGCAACTTTTGATCATCTCAGCTTCTGACTACTCAACCTCTGACCAGATACAACTTTTGATAATCTCATCTTCTGACTACTCAACCTCTGACCAGATACAACTTCTGATCATCTCATCTTCTTATTAATACAACCTCTGACTAGCCACATCTTCTGACTAATGCCATCTTCTGACTAATGCAAATTCTGACTAGCACAACTTCTAACATCAAAACTGCTACTTTCCAATGATTCAATGCAACTTCTAATACCTTACGTTTGACTTTAGGATTGTTATCTTCTATTCATCCAATTGTTCTAATTCTTCGCTTGATAACAATCTAACTACGAACAATATGATAAATTCTATTCTCCAAATTAATTCATTAATTCTAATACAGTAGCGCCTGTTATTACTTTACCAAATTTTTGCTTTTACATTACTGCTATATTCTACGTTTTTCATCACAGTATCTCACTACGGTTCCATAACTAAAACCCTAATACTTAGTATAATCATGTCAATTCATCACCCATAATCACCTTATAATCATACAACGTTTTAACAACATCAAGGCATCAATATTCATCAAGATTCATCAATCCTCATCATACATCAATCATATATTCTCAACTCAGGAACGAAACAACAATCACCTCTAATCCCACATATCAATTATCATAAACCCAATTATAGAATCAGAACCCCACCCTTACCTTGGATCGAAGGTCGCTCTACAAATTTCCGGTTGGATTCACGTTCTTTCCGTTTTCCACGTTCAAGATGCTTGCACGTTCTCTTCCAAATCCTTATTCTTTCTACTGCTTCTTTCTTTCTATCCCTTCTAACAAATAATAAAATAAACCTATTATTCTATTATTCCTTATTGAGCTTAAAACCAATACACCCCCTTATTACTTTTATTCCTTCAAAATAAGCCCACATTAAATAATATTACACTTCTAATATTATTTCACCATATAATATTATATCTCTAATATTATTTCTCCACTTAATAAAATAAATCCAATTAATTAAAACACATCTTCATAACTATTCTAAAAAATAATTTAATTAAATAATTAATTAAATTACAAGCGTTACAAATCTCCCCCACTTAGAATATTTTCGTCCTCGAAAATTTACCTCAAGCAAACAGTTTCGGATAGGAGTCTCGCATCTTGCTCTCCAACTCCCAAGTCATGCTTTCACCGGAAGCTCATAGCCAAACCACTTTAACCAAGGCAATCTCTTTGCCCCCCGTACTTGCACATCGTCCATATGAATCACATGAGATGGATATGAAATATACTTCTGAAGCTGTGACACATGAAACACATCATGCAAATTCGAAAGATTAGGCGGTAAATCTACTCTATAAGCAACATTCCCCACTCTCTCCAAAATCTGATACAGGCCAATAAAACGAGAAGTGAGCTTCTTAGACTTCAATGCTCGCTCAACCCCATTCAAAGGTGTAACTCTCAAAAATACATGATCACCAGCTTGAAATTCTAAATCTTTCCATCGCTTGTCATGATAACTCTTCTGTCTACTTTGTGAAACTTTCATCTTTTCTCGAATCAACTTCACCTTCTCAGTAGTCTCACGAACAAGTTCAGGTCCAAGTACTACACTTTCACCAGATTCATGCCAACATAACGGAGTTCTACATATTCGACCATACAAGGCTTCAAAAGGTGCCATCCCAATACTAGAATGGTAAATGTTATTATACGTGAACTCTATCAACAGAAGATAAGTATCCCACGAACCTCCCTGTCAAGAACACATGCCCTCAACAAGTCTTCCAACGATTGAATCGTCCGTTCAGTCTAACCATCTGTCTGAGGATGATACACCGAACTCAACCTCAACTTAGAACCCAACGCTTCTTGCAAACTCTTCCAAAAATGAGAAGTAAATCTCGGATCTCTATCTGACACAATGCACAAAGGAACACCATGCAACTTCATAATCACACTGATATAAATCTAAGCCAACTTCGGCACTGGAAAACTGATGTTAATAGGAATAAAATGAAGTGACTTCGTAAGCCTATCAACAATCACCCAAATCGAATCATGTCCTCTTAAAGTATTAGGCAACGCCGTCACAAAGTCCATTGAAATGCTATCTCATTTCCATTCTGGAACTTCCAACGGTTGCATCAATCCTGCAGGCTTCTGATGTTCAACTTTCGACTTCTGACAAGTCAAACATGCATACACAAACCGAGCCACATCACTCTTCATTCCGGGCCACTAAAACAAACCTTTCAAATCTTGATACATCTTTGTAGTTCCTGGATGAATACTCAACCTACTTTTATGACTCTCTTCAAGTATCACTTTCTTCATCTCAGCATCATCAGGTATACAAATCCAGTTACGAAATCTCAACACACCTTGCGCATCTAGCTTAAAATCATTATTCTCTGATTGGTCCATCCCAACCATCAAATCTACCAATTTCATATCCAACTTCTGAGTTTCTTTGATACTGTCTAAAAATTCATTATTAATTTTCAACATACCCAACATAACACTCTGCAAAGTAACCTCGCAAACTAAGCTCAAATCTCTGAACTGCTCAATCAATTCCAACTCTTTAATCATCATTGCTGACATATGTAAAGTCTTTCGACTCAACGCATCAGCTACCACATTTGCTTTTCCTGGATGATAATTTAAACCGAAATAATAATCCTTTAACAATTCCAACCATCTTCGTTGCTTCATATTCAACTCCTTCTGATCAAATAAATACTTTAAGCTCTTATGGTCACTAAACACTTCAAATCTAGAACCATAAAGATAATACCTCCAAATCTTCAATGCAAAGACAACTGCAGCAAGCTCTAAATCATGCGTAGGATAGTTCTTCTCATGATTCCTATACTGCCTCGACGCATAAGCAACTACCTTACCATTATGCATAAGCACACCTCCTAAACCCATCTTAGAAGCATCACAATAAACCATAAAAGGCTCTTCTAGATTAGGAAACGTCAAAGTCGGAGCCGACATCAACCTCTTCTTCAATTCTGTAAAACTTTCTTCGCACTGAACATCCCAAACAAAAGCTCTACCTTTACAAGTCAACTTAGTCAACGGAAGTGACAACTTAGAAAACCCTTCGATAAACCTTCTATAATAACCAACTAATCCCAAGAAGCTTCTAATCTCAGTAGCTGACTTTGGAGTTTCTGATTGCAACACATCATCAACCTTCGACGGATCTACAATAACGCCACTACCAGAAAACACATGACCAAGAAAACTAACCTCTTTCAGCCAGAATTCACACTTGGACAACTTTGCATACAACTTCTTTTCTTTTAAAACTTGCAATACTACTCTCAAGTGCTCAGCATGCTCTTCTTCTGACTTAGAGTAAATCAAAATATCATCAATGAACACCACTATGAATCGATCAAAATAAGTATGAAAGATACGATTCATATATTCCATGAATACTCCCGGCACATTAGTATCACTGAAAGGCATCACCAAATACTCGTAATGTCCATAAAGCATTCTGAAAGTCGTCTTCTGAATATCTTCATCCTTCACTTTAATATGATGGTAACCCAACCTCAAATCAATCTTACTAAACACACGAGCATTCACCAATTGGTCCATCAAGTCATCTATTCTTGGAAGCGGATACTTGTTCTTAATCGTCACCTTGTTCAATTGTCTATAATCAACACAAAGCCTCATACTTCCATCTTTCTTCTTCACTAACAACACTGGAGTTCCCCACGGCGATACACTTGGTCTTATAAACCTCTTCTCAAGTAACTCTTCCAATTGCTTCTTCAACTCAGACAACTCAGACGCAGACATCCTGTATGGTGCCATAGACACAGGTATGGCACCAGGTACAAGATCAATTGCAAATTCAAATTCCCTCTCTGGCGGTACATCAGGAATCTCATCAGGGAAAACTTCGGGAAATTCACACACCACCTGCAATTCCTCAATTATAGCTTGAGTCTCTACAGATAGAGACGCCATCAACGAAAACATCTATGCTTCTTCTTGCATCAACTTCCTCAACTGTCTAGCAGACAACATACCATCTTCCTCTTCCTCAGGAGTAGAAAACTTCAGACTTGTCATAACAGTTAATATGAACACAATTATGCTCTAACCAGTTCATACCCAAAATTACATCCAAACCTCTTAACGGTAAACAAACCAAATCAACAAAAAAGTCTCTGTCGAAGCTCGACAAGGAACACCTAGCACACACAAAAGAAGTAGTCACCGACCCCTTGGCTGGAGTATCGACGACCATTTCTCCATCCAAAGAAGACAACATAAGACCCAATCTTTCAACACAATCAGCAGCAATAAAACAATGCATAGCACCGGTATCAATAATAGTGATTAAAGGAGTACTATTAATGAAACATGTACCTCTAATAAGTTTGTCCTCGGCAGCTGTCTGATCCTCCACTAAAGCAAACACTTTACCACTTGACCGAGCCCTCTTCGGTTTCGGACACTGGCTACCAATGTGCCCTTCTTCTTTACAGTTGAAACAAACCACACTCTTGTGCTCACAGTCAGATACAACATGTCCGTTCTTGCCACAACGGAAACACCTCTTCACTTCAGTAGTGTACACATTACTCTTGTGTCCAGTTTTCCCACACTTAAAGCAAATCACACCAGCGGGAGCATCTCCCCCACTAGTCCTCTGACCATGAGAAACTCTCTGTTTACCCTTACCAGCTGGGGAATCATAAGGTTTACCACAATTCTGTGGGTGCTTACCCCTCTTCTCACTAATAATCTTATAATGAGCATTATTGTCTTCCTCATAAATCCTGCAGCTATCAACCAAATCAGCAAAGACATGGATTTTCTGATATCCAACTGCTTTCTTAATCTCCGGGCGCAACCTATTCTCAAACTTAACACACTTCAAAAACTCAGCAGTTTCCTCAGTGTAATGCGAATAAAACTTGGCCAACTCAGCAAACTTTGCAGCATACTCAACCACAAACATACTTCCTTGCTTTAGCTCAAGGAATTCAATTTCCTTCTTACCACTGACATCTTCAGGAAAATACTTTCTCAAAAACTCCCTACGGAACACAGCCCAAGTGACATTCTCACCTGCAGCTTCCAACTTCCGACAAGTCTCTAGCCACCAGTCATCAGCCTCGACTACTAGCATATGAGTCCCATAACGAACCTTCTACGCTGGAGTGCAATCCATCACGCGAAAGATTCTATCAATCTATTTCAACCATTCCAATGCTCCGTCAGGATCATACTTTCCCTTGAACTTAGGTGGATTTTATCTCTGGAAGGTCGCCAAGCTACGAGATCTAGCATTCCCGTCAACATTCGGCTGATTTTCCATTGCATGAGCCATTGCTTCTAGAGCAGCAGTAAGAGCAGCATCATTCCTTCCAGCCATCTCAACTTCTCACTACAATATAAACAATGATTAGAACATCAAAATAAAAATACTCGATTGTTAGACAACTACGACTCGACGACAAGGTCGGACCAACCTTTTGCTCTGATACCTACTTTGTAACACCCCAATTCTACCCCAAGCAATTATGCAAAATAAATCAGAGTTATAAAATTTCAATCATACAAATGAACCGGGACGTCACAAATTATTCTAACAAATTCATTGCATTCATCGTGGATATATAACACTTTTTCAAACATCAGATGAACCATCAACATAACATCTTTAATCAAATAAATCAACATCTACGCAGTGAAATGCTTAATAACATCTCTAACAATTCAGCAACTTCGAAAAACATCTCATATTTAATAATCAAATTAAAATCCAACAACTGAAAATCAACAGTCTAAAAACAACAAGCGTTCATCCCCCTGAGTGTTACATATTAGAGCAATGACACCGACTCGAACTATTGAAGGTATACAGCCTTCACTCTCGATCACCTACACGTTACCAACATAGGGGCAACATTCAAACAAAAGGGGTGAGATATCTAACAATATAATAAAGCGCGTGATAATTAATATATTAAATTAGATCAATAACATCACCACTTCTCAACTCATTATCAACCACAATCTCAACAATAATATGCATTCATCCATATCAAAATACACCTCTTTATGAAATCATATGATGCGACTCAATACTATGCAAATGCATGTGGTACCATTGGAGTAGAACTCCCATCTAAAAAATTTGCCAATTAATAGAGGCATCAACAAGGCATAGCCTTCATCTCAAAATTTGCCAATCCAGGCCATCTCAACGAGCATAAGCTCCATCTCAAAAATGCAATGTATGCGACACAACCATGAATGTAATGATAATACCCAAGTTAACATCATCTCAAATCATCTCAAAACATCTCAAATAATCATCTCAAAACATCTCAAATAATCATCTCAAAACATCTCAAATAATCATCTCAAAAACATCTTAAATCATCATCTCAAAAACATCTCAAATAATCAAAATAATTCATCAAACATCATTTATTTATTAATAAATTCTCATTTATAACTCAACAGAATTTTAATATCCACAGTAAAACCACATTGTCATTCTGCAACTCTAAAGTCAATACCGTCACTTTCCTACTTATATGGTTCAAACAACAACTTCTAAGCATCTAACTTCATTGTTCTGCACAAAACAACGTAAAGGTCATCCAACTTCTTATCGTGCAACCTCTAACCAATGCTATTTCTAAGTACACAACTTCTAATGACGCAACCTCTAGGCGACACAATCTTCTGTCTACTATAACTTTTGACTGATGCAACCTCTGATCAGATGCAACTTCTGATCATCTCAGCTTCTGACTACTCAACCTCTGACCAGATACAACTTTTGATCATCTCATCTTCTGACTACTCAACCTCTGACCAGATACAACTTCTAATGATCTCATCTTCTGATTAATACAACCTCTGACTAGCCATATCTTCTGACTAGCGCAACTTCTAACATCAGAACTGCTACTTTCCAATTATTCAATGCAACTTCTAATAACTTACGTCTGACTTCAGGATTGTTATCTTCTATTCATCCTATTGTTCTAATTCTTCGCCTGATAACAATCTAACTACGAACAATATGATAAATTCTATTCTCCAAATTAATTCATTAATTCTAATACAATAGCGCTGTTATCAATTTACCAAATTCGGCTTTTACATTACTGCTATATTCTACGTTTTTCATCACAGAATCTCACTACGGTTCCATAACTAAAACCCTAAAACTTAGTATGATCATGTCAATTCATCACCCGTAATCATCTTATAATCATACAGCGTTTTAACAACATCAAGGCATCAATATTCATCAAGATTCATCAATCCTCACCATACATCAATCATGTATTCTTAATTCAGGAACGAAACAACAATCACCTCTAATCCCACATATTAATCATCATAAACCCAATTATATAGTCAGAACCCCACCCTTACCTTGGATCAAAGGTCTCTCTACAAATTTCTGGTTGGATTCACGTTCTTGCCATTTTCCACGTTCTAGCAGCTTGCACGTTCTCTTCCAAATCCTTATTCTTTCTACTGCTTCTTTCTTTCTATTCATTCTAACAAATAATAAAATAACCCTATTATTCTATTATTCCTTATTGGGCTTAAAACGAATACACCCCCTTATTACTATTATTCCTTCAAAATAAGCCCACATTAAATAATATTACACTTCTAATATTATTTAACCATATAATATTATATCTCTAATATTATTTCTCCACTTAATAAAATAAATCCAATTAATTAAAACACATCTTCATAAATATTCCAAAAAAATAATTTAATTAAATAATTAATTAAATTACAGGCGTTACATGAAACACTCCCAAACTCCCTCAAATCAGAAATTGCCCAAAAACTCCATTATTGCACAGTTTCTGACTTTGAACTTCAAACTTCCTTTTCCCTCGTGCGTTCTTTGGCCTTTTAGTTCCTAAAGCTTCCTTGCATCAAATACAAACCATTTATGTCCCTGTTACATGACTATAACTCCATTTCCACTATCCTCCATAACCAAAAATAGAGCATTGAATTTGGACTTCTCCAGGCCATTTCAGCCACTCTCAACTCAAGCTAAGCATTGCATTAGCTTCCTAGAGACTTAAGGAAGCTAACCTGATCATTGTAGCACATTGAATTAAGCTCAAACTTATTTCACGATTTCCAGTTTTGAGGTATTTTTCTTGAACTTCTATCTTCTCATTTAGGTATTGTTAGGCTTGCATTTGTGAAGATAAAATGTAGACATCATCGCCCTGAAACTATACATGTCCATAGATTTCATTTATGTTGCTTGAGTAGGTATAATTTTGAGTTTGAACCTCTGAAAATATTTAGGTCAGAATTTGGTACTGTTAGAAATTTATGCTCATCTTTGAGAATTAACTTAAGTTATTTACATATTCATAATCGTGAGAAAATTTCTAACAAGTTTGATGTTGGAAGTTTTGTGAATGGATGAGAAATGAATAAATTACAGGTTCTCTGGCTAGAGGTTGAAGATGAAGTTCATTCAGGACTTGATTTATGTTGTATATTTATTGTTTTGTTTATATCAACGAATGTATAGCCACCCCAGTGATAAAGCGTGTGCCTGTTAACCTTTGGGACCTGGGTTCGAGCCCCGGTGGTACCCTTATATTCATTTTTCAACATTTTTCCATCCTTTTTTTTCCAGCTTGCAGCGCATGGGCTTCCCCCCTTTTGGGCTTTTATTTTTGCTGACCTCTAGCCCCTGACTACTTTTGCACCCCTGGCCCATTTTTTTATTTATTATTTCATTTTTCTCATTTTATTTTTATTTTTATTTCATATTTTATTTATTAATTTTATTATTACTATTATTATCATCATTATTTTTTTTACTAATAGAAAAATCCAAAAAAAATATTTTATTTATTACTTACACTTACTTATTTTATTTTCTTATAAAACAAAAAGACTAAAAACATTTTTCTTAATAAATTTAATTCCTTTTTTAATAATTAATATTTAGATAATTAGGTTTAATTATTATGATATTCTCTTGTAAATTAAAATTAACTTAGAATTTAGGTTTCTTTTAACTAATCAATTTCCATATTATTTTCCTTAATTTAAAACATTTCATAAAAAACCCTAAAAAACATTTTTAACTTAATTTCCTTCTTAATTAATTTAGGTTTAAATTTTGTTTATTTTTCATTAATTATTTTCTTAATTAGGTTTAGGTTAAAACCCTTTCATAAAACCAAACAAAAATAATTTCTTTTTCCATTTGCATTTGTACATTTATTCAATATGGTTTAGATAATTAGGTTTAATTTTCTTGCAAATCCCCATTTGTAAATTTGTATACCCCCTCCCCTAATGATGTAATAGCTTAGTATTTTTACTTTCCTCAATTTATCGCTTTATATAAATGCTAGTAAATTAGGATTTGTATGGAAAGACTAAAATCAACAAGTTAGTAAACCCTAATTCAAGATAAACATGCATGTAAATCAAACACACTTGCACACTTACACCCTTAGGGTAATTCCACTTTGTTTCCTTACCAAAATGGTCATGTTATGCATTTGGGGTATCTTAGCAAAAAGCAATAAAAAATACAAGATCATAGTCCCTCGATGACACTATCAAATGTTGCCTTTCAAAATGATCTTAGTCCCTCAAAGAGAATTGCTAAGATATCTCACAACATTGCTATCATGGCTATACGATGACCCACGCCCGTCCCTATACATCCAAAGATAAGGCTTCTTACCAAATCAATGGTAAGATAGCAATATCAAAGGATATGAAGAAATGAAAAAAGACTTTTGAGTAGGTAGATTGTTCCTAGTTGCTTGCTCATTTTCAAATCAAACATCCTTGCTTATTTTCAAAACAAACACCAAACACTTTCAAAACATTTTCCGAACATGAAACATTTTCAAAAGATCAACACTTTGTATACATTCTTACGAACGAGAACTATTACAAAGTTTGCCTAAACGATGGCGCCTTTTCAAAATACTTTCGAAAACCACACAGAGCATATTTTCAAACAAAAGAAAGTGATCTAACAAGCAACTAAGAGCCCATAGATAACTATGGATGAAAAGGGTGCTAATACCTTGCCTTTTCATAATCTACCCCACGAACTCAAGAAATAATCTCAAAGGTACTTCCTGTTCTTTTCAGCCTTTCCTTTTAGATAAAAGAAAAGTCGGTGGCGACACTTGCTAATCATAACATTTGCAATCAAACGCAAAACACCCAATTCAGTTCTCCCACCGTATCACCGAACCGACAACTCTGCTGGGGAAAAACTTAAAAGTGGGGTTACCTTAGGGCTAGATCACCTTTATTTTCTTTCATTGTTTGGATTGTTTGCTTTACACTTTGGTTCCTTGTTTGGGCTTGTTTAAATCCTCTACCCAGACTTGGGATACCTTATAGGTAAGTAGCAATACGTTGTGGAAACTGTACGGGGTATACCGACATGGTCTAAGCAATAGTTACATTAGTGTGACATATTTATGGGTATCGGTAGCCCTTGAGTAGTCAAGTAGAATACATGGCCGCTGAGTGATGTCATGAAGCACTAACTGACTTTTAGAACCTTTACTTGACCAACTTGGCCATTAGGACGTAGTGAGATGTCTGACTTTGGTGCAGTCCAAAGTTGGTAGATACTAGATACTACACTCATTGAGGTTTGGCTTTTTGGGATATTTCGGTCACCGTGAAAGAGGCTTGCGCTGAAACAATGCCCGAGAAGACAGATTAGTGATATTGAGATCCCTTAGAACTCGATTACTATTTCTAGGACAGGTTTTGAGCCAACTAAACTTCAAGAGGGCACTTTCCTATGATACTCCATGCAAGCCTAAACCTAGGAACTTGTTTGTCTTGTTTGTATATGCTTACTTGTACATAACATCATAAACATTATAAAATCATACTCATTCTCACTAAACATCTCAAGGATTATTGGAATTTATCTTTGTTCTATTTTGTAGGACATAACTTCTATCTGCAGAAATACTATTCAAGTCAATCTCGTATGAATTCCTTCTCAACTCAAAGAGCTAGCATCAAGGGTCAATGAGAACTCTTCATTCACCGAAAGACATGGTTGCCTCCTAAACTTGGTTACCTCCAACACTGATGAAGATATGATGAAGTGGATCTTCCAGTTCTTTGATCCTCTACACCATTGATTCACTTTTCTCTATTATCAACTTGTGCCAACTCTAGAATAATTCTCACAACTCTTGAGGAATCCCATTCTCAATCAACTACCTTTCAACGGTACATAAAGAGATCCAACACCTGAAGAGATTGCCCGAGCACTACACTTGCAACAATCTGATATCATACCTAATTGGGAAACAAGGAGTGGTGACAAAGGTATCTTAGCCAAGTTCTTGTTTGAGAAAGCTCAAGATTGTTTGAACTCCTTGGATTTACAAGCTTTTGATGAAATTTTGGCCCTTCTCATCTATAGGCGGCTGCAAAAATCATAAAAATATATTTCTTTTCTCACCTCCACCATCTATTTTCTATACAACATTTTATGGACAAAATATACATATTTTCCAAAGGGGTTCCTACGGAGTACCATAGATATTTAGGGTTCTAATACCTTCCCTTTGCATAACCAACCCCTTACCTTGAATCTTTCCCCCTTTTTTTGGGTTATTCACTCTTTTCCCATTCCCTTGGAAACAATAAAGCGCGGTGGCGATTTTTATTATTTTGACCTGTGTAAGTCTAGTCAATCCAATGGCTTAGTCTTAAACATTTCTACCGCTACAATGATTATTTGAAGTCAAACCCTAAAATTCAAAGGCTTTTCAAGGAGACTAGTAATCTTTCTCAATCATTAAAGGTCTTCCATTCCAAATTAGCCTTAGATTTCTGAAGAGAGCTTGTTAAGGACCCTTTAAAGAGAACCATGGATTTGGAGTCACTCAAAAATATCAAAAAATGAGTAAGATATGGTCCTTGGAAGTCAATAAATCCTAGCTTAGAGAGTGCCAAAAATGACTTGAAACCCTTTTCAACTTTTGATGATTTTTCTTGCATAATTGGATCTTGTCATATGAAGAGAGATTGTTTTTGGTGATAATAAGAATCCATAGCAAAAAGAACCAAATCAAAATGTTGAAAATTTATAGAGTTATGTACTTGTGATCACTAAATCAAGCATTTGCTTAATTAGGTCAAACTTGTTGAACCAACCTTTGAATATTTTGAGCTTTCTGGACAAAACAAAGCATGATGAATAATAATAGGTATTGAAATGATATTGTCTTGAAGCACACTAAAACAAAGGAACTTAAGTCTCAATGGAGCTTGTTGAAGAAGGCATGGAAATAAATACATAAACCTAACTCTTTGGTGAATGCCAAAACCAACCTTGAGGAAAGTTTGACCTAAATAAAATTTAAAGAGTCTTTCAACCATGGAGATTTGATGCCATAAACTCATAATTTAAGCTCTAACTTCTAAGATCCACTTATTAACCATCTGCTTGAGAATCAATCCTCAAAACCCTAGTTGATAAGATGAGAGAGATGCACTTGATTTCTCACCTATAATGCAAAAAGTGTAAAGAGAAAGCATACATATTTTGAATTTTGGTTAAGGGTTAGTAAACATAAAACACACATATGCATACATAACTCAAGGTGCTTGGGGACCCCTTTAAGGCAAACCCAAATATAGAAGAGGGTAGAAGTTACAACCAAGCCCTAATGTGTGATCTTGATGTATTGATGATATGAGATGATGAGAGATCTTAGAGGAAAAAATTAGGGTATAATAGCTGCCTTTATTTAAGTATCTTTTATCCGGAGATGTGAAGGTTAAAATATTCGTCTCGATGCAATTGAAGATAGTTAAATATAAAACAAGCCCTATGTTTGGCCCTAATATGCCATGCAATGCCTATGATTGTGCATGCAAATAGACAACTCCAAAGGTGACACAGGACACCATTGGGGTACGAGATATAAAACAAAGGATCAGAAAGAATGTTTGACTAGGAAAATAAATCCATGGTGTAGAAACACGACTTTGGGAAAAGTGGTTCAACCGGGGAAAGAAACTCAACTCCATTAGAGGAAACTCAACTCCACTGGGGAAAAGTAATCTCAACTCTACTGGGGTAAATCCCAAAGAGGAGACAAAGCATCACTGTTGTACCCAAAAATTTGCCCTCTCATTTCTCAAGGCATTTCTCAGAAGGATTCTCAAAATTCAAGCTTGCACAAGTTCAATTGGATTTTCCAGCATCAAGTTAAAGAGGAAACTGTTAATAAGGGCAAAGCAGATAAAAATAATCTTTTTGACAAAATTGGAGAAATAAGTTTACTTCGATTTACAAGGCTTCGATTGGACTTTAGTCTCTTCCAAGACTGCTTCAGTTGGACTATAGTCTCCTTCACGCCTCCTTAGATCCACCCTTTGTGCCTCTTTCGATCCATCCTTTGTGTCTCCTTCGATCCATAAAGCAATGACCTCCTGCATGCAAGCTTCGATTGCACCATTGGCCTCACATGGTTCACAAATGCAATGTTGGCCTGCATGCCTGTTTCGATTAGACATCTGATGCCTACATGCCTGTGTTGATTGGATAAATAATTCTCTCCATGCTTGCTTTGATTCAAAGTAATGGCTAGCTGCATACAACCTTCGATTGAGTAATAGCTTCCTTCTTGCATTCTTCAAAGCAAGAGGCTCCCATCAGGCCAGCAGGCACAAGGCAAAAAGCCTTTGGTAGCCTCCTTCAATTCAAAGAGGAAAATCCTCATGTTGATGTCCTTCGATTTAGAAATTGGTGGCTTCCTACTAGCCTCCTTCGCTTCAGAAGGCAAGTGCCTTCTTTATACTTGCTCCCTATTC
This sequence comes from Vicia faba, assembly GCA_948472305.1. Lineage (NCBI taxonomy): Eukaryota > Viridiplantae > Streptophyta > Magnoliopsida > Fabales > Fabaceae > Vicia > Vicia faba. The sequence goes on along the minus strand of OX451741.1, from coordinate 1,327,031,541 downwards.
ACAAGGCAAGGCTCTTCTTCAGGCCAGCAGGCACAAGGAAATAGCCTCCTACAGCTTCCTTTCGATTCAGAAGCCATTTTCCCCTTGCATGCTTCCTCCAATTCACAAAATCTAGGATTCCCTTTAGGCCAATATGCACAAGGAAAAAGCTTCCCCACGACTATCATTCACAAGGAAATGTCGTCCACAAAGCATTGGCCATTTTTCACACTAGCTTCGAATGGGCAATATTTCCTTTGGAAACAGTCTGTTTCAATCACACATAATTCCTACACTATGGCATACAATGGGTGTCCCATTAGAAAGACATGTCTTGGTGGCCCATTCGAAGAATTGCAAATGGTGCACACAAATGATGCATATGGTCCAATCGAAGGACACATATTTGGCCCTTTCAAAAGATACACATATGACCCATTTGAAAGACACTTATTGGGTGAAAATCAAATAATATTGTTTGAAGAAGAATCTGGTCGAAGGTTAGACGTAGGTGGTCAAAACTAAAGGTTGAGATATCAAAAGATGCTTGCTGCCAAGTTTAGACCTGATACACTGACCATAATGCTCCAAAACTGCTGCACAACAGTCCTGCAATACTTCCCCTATTCTTGCACCAATATGGTATACAAATACCGACCCTCAAAAGCTATGAAGACAGTATACTCAATTGTTCAATTTTTTTTTGTTTTCCCTCCTAAACCTCAGCCAACTTCGCCTATAAATAAGAGGCTCCATAACATGTCTAAGGGGCTGGACAACACATCCAAAGGCTTTTGGTAGTTGGGAAAAACTTTGATTGTGTGAGAATTATCAAACACTTAACACATTATCATACCCATATTCAAAAGACCATACCTTTTTTTCTGACCCTTTTGGATCCAACACTAGAAACACAACATTTGTTTCTTTTCCCTTTCAAATCGAGGAACAACCCCACACTTTGTTTTTATTTTGAATCCAGTAGAAAGAACACAACACCTGTTCTTCTCCTTTGAATCCAGAAATAACAAACACAACCCCACTCCTCTTGACTTTAGAACCCAGTAAAAGAAATACCACACCTGTTTCTTTCCTTTGAATCCAGGAGTATCTAGTCCAATCACTCAAGGTCAAACACACGCATCCCAGCTTCAAGCAAGGTAAGTCACTCTGACCTTAAACTTTTCGTTTTAAGCATGTACATAACATTTGTTTCCTTTTTGTTTCCACCTTTTCAGTTTGTTTTCATTGCTAACCTTTTGGTTTTATTTCTTGGTTTATCAAACGTTTTTAAGAACTAACCTGACCATGAGACAATACTAGCATGGCCTCAGGCCATGTTCAATTAAAATCCCAAACGAAGGAAAACATGAGGAAGAAGGTGTGAATCGAAGCTTTAGGATTCACCCCTGGATGCTTCACAGTTGTAAGCAGAACAAAGAGTATGGCCTTAGGTTTCGCCATACACTGACTTCCGGGCCATTCGAAGGAAGCAGAAAGACATAATTGAAAGCTACCCACACACTGACTTCCAGGCCATTCGAAGGAAGCAGAAAATGATGTAATCGAAGGATCCATTCACATTGACTTCCAGGTCCCATTTGAAAGAAATAGGAAAGGGATGAAATTGAAAGGCGTGTCCTTACAACTTCCAGGCCAAATCGAAAGAATCCAGGAAGAGCACAATCGAAAGGTTTTGATGCCTAAATCGAAAAGCTTGTCTTCCCTTCTTTATTTTGTTTTGTCTTTACATTTTCTTACTATTCAATATGGTTGTAAATAGTGTAGGATATTTATTTTCTGCATTTTTATTGCTTTATACAAATGTTAGTAATTAGGATGTATGGCAAGATAAAACCAACAAGTAGACAACCCCAAAATCAAAAGACTAAATGCATGCAATCCAGCACACTATTCACACATGCACCTCTAGGGTAATCCCACTTGTTGCCTCGGAAAAATAGTCATGTCCCTCAAATATGGGCATTTTAGCAAAGACCTTTGATAAAATATCTTAGTCCCTCGATGACCCTCGATATTGCCTTCGGTAAATGATCTAGTCCCTAAAATGACATTGCTAAAACATCTCATAGGTTTCTTTCTATGACTATACAAACGACCCACGCCCGTCCCTTCACATCCAATGATGGGGCTTCTTACCAAATCAATGGTGAGATAGAAACATCTAAAGGAGAAGGAATAGAACATAGACTTTTTGAGTAGGTAGGATGCTCATAGTTGCTCGATTGCTCACAACAAAAACATTTTTCTACACCAACACTTTCATTGGAAACATTTTTAAAAGACAAAGCTCTTTGTACGCATTCTTATAGAGATGAGAATCATTACAAAGACACTTTTCAAAATCACTTTCAAAAACACATTCCACAAACACCTCTTTTTGAACTATTTTCAAAACCAACACTTTGTATGCATTCTTATAGAAACGAGAATCATTACAAAGACGTTTTCAAAATACTTTTAAACCCATACCACAAGCACGTTTCTAAACAAAAGCAAGTGATCTAGAAAGCAACTAAGAGCCCGTAGATAACTACGGATGAAAAGGGTGTTAATACCTTCCCTTTTCATAACCTACCCCCCGAACTCAAGAAATAATATCGAAAGGTCTTTCCTGTTCTTTTCACCCTTTCCTTATTGGATAAAAGAAAAGTCGGTGGCAAATCTTGCTATCCGCAACAATTGCGATCAAATGCAAAACACCCAAGTTAGTTATCCCACCATGTTACAATCACTAACTCAATAAGTGAGGAAAAGGCAATGGATAATAGCGATCATCAAATAACTGTGAACTACTGACTCAATAGATAAAGTTAGAAAAATAGAATAATACCGACTTTATTGAAGGTAGGATTTGTATCGATAATGACAAGTTCTCCCAAATCTGGTGTTTCTCCTAGAACGGGTCTCAATTTCTTATTTAACTAAGGCATCTCACCTGGAAAGGGTAAATATAGAAGATGTCTCAAATAAAGAGACTGCCTCTTGTAATGATTTCACAAAAAAATTCTCTGTGAGAATTTTCGAAAAGATTCCATTTGATGGAGAATCAAATAAACCTCCCCTCGATCCAGACCATAAGCCACGAACTGGTCTCAGTTTCTTCTTTAACCAAGATGTTTCACCTGGAAAGGGTAATATATAAGCTATCTCAAATAAAGAGACTACCACTTGTAAAGATTTCACAACGAACTGTCTCTATCATATTGAAATGACTTGCCATCCATTGGAGTCATTTTACAACGAACTGTCTTTATCATATTGAAAAGACTTGCCATCCATTGGAGTCATTTCACAATGAACTATCTCTATTGTTGTACCCCAAAATTTTCCCTCTCATGTTTTCCAAGATTTTTTCTTATATGGGTGGTTACAAGCACTTGATTAAAGAAAAATGAAAATTTTGAAGATGAACAAGGTATCTTTCGATTGGCATCTTGATAGACTTCGATTGAGCACCTAAACCTCCTTCAAGCTTGCTTCAAATATCCAAGCTTCAATTGAATCCTTATCCTTTTGCTTGTTTGTTGTATACAAGTTTCAATTGGGCATGTGTTTCCTTTGAAACAACCTCCTTCGATTCAAAAGGGAAGGGCCTCCTGTTGGTGCTCCTTCGATTCAGAAGTTAGTAGCTTCCTACTGGTATCTTTTGATTCATAGGGCATTGGCTTCTTACTGGTTTCTTTCAATTCAGAAGGTGTTGGCAATGACCTCCTACAACTTTCCTTTGATTCATAAGACAAGTGCATTCTCTACGCTTACCTTCAATTCACAAGGCAAGAACTTCCTTCATGCCAGCAGGCACAAAGCAATGGCCTCCTACATACGTCCTTCGACTGCACCATTGGCTTTACATGCTTGCTTGATTCATAATGTAATGGTTACCTGCATGTCTGCTTCGATTAAGCAAGGGCCTCTGCAAGTTTGTCTTGATGACTACCTGCATGCAAGCTTGATTCCTGCTTCGACTGGGAAGCATCTCCCTTGGAAGAAAGGCAACATGCATAGGATTTACTTTGTTGGCCCATTCGGAGGAATGAAAAGTGATGCATAGAAGTGATGCGTGTGGTCCCTTCAAAAGAGCACACACATTGGTTCAAAACGAAGGATACACATATTGCTAGCCAAAATGAAGAGAGATACGCAAAGATGCTGGTTGGCCCAAAATCCCACATATTTCCATACTCAAGTTTCCTGCACAAGCATTCTGAAGAAAGCTTCAATTAGCCTGGAAAGAGTTTTTTGTTGGGGCTAGATGAGTAGGGGCTCAATCAAAGAGGCCCCGATGATGATATTTGAGCCATTCGAAGGACACACCTTGGTGGCCCATTCGAAGAGGGAACACGGCATACATATGAAAGACACTCAAAAAGTCCATTCGAAGGAGGCAACCAAAGGCCCATTCGAAAGGTACACAAAAGGTCCCTCTGAAGGAGGCAACCAAAGGCTCATTCGAAAGGTACACAAAAAGTCCCTTCGAAGGAGGAAACCAAAGGCCCATTTGAAGGATATACAAGAGGTCCAATTGAATGGCAGGGACTGAAGGTATTCAAAATTAATTTATGTCCACATTCATTCAAGTTCAAAAAGAGACAAGAGTTCTTTGTCTTTTTCCAAAATTCAAAGTCTCATTCATGGCCTTATATTACATGTTAGTGGATGTTTATTCTTTTGTCCTCTTGTCCCCTCCATCCCCTCTATATAAGAAACACACTAGCAAACTTCAGGGGGAACAAAAAAAAAGAGATGAGTACACATACATACATACACGCTGCCTCATAATATCATACCAAACTTGCCTCTTTCCTTTCGAATCCAAGGGCATCCAGCAACTCTAGTCCCCCACACAAGTTCCAGTTTCAAGCAAGGTAAGTCTCCTTGACCTTGCATCTTTCGTTTCAGCATAGCATGTAAATAGCCTTTACTTAATTTTCGTTTCAGCATAATGTAGATAGCCTCTTAGTTATGTTCTTTTGTTTCTGCCCTCTTGTTTTGTTTGCTTTTCTTGTTGGAACTAACTTGTACAGATTTAAATGAAAGACAAAAAGAGTATGAACAAAGGATATGCACTTATGCTGCTCCACAGGTCCATGTTACTTCATATTCTTAATCAAAAGAAATAGAGAAGGTTAAAATTGAAGGTTGCCCATACCACTCCCTGGCTCAATCGAAAGAGGTGGGAAAAGGTGTAAATCAAAGCTTGCTCAAGTCAACTCTTAAGCCCAATCGAAAGAAGGCCAAAGGAGGATTAATTGAAGGAGTCCTTCCTCTGGATCGAAAAAAGCCTCTACATCACTTTCTTATTTTCTTTTGGTTTTTTACTTATTTCTTTTATTTCCTTGCCTCATTGTTTTATTAACATTAAAATCAAAATCACAAAAAATATTAAGTGAATATTTTTTTTATTAAACTAATTTTGTAAACAAATTAATTAATTATTTTAACCTTTTATTGAAATGAAAATTAAATATACTTAAGTTTTATTTTCTTTTATAAATAAAAACAAAACAAAAAGATTTCCTCTTACCTTAGGATTTTTAGACGTTATTCTCAATTCGCGCGCATTTATTTACTTTTGCATTTTTCATCTTATTGTAACTACTTCTCAGTTTGTTATAGTAACTAAGACTTTACTTTTCGCATTTCTATAATGTACCTCTCACAAATCCATGTAATAGCATAGGATTTACATTCCCGTACTTTACATTTCTACACTTTAAATTCATGTATATATATTAACTTCTAGTAACTAGGATTACATGACAAGACTAATAACAAAACGCTAGAAAACTTAACACAAGACTAAAATAACTGAACATAACACACCATGCACATATTCACCTCTAGGGTACCCCACTTCGGTTGCCTTCGGAAAACTGTCACAATTCTCGAAGCGTGAGAAGTTTTAGTGGTTGTCCTCTAGTTTGAAATATCAAAAGTCCCTCGATGACCCTCTCGACGTTTCCTTGGTTAAAAGTGATCTTAGAAACTTTAGGGCAGTTATTAAAATTTCTTGCCAAGTGTAACACTCTGAGATAACTTACTTGGGTGTTTTGTGTTTGATCGCATTTGTTTCGGATAGCAAGAGTCATCACTGACTTTTCTTTTATCCAATAAAGAAAGGTTGAAAAGAACAAGAAAGACCTTTTGAGATTTATTTCTTGAGTTCGGGGGGTAGGTTATGAAAAGGGAAGGTGTTAGCACCCTTTTCATCCGTAGTTATCTGCGCGCTCTTAGTTGCTTGCTAGATCACTTACTTTTGTTTGAAAGTGTGCTTGTGGTGTGGATTTTGAAAGTATCTTGCAAAGTGTTCTTTGTAATGGCTCTCATTTCTATAAAAACGCGTACAAAGTGTTGTTTGGAAAAATAGTTCAAAAAGTGTTTGTGGAATGTGTTTTTGAAAGTGATTTTGAAAAGGTGTCTTTGTAATGGTTCTCGTTTCTATAAGAATGCGTACAAAGTGTTTGTCTTTTGAAAATGTATCAAAGTGAGAGCGTTGGTGTATAAAATGTTTTTGTTGTGAGCAAGCGAGAAACTAGGAGCAACCTACCTACTAAAAAAGGTCTTAATATTCTTTTCCTCATCCTTTAGATGTTTCTATCTTACCATTGATTTGGTAAGAAGCACCATCGTTGGATGTGAAGGGACGGGCGTGAGACATTTGTATAGTCATAGAAGGCAACCTATGTGACGTTTTAGCAATTTCATTTAGGGACTAGATCATTTACCGAAGGAAACATTGAGGGTCATCGAGGGAGTATGATCTTTTATCGAGGGTCTTTGCTAAAACGCCAATATTCGAGGGACATGACTATTTTTCTGAGGCAACAAGTGGAATTATCTTAAGGGTGCATGTGTGTGAGTAGTGTGTTTGATTACATGTATTTTGTCCTTTGAATTTTTGGTTATCTACTTGTTCTTTTTATCTTGCCATATATCCTAGTTACTAGCATTTATACAAAAATAATATAATGCAAGATAAAATCCTACACTATTACAACCATATCGAAGTGCATGAAAATATAAATGCAAAAAAATGTTTTTTCGATTAAGGTAGTAAGGCCCTTTGATTCTGCATTCTCTGGCCTCCTTCGATTTGGGTTATGAAGTCAGTGGAGTCATGCCCTTCGATTTGCTTTTCCGTCTCCTTCGACTGAGGGTTGGAATCAGGGTAGTCACGCCTTTCGTCTGGGCCTGGAAGTTAACATAGTTCTACCTTTCGCTTGAGTCTTGGGGATGGAAAAGTCTGTCCTTCATTTGAGGCCTAGAGACAACAAGGTTTTGGCCTTCATTTGAGGCCTAGGAGCAACAAAGCTCATGCTTCGCCATAAACTCCCGGTTGATTCTTTGTAAGCATATTGGGCCATCAGATTATGATTCGAAAGGCTTGTGCAACTAACCAATTGAAGGTTACAACAAACCTGTCTTAAGGTCTAAAAATGTAATATCCAAACATAACTACAATCCAGGGGTTAGCATGAAAACTAATGGGTCTCAAAGTCCAAAGCATAACTAAACTAAAGTTGAGTTTTCAACATATAGGCAGTCAAAATCGAAAGCTAAAACATGGTCTAGAAATGTTTACATTTTTCATTAATGGCATATGCACATGATATTAAAATAGAATAGACTTTAGTTTGAAAGAAAACTTACCTCTTGAAGTCCTTAAATCTAAGGGAGATGTAAGTGCTTTCTTTGATGGAAAATGGGAGTTCGTTGGGACCTTCCTGAGGCTAGTCCAGTTGCTACTTTGTGAAAGAAGTGACTGGGTTGAAAGAGGTTGTGTGAGTGGATCAAAGGCTTTTTTATATCAAGTGATGGGGTAACTCAAAGGGTTACTGTATGGTAGCTGAGGGAGTGGGTCGAAGGGTAGTTTGATGGTCACTTGGAGGGTCAATCGAAGGTTTTTTCCTTAGTGTATAGAAGTGTTTGAAAAAGAATGTTGGGAAGTGTTTGAGAATTTCTGAGAATTTTCATAAGTGCTTTCTTGCAATCCTTTTGGCGCCCTTAACATGTGTGGTGTTGCCTCCTATTTATAGATGACTTTGGCTGATACTTTGTGAGAGAAAACAAAATATTCAAACAAAAAGGGTATGTTGTATTTGTAGCTTTTGAGGGACAATGTTTTATTGCCATTTTTGTGCAAGGAATAAGGCAGCATTGCAGGACTGCTGTGAAGTAGTTTTGGAGTTTTATGGCCAGTGTATCAGGCATGATCCTGGAAGCGCATGGGACTTGGTCAACAAGTACCTTTGGAATATCAACCTTTTGTCTTGACCCTCCTGCCTTGTGACCTTATGAAAATATGTTCAAACGAAAGCTTGTAAAAGGGGAGCCACATTCCCAAACAAATGGCATGACTAAAGACTTGTGCTGAAGGATTCACACCCCAAAACGAAAGAAGCTGGCAAGGGATGAAAGGCTCAATCGAAGCTTGCAATACTGGGAAAGTCATTGCCCCAAACGAAGAAGGCCTGCAAGGTAAAAAAGGTGTGATCGAAAAGGACAAAAGGGAGGCTTTGGCCTCCTGAATCGGAGGACATCATCAGGAGGCTTTTTTCCTTGTGAATTGAAGCTGTTTGATGGGAAGTGCTTCCCTGTCGAAGCTTGTAACAAATTGCTTCAAAGGGGACTTCGGCCTTGTGCATGTCATTATGGTAGGAAATTCTGCCTTGTATGTCTTGGCTAACGCGCAGGGAAGATGCTATGTGGCCAAACGAAAGATTTTTACAAACATTCAAGCGAAGTCTAGCGCTAACAGGAAATGATCTTAGCCAAACGAGTCCAATGCCTCAATCGAAGAATGAAATGAACTTTCCCCAAAGGAATCCAGTGCCCAAATGAAAGATGCAACCACTACCAAAGTGTCCAATCGAAGGATGCCAAAATCGAAAGGAACTTTCTTTTCTTTTAATTTTTTCAAAAGGAGCATTTTCCTTTGTTTTGTCCTTTTTTAGCAATTTCTTCCTTAATCTTAATGCCGAAAAATCCAAATATATTTGTGTAAGCTTGGATTTTGGGAGTCCTTTGTGAGAACTGTCTTGAGGAATGAGAGGGAAAATTTTGGGGTACAACAGCTGCCCCTGTTCAATCTTCTTAAACCTGAAGAGTTAGATTGGCGAATCTGTCATTCGTGACTTGAAGGTGGAAGATGATTGAACACTAGAATGCCCAGAAATTTGAAGTTGACATTGTGGTTGAGGTGTGAGGAATGGGGTTAAAGATTCCATTGGAAAAAAATGGAGAGCTGGCGGAGATGGGCTTATAGATGCCATCTAAAGGTGATTGTTGATAGAGATTAGACTAAGTCTAAGCTTGACTTTAACTGGGAAAAGAATTAGAATAAATCTTTGGTAGATTTAAAACTGAACCTAGCAGGAGTCATGAATAATCTTTAACTAGAAAGAATCAAAATAAATATTTGGTCGATTTAAAACTGAACCAGGGAAAACATCTACTAGGCAAGCATCATGATAAATCATTGAGAGATTTAAACTAAAACAGCAGAGGTCTAGAAAAAGAATCAGAATAAATCTTGGAGAGACTTATCTGAACCAAAGAAAATGTCTACGGGAAAGAATCGGGATAAACCGTTGAGAGATCTAAATTGAACCAACAGAGGTATGGAAAAGAATCAGAATAAATCTCAGAGAGATTTATCTAATCCAGAGAAAGTGTCTACAGGAGAGACCGGGATAAACCGTTGAGAGATTTAAACTGAACCAGTAGAGGTCTGGAAAAGAAACAAAATAAATCTTGGAGCGATTTATCTGAACTAGAGAAAATGTCTACAGGAGAGAATCAGGATAAACCATTGAGAGATTTAAACTGAAACAGTAGAGGTCTGGAAAAGAATCAGAATAAATCTTGGAGCGATTTATCTGAACCAGAGAAAGTGTTTGCAAGAAAGAATCAGGATAAACCGTTGAAAGATTTAAACTGAACCAGCAGAGGTCTGGAAGAAGAATCAGAATAAATCTTAGAGCGACTTATCTGAACTAGAGAGAGTGTCTACAAGAGAGAATCAGGATAAACCATTGAGGGATTTAAACTGAACCAGTAGAGGTCTGGAAGTAATTGTCATGTAAATAGTCACCCTGTCCTATTTCGGGAATTGATCTACAATTGATTTGTTCACATATAATTATCCTGTCTTGTCGAAAATTTATTTATGATTATTTTCTGTTGATTGATCCTTCCTGAAAAGGTGAAGAGTTAATTGTATGCAATGCCATGATGTATGAAATGCATGGCATAATGATGTTTCTAAAAAATAAATGAGGTTGCGCTATATGCATTTGTGTTGTCGATGTTATGATGTATGAATGTAGTGTATGGACATATTAGTTGTTCAGCTGCAATGTTGCTGGACTGGGGAAAATAAATCCCTGACTGCTGCTTTGAATGAGGAGTGTAAGTCTTCTACTTTGTTGAAGTTGAAGCATTGATAAATGGGCTTCCATCATTAGATAAGTAAACTATATTAGGGAAGGGAAACGTCGTGCATTGCTTGTGGACTTGGTGAAATCCTACTGGGGAATTCCCGAGCAGCTGGGTGACTTTTGTTGCACCCCAAAATTTACCCTCTTGATTTAGGCTTATGTTTCATAATGAATATCATATTGCATTGCATTCATACATTGTGATGGGATCAAAATACTTTGGTTATCAAGTCTTCCTCAAGCTTTGAAGGTTGATTGCATTGACAAGCTACTCAAATAGAACCTTATCATCTAAACCTCTATATCTTTCAAGCTCAAAAGTTATTGCATATCTCAAGGTATCTTATCCATCTCTTTGGATCATTAGAGGATTGAAGTTTGTGATTGATTATAAGAAGAATCACTCTTTTGATTCAACAGTCAAAATTAGGGTTTTGCTTGATCAAGGCTACTGATTAATGTACAAGTCTTGATTTGGAAGCTACAACATCTCAGTGGTATTTGAATAGTCTTTTTGCAAGAAATTGGTCAAGATGCCAAGAGGATTTGAAATTTTAGAGATGATTCATCAGTCTCCTAAGGTGTTAACCAAAACTAGGGTTTTGGATTTTATCAATATTGCTTGAATATTTTAAAGTGAAACTTTGTACATGGCCTCTATATATTTGGGAGATAGTATGTTTGAAGTTTTGACCATCAATTTTGAAGAGAAGTGGACCAATTAATTCAAAGGGGAAAATGGTCATTTTGGTCAAAATCAGTCAAAGTCAAGGTTGACCAAGTTAACTTTTGGTCAACCATCAATTCAAGGGTGTACTTTTCATATTTCAAGTCCATTTTGATCATTGGATCAAAAAGATTGAGGTTTGGGTTGAAACTTGTTCATGAAGAAACCCTAAAAGTTTCTAATTTTGGAAAATGAGGACTTAACTTCAAAAATTCATATTTTATTCACCTTTGATCAAAAAAATGCAAATGAAATATGGTTGGAAAGATACGAGGGTGATCTTTCATCTCCTTTTGGTCTCTTGTCCAAATTGGCAAAGAGTCAAGAGTTATGGTCTTTGGAAGTTCATGCCTCAAGTTAAAATTATAGGTCATTTTTCAAAATTAATGAATTTCATGTCACATTTTGAGGACCTTAATGGAATCAATTGAAAAAACTCAAAAATAATGGATTGTATATCTTTTCAATACCTTTCCAAATTGTACTCATTTGTGTCCAAATACAAAAGTATGGGAAAGTTATGGTCTTTTGAATTTCATGCCATTTTATTGAACTTTAGCCATGCAAGCAAAATGCCAAAACTTGAGAACTTCATTTTCAGCCATTCTCTTCACTTCTAATCAGGCCCATGACACATTTGTGACCTATGGAAGCCCTTGATGCCAGCCATTTCGTGCCCATGTGATTGTTGTACTTGCTTGAGGCCAAAATTTGAAAACTTACCCAAAATTGCAAAAACTCCAATACTTTTTGATCATGTGGAATCAAGGGCCAAGATTTTAAGGATGATTTTCTGAAGTAATTTGGCCCACAAAATGCATAAAAGGCTAAAGAATGCACGAGAAAATGACCTGATCCTATGCACACCTCATTTTCTGCACAAACTTCCAATCCTGTCCACCAACGGTATTAAGCTTGCATTTCCACCCCTACCCTCCTCTACTCACTCTATATAATGAGTAGCGAGGCTCATTTGATGGGAGAGAGGCCTCTATTACAAGAAATACAAATCTGAGTTCAACTTCCTTTCTCTGCATTTTTTCTTCGAATCCCTTAATTCCTTGGTCATTTCTTCAATTTCTTCGCAGAGACACATTCAGTGGAGCAAGAGGATCAAGTTGGAACCATTGATTTGCTTCTGGAGTGAGGGAACTGTGCATTCAGATTTTGATTTGAGGTAAGCTCACTCAACTTTGATTCATGATATATAGCTGTTTATTACTGAATTTGAGTATGGATACTTGCTTGTTGATGTTATGTGAACAATTCTGAAACTGTTTGAGGTTTTGGTCTGGCATATTATGCTTGTTTAAGATCTCTGCAACTCTAATTTTCAATGAGTTTTTGGTGATTTCATGCTGAGATTTCTAGATCCATGGCTGTCCATTTAATGTGACTTGAATTGTGTTTAATTCCTTGCCATGTTAGCTTTGATTTGCACTTGATTTGATGAAAAATGGTTGAGAAACGAGTTTGTTTGGAGGGACTGAAGTTGGGGTGCAAAACTAACGGGCGCGCGTGTTTTCTGGTTTGGTTGGAGGTTAGGGATAATGAGGTGTCATCATATGAACGGTCCATTTGAATTTTTGAATATTAATTTATATTTTGATTTCAATTGATTTTCCTGATTTCTGTTTCTTGATCAAAACAATTTAAAAAATTATGAAAAAATGATCACAAGTCCAAAATAAATTCTACTATCTTGTGTAATTTTATTGGAATTTTTAAAAATGTTTTGATTGGTTTAAAATTTCATAAGTTTAATTAATTGTTTGTTTAATGATTATTTTTAATTTAATAGCTCTTTTGATCTAAAAATTCCACAAAAATTATCTTTGACTAATAAAATAATTTAGAAATTGATTCTGATCTTGGTTTAGCATTTTTCCTATTTTTTATTAGAAATTTAATTTGAGAAGTTTATTTGAAATGTTTGCTTCATAATTTTTGTTTTAATATTTCCTTTAATTCAAAAATCCTCAAAAAATCATATAAGTTTGATTTTAATCATAGTATCTGAATATAATTTTATTTTGACCTTTTTATGACTTTTGGATAGGGTTTGCATTTTTGTCATTAAATAATAGTTTAATTGTTTAATTGTTTGTTTGATTTTATTTTAATATTTACTTTAATTCAAAAATTCCATAAAAAATCATGGATGCTGGTTTTTAATTCTAATATTTGAATATAATTTTGGTTAGATATTTTTATGACTTTTGATTGGAATTTTATTTTGAGATGTGAATTTTTGTTTAAATTGTTTAAAGGTTTGAATTTTGATTTATTTTTGACTTTTCTTTAATTCTAAAAATTTGAAAAAAAATGTTCTCTGATCTTTCGAGTTTTCTTTATTTTTGTATGATTTTAGTTTGATTTTTTTAGAATTGGAACTTGATTAATCAATAATTGAGTTCATTTTCTAAATAATTAGGGTTTTGCTAATTCCCTTGTTTGTTTTGATTCCAAAAAGTAAATGGCCTTGAGTTTCAATTCAATTTGGTTCTTGTTTAAGGTTCATAGATGGATTGAGGTCCTTAAAAAGATTTTTCTTGAATTAATTGATAAGGTTTAGTATTTCCCACAAAATATTTTGAAAACTTGTCTAGTTTGGTGGTTTTTGCCAACTAGTTTTGATATTTGAAGTTTGATTGATCCTTTCCTCGTCCATCCATGAACTTAAAACATTTTTTCTGACTCTTTTACATCTCAAGGATGCTAAGAAAGTTTTTGTTTGAATTATGGAAGCCCTTTTCTTTTTTTGATGTATTTTTGAAGTGAAGGTACCCAATTAATGTTGCATATCTTGTTGCAATTTGCTTAATGGCCATTGAACTTGAGTGAGGCCTATAATTGGACACCTAATGATCATTTAGGTTCTTTTTATCCATATAAACTCAAGTCATTACACTTAATTCCCCATGTTTGAATGATTGAACCTTTTTGATGCATGTTTTATGACTTTTTGCTTTCTTGTTGATTTTTACTTTGAAACTTGAGCTTTCAATCTGAGTTTGAGGTCATTAAATGGCCAATGATAAAATTAAGGGAAATGACACTTCAATGATAGTATCATGAGGACTTGAGAGTAATTGATCCCTATTACTTTAGTTATTTCTAATCATGAATGGAGTTTGGCTTCTTTCTTTTATCCTTGTTGAATTTTTGAGGCATTTTGAATGCACTTGTGCAACATGTTTTAGAATTAACACTTTAACCTTTTCATCATGTCCTAATAATGTTTTGGAAGCTTTAATTCAAGTCTTTGATTTTAACAAACTCTTTAATTTTGTCCTTGTTTGACTTTCTTCCATGGTTAGCTTGAGATCAAAGTCTTTGATGCATTGTGTGGGATTCCTCTTCTATTATGCTTATGAGTTGTGGTGAAGTAATTGAGTATGATGGAATTGTGGTTGATACTGACCTTCATGGTATTTGATTGTATTCTTCTCAAGCTCCCATGATCCTTGATTGATATTCAATTGTCAATTCAATATGGTGATAGAAAGGAGCAACATTCCTCTAACTTTTGACCAAAGTGTGCATATGCCTGTTTCTTTTTGTCTATCATATCTAATGTTTTGATATTTTCTATCATGTTTTATCACTTCATTATGGTGTCATTATCCATCCCTTATGAGAGTCATCATTCTATTTATGGGAATACTAACTTGGCTGTTGAATACGCGAGGTACTCTGAGAAAAGTTTTCCATTTTTGACTTGAGGCTACTGTGTTTCACTTTATTTGTGGAACAAAATTTATTATATTGGTACTACTCTTGTGCTTGACATATTTGATAGTCTATGCAGGATGTATATATGTGATTATGAATGCTATACATTGCCCATGGGATCTTTTCATATCTGAAAATCTCAATACTTACATCCTGATGGCGTAATTTCTGACTTGATTTGTCTGCTGATGCTAGCTTGCTTGAAGTTATCTGGGTTTCTTTTATTCTTGCTCAGTTGCTACGGATATTTATATGTTTGGTATTTCACTATTTCCTTTCTTCTATTTTCATTTTGTATAGTTCTATGTTGCATGATGGGACCTCTGTTGCTGATATATGTTAGGAGGCCCTCTGTTTTGTTTGATACATGTGTTTTGTTTGTGTTTGTTTCTTTAAACTATTGATCGATGAGTCACTCAATTTAGAAATTGAGATCACGACTTCGCTCTCAGTGCATGTTCCCTATAGGATGTTTATTGTTTTTTTTCTTTAATCGTTGATCGATGAGTCACTCAATTTAGAAATTGAGATCACGACTTCGCTCGCAGTGCATGTTCCCTATAGGATATTTTTTGTTTTTCTTTATTTAATTGTTGATGGATGAGTCACTCAATTTAGAAATTGAGATCACGACTTCGCTCTCATTGCCTGTTCCCTATAGGATAAGTTTTGTTAAGTTTCCTTTGACATGTTGATTAAGGTAGGGATCCATGTATGCTAGCATAGGTTAGGAATTTCCTTTATCCTCAACCTTAGGGTCGATCATTGTATGATAACACTAGGGATAGTGCTAGGCTAGTTTCCCTTAGCTATTTTTCCTTCCTTTGCATTTTGCATCTTAAAACAAAAATTGTTTTCTTGGCAAATCGTAAAACACCTCTAATAAACTCAAACCCTTCTTCAAGGTAAAAGATATAAATCAACGTTATTTTTTTGTGCGCCTCTTGGCTTTGTTTTTAAACCTGGTTTATTGATGTTTCGCCATCTTTGCCATGATACCTTTTTATCTTATAGCCGATGTTTCACCATCGCACATTTGTTTGAAGTCGATGTTTCGCCATCACACATGTTTGTTATCCTACTTTGATTCTCAATATCATTGTTAGGTGTGGTGTTTTATCATTTGATGTTTCGCCATCTTTGCCATTATACGTTTTTATCTTATAGCCGATGTCTCGCCATCGCACATTTGTTTGAAGCCGATGTTTCGCCATCGCACATGTTTGTTATCCTACTTTGATTCTCAATATCATTGTTAGGTGTGATGTTTTGTCAGCCGGTTTATGGATGTTTCTCCATCTTTGCCATGATACCTTTTTATCTTATAGCCGATGTTTCGCCATCTAACATTTGTTTGAAGCCGATGTTTCGCCATCGCACATGTTTGTTATCCTACTTTGATCCTCAATATCATTGGTAGGTGTGATGTTTTGTCAGCCGGTTTATGGATGTTTCACCATCTTTTCCATGATATCTCGTTATCTTTTAGTTGATGCTTTGCCATCGCATACTTGTTTGAAGGCGGTGTTTCACCATCACACATGTTGGTTATCCTACTTTGACTCTCAATATCATTGTTAGGTGTGATGTTTTATCATTTGGTGTTTCACTATCTTTGACATGCTACTTTGTTATTATTTAGCCGATGTTTCACCATATCAATTGTTTGTTGTTTTATTCGATGTTTTGCCATTTTGACTGTTTTTGTTGTCTTAACTAAAAAACACAAACCAACTAGAATATATGAGCCGAACTACAGCTGCTCTGATTCCTTAAAAGGGATACATATGAATTGGGGTAGGGCCCAATCGAGCATAACTTTTATTTTCCCTACATTTTTTTCTTTTTTTTTCTCTTTCGCATGCATTCCCTTTTTAGCTTTAAGCCATAGACATAGGTTTTGACCACACCCATTAGATTAGACAACAAGAGTGGATACCGTAGAGTACTACGGGCGTGTGGGGTGCTAATACCTTCCCCTCGCGTAACAGACTCCTTTACCCGATATCTCGGTCAAAAGACCGTGATTTCTCCCTCTTCATGTTTTCTCAATGTTTACCTTTCCCTTTTGGCGGGATAAAAGACGTTCGGTGGCGACTTCATTGATGTTTCATCACGAGATGACGGTTCCGCCAGGTTGTTTCAACTTTCATTGAGGAATCTTTGAAGTAGTAACTGGAGGTCTTGCTCCGTCGAGGATATGAAAGCAACATATACCATTAGGCTACATACTAGCGATATAGCAATGATCTTGTGGCAGGATGTCCTTGCTCCTGTTCCGTTAGGGAAAGTACCTGCGGAGACTTTATAGAATGGCCCATAGATATCATCCTTTTTCTTAAAGCCATTAGTAATTGTCTTTCTATTTAGTTTTCCTTTTTTATGCGTTCATTTATAAACAATAATTTCATTCAAATGCATATGTTCAAAAATAAATACTGGACGTTTTTTGCAAACAAAACAGGAACAGTAAAATAAAAACAGATAGTTTTTCACTTTTAAAGAAATATATTTGTATTAACTTGAATAAGTATTTTTGTACAAAGAGATGAACATCCTAGTAAGAGAATATCATCATAAAAATGAAAATTTATACAAATAAAAGACAACTATGTAAAATAATCCCATGGGGTTCCCATTCTGCTATAGTTTTCATGTCTCTGGGCGTCTCATCCACTTGCTGCTTTGTCCGAAGCTAATTGGATTGATTAGAACCGTTCGATTTTGACGATTGATACTGAAGATTGGTTTTAAGGTGATCCAATGGGACATAGTCATACGCTTCAAATCACTAACTTTTTCCTAGACCTCCCTTTCGGGTTTTTAGTCCACCGGGATACCCTTTTTTGCCCAAGCCGCCTTTTCAGGTTTTCAGCTTGCCGGGTGTACATATTTTTTGTGTGTTTAATCCCTAATTTTTTCCTAGGCCAGTCGACCTAGCGAGTCTTTTTTCATGTGTAGTATCTTTTAACTATGTCTTCATTTATAGGGTGCGGAAGGTCGTTACCGTCTATAGTGGTTAAGATTATTTCCCCACCAGAAAATATGTTTTTAATCATAAATGGTCCTTCGTATGTAGGAGTCTATTTGCCCCTGGGATCACCTTGTGGTAGTATGATACGTTTGATTACCAGGTCACCAACTTGATATACCTGACGTCTGACCTTCTTGTAAAAGCTTTAATCATACGTTTTTGTTACATCTAACCATGGAAGACAACCATAAGCCTCTTCTCCTCAATTAAGTTTAGCTGGTCAAATCGAGTTTGAATCCAATCATCTTCATTCAACCCCGCATCCTTTTTGATTCTCAGATAAGGTATTTGGACTTCAATTGGTAGGACAGCTTCCATGCCGTATACCAAAGAGAAAGGAGTTTCCCCTATTTATGTGCGTGCCGTGGTACGATAGCTGTGGAGATAAAATGGTAACATCTCATGCTAGTACTTATAGGTCACTGTCATCTTTTATATGATCTTCTTGATGTTTTTATTAGCGGCTTCTACAAAACCATTCATATTCGGCCGGTAAGGAGAAGAGTTATGATGTTGGATCTTGAATTGCGCGTATAGTGCGGTGATCATTGTATTGTTGAGATTTGTACCATTATTTGTAACGATTCTCTCCGGAATACCATACCGTGGTCCGGTGGGAGAACTGACTTGGGTGTTTTGTGTTTGATCGCAAATGTAGCGGTTAGCAAGAGTCGCCACCGACTTTTATTTTATCTAAAAGGAAAGGTGAAAAAGCACAGGAAAGACCTTTGAGATTATTTCTTGAGTTCAGGGGGTAGATTATGAAAAGGGAAGGTATTAGAACCCTTTTCATCCATGATTTTCCATGCGATATTAGTTACTTGCTAGATCACTTGCTTTTGTTTGAAATTGTGCTTTGTGTGGTTTTTGAAAGTATTTTATAAGGAGGCCATTGTTTAGGAAAACTTTGTAATAATTCACGTTCGTAAGAATGTATACAAAGATGTTGATCTTTTGAAAATGTTTTCAAGTTTGTAAGATGTTTTGAAAGTGTAGGTGTTTGTTTTGAAAATAGCAAGATGTTTGTTTTGAAATGGAGCAAGTAATTAGGAGCATTCTACCTACTCAAAAAGTCTTTCATGTTTATTTCCTCTTTCCTTTGATATTGTTATCTTACCATTGATTTAGTAAGTAACCATATCTTTGGATGTAAACGGGATGGGTGTGGGTCATCGTATAACCATGGTTAGCAAAGTTGCAAGGTATCTTAGCATTCTCTTTTACGGACTAAGATCATTTGAAAGGCAACATAGATAGCGTCATCGAGGGACTATGATATTATATTTTGGCTTGTTTTTTTGCTAAGATACCTCACATGCATAATATGGTCATTTTTGTAAGACAACCAAGTAGATTTTTCCCTAAGGGTGCTTGTGTGCAAGTGTATTGATTTTCATGGTTTGTTTAGTCTTTGATTAGGGGTTGCTACTTGTTGATTTTATCTTCCCATACAAACCCTAATTACTAGCATTTATATAAAGCAAAAAATTGCAAAAAGTAAAATTACTACGCTATTACATCATTAGGGGAGGGGGTGTACAAATTTACAAATGGGGATTGCAAGAAAATTAAACCTAATTATCTATTACAACCATATTGAATATTGTACAAAATTGAAAATAAATTGCAAGAATATAAATGGAAAAAGGAATGATTTTTGTTGTTTTTATGAAAGGGGTTTTAAACTAATTAAGAGAGATGATTAATGAAAAATAAACAAAATTTAAACCTAAATTAATTATGAATGAAATTAAGTTAAAAAAATGAAGATAGAAAAAATAAAAAAAGAAGCCCAAGACTGAAGGGCCCAACGCCTGCATTTGTGGTCCAGTGGGGGAGGCTGGAGAGGAAGCATCATGGTCATGGCCTGTGGTGCATTGGATTTGGCCTGATGATGATCAAATGGTTGAGAAATGAGGCACACCACACGCTAGGGGCTGCTTGCACTGAATCTGTGAAAATAAAACAAGAAAAAATAAAATGGTACCACTGGGGCTCGAACCCAGATCCCTATAGTCACATGCACGCGCTTCTACCAATGGGGTGGCTATACATCCGTTTATTAATGCAAAACCATAAATATATATTTGAAACACATTCCTAGGAATGTATCTTCCTTAACCTCATGCCAGATCATTCAACATAATTTTTGAAATTTCTATCTCTCTCATTTCCCAACCATTTTCAAAAGTACAAACATGAAAGTTACTGGAAATTTCATCACGAATCCAACCATGTAAACAACTTAAGCTAACCGTCAAAGATGAGTGAGAATTTTTCTGGCCCTAATTTAAAACCTAAAAATTTCATAAGCTTCAAATCTAAAATCCTCTAATCTTAGGCCATATAAATGCAAACTATGGATATGTAAAGCTTCGTGGCAATGGTATCTACATTTTATCTTCACAAATCAGAATCAAATGATGCTTGTATGAAGAGATAGAAGTTTGAAAACTTACCTCTTGCAGCTGGAGTCGTGTATGGAGTTTGAGCAACCTTTGTGATGGCCTGATGATTTGTGTAGCTTGCCTGGACCTCCTTGACTGTGTTCCAACTCCTACTTTGCTTTGAGGATGGCTGAAACTACCAACTCAAGTTAAGTTGCAAGCTTCAATTTTGAAAGTGGTGGATAGTGATGGAAGAGTTACAGTCAGGAAATAGGGGTCTGGATAACTTTGGTATGATGTATATTAAGTGTTTGGATGGTTAAAACTCAATACGCACAAGTGGATTTGGAGATGGCCATGTGAGGTTCAAAACTGTCAAGTTATGGTAGATTCTGAGTTGCAGAGTGCTTGGGAGTGTTTTGGGGTCTTAGCAATCGTGTGTTCTATTGCAATAGACTCGTGTATATGTATGGAAAAGGTTAGAGATCAAATGCACTCAAGGTTTTTGAGTTATAGCCTTTTGGCTCTATAACTTGCTTTTGAAGAAAAGTGAGAAGACAAATCTCAAAGTGTTGTACAAGCATGTTCTAAGTCCCAAGAGGCTTTAGACACATTTATTTTAGTTTATAGGAGTTGTGTGTGCAGAAAGAACAAGTGCAAAGCTCAAGAAGTTGACAATTGCAAAAGTGATGCTTTATCAAAATAAAAATGGCAACTTTACACCATAAATGGAAATGTAACTTGGATAGAGGCTTCAGTTCTTAGATTAAAGTTCTAACAGCTGTGTAAACATTTAATTATGGAGTGAAAAACAATTTTGAGGTCTGCAAAGCATAGATTACACATCCTAGACTTGGATTTGAATTTTTGTTCATCATGAAATGGCTTGTAATTCAAGTTTGAAAACCCTAACTTCCTCTCTTCGATTCTCCCTGCTCAAGAATGATCTCAAGGAGTTTTTAGACATTTTGGAAAGCTTGTAATGATCTATACAACCCCTCTATGAATCGATTTTGGAACTTCCCCTTGGAACTATATGAAAAAGTGCCATGAAGTTAGGTCAAAATCCTTACCAAATTAGGGCAAAATTTCACTAAAGCGTTTTGTTTCATGACCATGTATTCTTTAAATTATAACTTGAGATCCAAGAACTTTTGGAAGAAGTTATGTAAAGAAATGTTGTAGATTTCATGGAGATCTACAAATTTCATGTTGGAAGTTTCTTTTCAATCATTTGCATCATGGCGAAAATTTTTCTCAAAGTTGTGAAAAATAAGAAATTTCCAACACTTAGAAAAATTTCTAAGTTTATAAATTTTAAAGTTTCAAAATGAAATCTTGATTTTTGATTTATTGATGAATAATTTTCATATTTTTACATGCTTTTATGAATTGTGATATTTGACATTTGATTTTGACCAAAAAGTCAAAGTTTGACTTTTCAGTATACAGTTGACCTTTGATCAGTTGACTGAAAATTCATCTGTCAATCCATTGGACTTGAGAAATGTTTTGAGCCATGTAATTAGGTCAAAATGATGAAATTGGACTCTTTAGATAATGCCTTAAACCAATTGATCATTTTGTAGGTCAAAAATCAGAAATTGCCATTTCCCAATCAAAACCATAATTTTAACCATTTTGCCCTTTTGAAGATTTGATCAAATTTCATGAGGAATTGTAGTCCAAAATTGATCAAATGATACATATTAGTTTAAAATGTTGATGTGGATAAAAAATTATGAAGTTTGACTGTAAATTGGCCACAATTGACTTTTTCCCCCATATATAGTTGATTTTTAGGTCAACTGCTCAATTGACTGAGCAAAAGTGTGATCCAAAGATTGAAACTTGACATGATTAATCTTGAGGGTCCATAATTATACATGAAAGTCATATGGGGCATTGGAAGTTCAAATATCCTTGTGCAATCTCAAAACCTAATTTTGGTCATCAGTGCTTAAGGAGGTGTCTTGAGTTGATCAACCCTAGTGCAGTCTTGAGCCAAAGGAGACCTTGTGAGCAAATCCTTGATAAATGAGAGGGAAAATTTTGGGGTACAACATATACCGACAAATAAGATTATGTTTGATGAATCGGGCCACAACGTTCTTGGTGACAGAAGCGGATGAAGCTACCTCAACCCACTTCGTGAAGTAATCAATGGCAACCAAGATGAAGCGGTGTCCATTAGAAGTTGTAGGTTTGATTTCTCCAATCATGTCAATGTCCCACATTGCGAATGGCCAAGGAGAAGTTAGGACGTTTAGAGGAACTAGAGGCACATGTACCTTATCAGCTTAGATTTGACACTTTTGACAAGTTCGTGAATGCTGATGACAATCTGCTTCCATGGTGGACCAGTATTATCCTACCCGTAGGATGTTTTTAGCCATCATGTGCCCACTAGAATGGGTTCTAAAGGTACATTTGTGTAAATCAGCCATGATCTTATCTGCCTCACTCTTGTCTATGCACCGAAGCAAATTGGAGTCGTGGTTGTGCTTATAGAGAACTCTGTTACTGAGGAAGAACTTAGCAGAGAATTTTCTCAGGAATTTCTTGTCATTGACTGAAGCTCCCTCCGGATACTCTTGGGTCTCGAGATATCTCTTAATTTCATGGAACCAAGGCTTGGCCACTACTTCTTCAGTATCAATCTCATGACAGTAAGCTGGTCCATCCATCCGCTCAATAGTGATATGGGGAGCCTCATTATCCCGCTTGACTTTGAACATGGATGACATAGTGGCTAGCGCGTCCGCTAATTGATTTTCCTCTCGTGGAAAATGCTCAAAGGTAATTTCCTCAAAATGTGGGATTAATGTCAACACATGTTCTTTGTAGGGGATAAGGTTAGGATGCTTCATGTCCCATTCTCCTTTGATATGACTGATGACTAAGGCTGAATCTCTAAATACACTTAAGGACCTGATTCCCAAATCTATGGCAGCTTTGAGACCGATAATACACGCTTCATATTCCGCCATATTATTGGTACATTTGAAACACAGTCTAGCAGTGAAGGGAGTATGGAAGCCTTCATGGAATATGATCATATCGCCTATGTCGTTGCTGAGTGCGTTGGAAGCTCCTTCTAAAACCATGGTCCATCGGGATCCTTGTTCAGGTTCGTCATATGGTCTGAGTTCTTCACCATTGTTTACCACCATGATGTCTTCGTCTATAAATTCGAAATTCATGGATTGATAGTCATCCACAGCTTGATGAGCAAGGTGATCAGCTAGCACACTTCCCTTTATTGCTTTCTGGATAGTGTATTGAATATCGTATCCAGTCAGGACCATCTTCCATCTTGTTATTCTCCCAGAGATAGCGGGCTTCTCGAATATGTACTTAAATGGATCCATCTTGGATATCAATAAGGTAGTGTGAGTCAACATATACTGTATTAGCCGGCGAGCATCCTATACCAGAGTGCATCAAGTTTTCTCGAGCAGTGAATATCTGGTTTCACAGTCGGTAAACTTTTTGCTCATGTAGTATATTGCATGCTCTTTTTGGTCAGACTCGTCATGCACACCCAGCACACACCCCATTGAATTTTCCAAGACTGTTAGATACATGATCAAAGGTCTTCCTTCAACTAGAAACACTAAAATGGGAGGATCTTGGAGGTACTTTTTGATCCTATCGAAGGAACCCTGGGAGTCGTCTTCCATTCCACCACTTGATCTTTCTTTAGCAAATTGAAGATTGGTTCACAAGTAGCGGTTAGATGGGAAATGAACCCTGAGATGTAGTTTAGCCATCCTAAGAATCCCCTGAATTCCTTCTCAATATGAGGAGCATGAATTTCTTGTATTAATTTTACCTTTACAGGGTCCACTATGATACCTCTGTCGCTGACAACGAATCCTAAGAGTTTGTCGGACCTCACTCCAAAAGTCCATTTATTCGGATTCAGCCTTAGTTTGTACTTCTTCAGTCTTTCAAACAGTTTCTGTAGATGGTCTAGGTGTTCCTCTTCAGTTTGAGATCTGGATATCATGTCATCCACATAGACCTGTATCTCGTGATGGATCATGTCATTAAACAAAGCTACCATGGCACGCTGATAGGTTGCCCCGATGTTCTTCAACCCAAATGGCATAACTTTGTAACAGAATGTGCCCTACTATGTGATGAAGGTTGTTTTCTCCATGTCCTCAGGTTCCATTTTGATCTAGTTGTATCCGGAAAAACCATGCATGAAGGAAAATACTTTATGCTGTGTGGTGTTGTCAACCAGAATATCGATGTGGGGAAGCGGGAAGTCATCCTTGGGGCTTGCCCTATTCAAGTCTATGTAGTCCACACACATACGTACCTTACCGTCCTTTTTAGGTACTGGAACAACGTTGGCGACCCATTGTGGATAGGAGGTGACAGCTAAGAATCCAACATTGAACTGCTTCATGACTTCAGTCTTGATTTTCTCTGATATTTCTGGCTGCATACGATGAACCTTCTATTTTACCGGAGGGAATCTTCTTTTGTCGGCAGATGATGGACCATGATAATGTGTCGAGTCCTGGCATGTCTTCTTATGACCAGGCAAAGACCTCAACATAGTCTTGTAGTAACTGAGTTAAGTGTTCCTTGACACTAAGCTCCAGGTTGGCACCTACCTTGACTTCTTTCTTGTCCTCTTCAGTACCTAAGTTAATTGTTTCAACCGACTCTTCATGGGGCTGTATGGTCCTTTCTTCCTGTTGTAATAACTTGGCTAGTTCCCCTGGTACCTCACAATCTTCCTCACCTTCGTCTTCGGCTTGGTAGATCGGATTTTCAAATTCACAATAGGCCATAGCAGAACCGTTACCCATGGGATCCTGAGTGGATGTGGATCTGAATTTCAATATGTGATTGTGTGTAAGAGCATATCTATCTTTGATAAAATAAAAAGGTAGAAAAAGAAGAACAAAGAGCGTAAAATTTTGCATGCAAAAATGTCTATGATTTATTGATGACATATGAAGATGAAGTAACAACCCTCACAAATGGACCGTTGTGCCTCGGGTAAGACACAAGGTTTTAAAGTTTAAATTGTTTAATTATTACAAGTATGACAAGAAAACAAAAAGACAATTACTGTTAAATAAAAGTAATAGGGAAAAATTCTTTGGCCTCCAAATTGTTGAGTCCTCCGCTGATGGATGGAAAAATCCACTCGTCCATGTCACTGCTGATGTGATACGGTTGGAGAACTGACTTGGGTGTTTTGCATTTTATTGCAAATGTTACGGTTAGGAAGAGTCGCCACCGACTTTTCTTTTATCCAAAAGGAAAGGCTGAAAAGAATAGGAAAGACCTTTGAGATTATTTCTTGAGTTCGGAGGGTAGATTATGAAAAGAGAAGGTATTAGCACCCTTTTCATTCATAGTTATCTATGGGCTCTTAGTTACTTTCTAGATCACTTGCTTTTGTTTGAAAATGTGCTTTGTGTGGTTTTTGAAAGTATTTTAAAAAGGCGTCATCGTTTAGGCAAACTTTGTAATAGTTCTCATTCGTAAGAACGTATAAAAAGTATTGAGCTTTTTGAAAATATTTCATGTTTGGAAAATGTTTTTGAAAGTGTTTTGAAAGTGTTGCTTTGAAAGTGTTGGTGTTTGTTTTGAAAATAAGCAAGGATGTTTGATTTGAAAATGAGCAAGCAACTAGGAACAATCTACCTACTCAAAAGTCTCAGTTCATTTCTTCCTTCCTTTGATATTGCTATCCTACCATTGATTTGGTAAGAAGCTTTATCTTTAGATGTAAAGGGACAGACGTGGGTCATCGTATAGCCATGATAACAATGTTGTGAGATATCTTAGCATTTCTCTTTGAGGGACTAAGATTATTTTAAAAGGCAACAATTGATAGAGTCATCAAGGGACTATGATCTTATATTTTTTATTGTTTTTGATAAGATATCCCACATGTATAACATGGCCATTTTTATAAGGCAACAAAGTGGAATTACCCTAAGGGTGTAAGTGTGCAAATGTGTTGGATTTACATGCTTGTTTATCTAGAATTAGGGTTTGCTAACTTGTTGATTTTAGTCTTTCCATACAAACCCTAATTACTAGCATTTAAATAAAGCGATAAATTGCGGAAAGTAAAAATACTAAGCTATTACATCATTAGGGGAGGGGATATACAAATTTACAAATGGGTATTTTGCACAAAAATTAAACCTAATTATCTATTACAACCATATTGAATATTGTACAAAATTGAAAATAAAATGCAAGAATATAAATTGAAAAAGAAATGATTTTTGTTTGGTTTTCATAAAAGGGTTTTAAACTAATTAAAGAAAATGATTAATTAAAATAAACAAAATTAAGTTTAAACTAATTAAGAAAGAAATTAAATTAAAAATAATTTTTTAGGGTTATTTTATGAAAAGGTTTTAAATTATTAATAATAATGTGAAAATTAACTAATTAAAAGAAACATAAACTCTAAGTTGGTTTTAATTAAGAAAATAAAATAATAATTAAACCTAAGTCTAAATATTAATTATTTAAGAAAAAGAAATTAATTTTTTTTTAAGAAAATGTTTTTGCTCTTTTGTATTTATAGAGAAAATAAACTAAATAAGTGTAAAAACAATAAAAAATATATTTTTTGATTTTTTTATTAAAAAATAATAATGATAATAATAATAATAGTAATAAAAATGATAAAAGAAACTGAAATAAAATAAAAAATAAAATGATAAAAGAAAATAAATGGGTCTGGTGTGCAAAAATAAACAGGGGTTAACAAAAGAAAAAACTTGGAAGGCTCACCTGTTTGAAGGCCCAACGCCTGTTTCAAACAAAAAAATAGAAGAAAAATGTAAAAAAGAGCAAAAGGGTACCACTGGGGCTCGAACCCAAGTCCCAAAGGTTAACAGGTGCGCGCTTTATCACTGTGGTGTTTATACATCTGTTCATATAAACAAAACAATAAATATGTAACATAAGTTATGCCCTGAATACAACTTCATCTTCAACCTCTAGCCATAGATCCTGTAACTTCACCATTTCTCAACAAAAATGAAATATGCAAACATGAAATTTGCTCCATTTTTCCATACGAATCCAACCATATAAACATCATAAGCTATAAATCAAAGATGAATGATAATTTTGAAAATACCAAATTTTGACCTAATTATTTCAGCAAGTTCAAACTCAAAATTCTCACTACTCAAGCAAAATAAATGAAATCTATGGACATGTATAATTTTAGGGCAATGATGTCTACACTTTATCTTCAAAAATGCAAGCCTAACAATGCCTAAATAATGAGATGAAAAGTCAGAAAACGTACCTCAAAAATGGAAATCGTGAAATGAGATTGAGCTTGATTCAAGGTGCTGCAATGATCAGGTTAGCTTCCTTGAGTCTCTAGGAAGCTAATGCAATTCTTAGCTTGAGTTGAGAGTGGCTAAAGTGGCCTGAAAAAGTCAAGTTGCAGACCCCAGTTTTTGAGCTTGGACAATGTTGAAAATGGTGTTACAGTTTAGCAACATGGATTGGGATGAGTTTTACTTTAAGTAAGGAAGCTTTTGGGATGATTTGGAGAGAAATCACACGAGTAGTTTGAGAGATGGGAGTTTTTGGTCAGGTCCTGCACAACAATGGAGGTTTTGTGCAATCTGAGTTTTCAGGAAGTTTGAGAGAGTTTCAGGCTTTGCAAAATCGTGTTTTAAGTTTCATAATAGTGTCTCAATGTATAAGAAAATGTTTTGAGAGCTTTTGTTGATCAAAAGTACAAGTTCACATGTTATGGCTTTTTTTCTTGTTTTTGAAGCAAGCTTGATACACATTGTCCCAATGCATTGTACAAGGCTATCTATAGTGGTTACAAGCTTTAAACATGTTTATCTGACTTTGTATGTTGAGTGTGTGCTGAACAAACAAGTTAGAGGCTCAAGAAGAGTGGACTTTATGCATAAAGCCACTTTTCCAAAATGGCAATGTTGCCTTTCTTCCTAAAATGGTATTAAGCATGGGCAATGCATTGAATGCTTGGATTAACGCTTCAAGAAGCCGTGAAAAACAATTTTGAGGCTTGAAAAGTAAATATTATGCAGCCTAGCATGGATTTGGTTCGTGTGTTCTTCACAAAATGGCTTGTAATTCAAGTTTGAAAACCCTAACTTCTTGCCTTCGATTCTACTTGCTCAAACATGATGTCAATGACTTCTTGGACATTTTGGAAATATTTTAACATCCTATACAACCTCTATGTTGGACATTTTGAAAATTCATCTTGGAACTATGTGAAAAATTGCCATGAAGTTAGGTCAAATCCTTCTTAAACTAGGGCAAAATTTCACTAAGTTTCCAAGTTTCATGAACATGTATTCACAAAATTATAACTTTAAAACCATGCATTTCTAGGAGAAGTTGTGTTCTACAATGTTTTATATCTTATTTAGATCTACAACTTTCATGTTGGAAGTTTCCTTTGAATCATCTTGCATCATGGTGAAAATGTTGCTCAAATTTATGAAAAAATATGAATTTCCAACACTTAGAAAAATTTCAAAGTTTAGAAATTTTGACTTTTCAAAATGAAATCTTGACTTTTGGATTTCTTTATGAACAAGTTTCATATTTTGACATGTCTTGATGAATTGTGATCTTTTGGACTTGATTTTGACTAAAAAGTCAAAGTTTGACTTTTTAGTGTACAATTGACTTTTGATCAGTTGACTGAAAATCAACTATCAATCAATTGATCTCGAGGAATGTTTTGAACCATGTAATTAGGTCAAAATGAAGCATTTTAATCTTTGAGATCATAACTTAAACCAATCAATCATTTGCTAGGTCAAAAATAAGAAAATGCACCTTCTTAGTCAAAACCCTAATTTTGACCATTTTGTCCTTTTAATGACCTGATCAAATTTCTTGAGGAATTGTGACACAAACTTGATCAAATGACATATATAAGTTCATGAGGTTGATATGGATAAAAAATTATGAAGTTTGACTGTAAATTGACCATCGTTGACTTTTTCCCCAATACAACTTATTTTTAGGTCAACTGATCAATTGACTGAGCAAAAATGTGATCCAAGGCTTGAAACTTGACATGAGCAATCTTGAGGGTCCAAAATGATCCATGAAAGTAATTTTGGGCATTAAAAGTCCATTTGTCCTTGTGCAATCTCAAACCCTAATTTTCAGTCATTAGTGCTTAAGGAGGTGTCTTGAGCTGATCAACTCTTGTGCAGTCTTGAAACAAAATAGATCTTGTGAGAGATTACTTGATAAATGAGAGGGAAACTTTTGGGGTACAACAGCTGCCCCTGTTCTATCTTCTTAAATCTGAAGAGTTATATTGGTGGACCCGCCATTCATGACTTGAAGGTGGAAGATGATTGAACACTAGAGTGCCCAAAAATTTACACTGGAAGATGTATTTGGAATGGGCTTATAGATGCCATTTGGAGGAAAGATGGTAAAAACTGGAGGAAGTATCAGCACAAATATTTGGTCGATTTATACTAAAAACTTGATGTTTTACCTGCGGGAAAAGGGTTAGTAAAATGCAGATGTATGCATGATGTTCACAAGATGTGGTATTATGCTAAAATGCATTTTGTATGTATATGCTATGATGTTTGAATGTGGGATGCATATTTGTCCAGGAAAATAAATCCCTGACTGCTGCTGAGGAGTTTTGGGAAGCTGAATCCCGGATTGCTGTTGGGGATGAAGAGTATACATATCTTTAAACTTTGTTGAAAGGATGCTTCCGCTGGGGAATATCTCTTGAATGTCAGTTGTTATTTGGTCGGGTCCAGGATTCACAACTATTTGCTGATGATGAGGAAGTCAACTGCTATCTAGTCGGATCCAGGCTTCACGGTAACTTACTAGGGAAGGATAAATTATTTGTTATCTGGTCGGATTCCAGGCTTCGCAGAAAATTTCTTAGGGAGAGTGAAATTAAGGTGCTATCTGGTTGAATTCCAACTTCACAACAACTTGCTGGGGATATAGAAATCAATTGTTATCTGGTTGGATTCCAGGCTTTGCAGTAACTTGCTAGAAAGGATGAAGTTAAACTAATATCTAGTCAGGTCCAAGCTTCATAGTAACTTGATGTGATAACTACTATCTGGTCGGGTCCAGGCTTCATAGCTTTTGAAAAGTTATACTATTATCTTGTTGGGTCCAGGCTCTATAGTATCTTGGTAGGGACTGTAGCTAGTTCTTATCTGGTCCGACTCTAGGATTTACAATAACTTGCTTGAATAAACGAATTTGAACTGATATCTGGTCGGATCCAGGCTTCACAGGTTTTGAGGTGGATGAAGTTAATTTCTATCTGGTCGGGTCCAGGCTGCACAATAAAATTGTTTGAAAAGACAAAGTTGAACTGATATCTGGTCGGATCCAGACTTTACAGTAACTCACTTGGGGAAATTAGTTGTTATCTAGTTAGATTCCACGTTTCACAACAAACTTCTAAGGGGGAATTTCTATCTGGTCAGATCCAGGCTTCACAATAACTTACTTGAAAAGATGAAGTTGAAAACTGATATCTGGTCAGATCCAAGATTCATAATAACTTGTTGGGGTAGAGGAAAACTCTACTGGGGAAAAGAAGTTAAACCTTGTCCTGGTTCATCTATATCTTTGGAGAATTAAACTATTATCTGGTCGGGTTCAGGTTTCATAGTATTCTGAAAGTAGTACTATTATCTTGTCCGGTCCATGTTTCATAGTATCTAAAAGGATTTCACTACCATCTGGTCGGGTCCAGGCTCTATAGTGACTTGAGAAGTTGACTATTATCTGGTCGGGTCCAGGCTTCATAGTAACTTGAAAATTGTACTAATATCTGGCCGGGTCCAGGCTTCATAGTATCTTTTGGAGATAGTAAAGGTTTTGTTGACGACTTCACTGGGGAATAAGGGTCATGGCCCTATGATTTGCAATAGTCTGAAAGGAAAAATCAAGCTAGAGAGGATAAACTTAGCTAGGGAAGACAGGCTCAGCTGGGGAGGATAGACTCCGTTTGGGGATAACAACCTCAGTTGGGGAGGATATACTCAGCTGGGGAAAATAGACTATGCCGGGGAAATTTGAACTCGGCTGGGGAGTTATGCTATCTCGTTGTTTGTTGGGGAAATAAACCCTGTTGGGGAAATAAACCCTGTTGATGAACTGCTGAAGAGGTGAGTTCTTTTTCTTGTAAGATCAACTTAGTTGGGAAAGAAAGCTTCCAAAAGATTGGGACTTTGGCTGGAGATCAATCTAGGCAAAGAAACTTTGTGGATAACTCTGTTGAGGATTAGTTTATTGTAGCCGTCTTATGGGGATAATGCTAATGAAATAACTCTGTGGGGATATTCCATATACATTAAAGAGATGCTTGTTACTGCTTAGCAGGACACATGTGCCAAATAGTTTCAATCATGTTCATATGCATATGTTTGTTCAATTTTAGTCATTGGACAAGTTTGCATTCAAAACAAAAAATAGAAATTTTGCACTTCAAAGTATATTTGTATTGACATTTTGCCCATGAATAGGCGTTTTTGTACAAAGAGATGAAAATCCTAGTAAGAGGAAATCGTCGAAAGGAAAACAAAGATTGAAAACAAAAACAAATAGCCATGTGGAAATTATCTCATTGCACTCCAACTCTACTATTTCCCCAATGTCTTCGAATTCCCCTTGCTGTTGACAGAAGTTGATTGGATTGATCTTGGACCGTTTGAACTCAGACCTTGGTGATAAAGTTCATTGTGGTGATTCCACGGGACATAGTCATACGCTTTCAATCCTTAACTTTTGCCTGGACCGCCCTTTCGGGTTTTCAGCCCACCAGGATACCCATTTTTGCCCAAGTCGCCCTTTCGGGTTTTGAACTTTCCGGGTGTACAATATTTTGTATATCTCCCTAATATTTTCCTAAACCTTTTGGTTTACCGAGATGCCTTTATCTTGCCTATTTGTGTCAACCTAGCGGGTCATTTATGTGTAGTATTTTTTAACTATGTCTGTGTTTATAGGATGTGAGAAGTCTTTACCATCCATGGTAGTCATCATCATGGCACCACAAGAGAACACTCTCTTGACAACAAATGGGCCTTCGTAGGTGGGAGTCCATTTGCCGCTGGGGTCGCCTTGTGGCAGAGTGATGCATTTTATCACCAAGTCACCAACTTGATATATTGGAGGCTTGATATTTTTGTTGAAAGCCTTGATCATACATTTTTGATATGTCTGACCATGGAAAACAACAGCCAGTCGCTTTTCGTCGATCAAGTTCAACTGATCCAATCTCGTTTGAATCCACTCGTCTTCGCCTAGGCCTGCCTCATTCATAATCCTTAGTTAGGGAATCTGAACTTCCACTGGAAAAACAACTTCCATGCCATAGACTAAGGAAAAGGGAGTTTCCCCAGTTGATTTCCTAGCTGAAGTACGGTAACATCTCATGCCAGTCCTTATAGGTTACTACCATCTTCTGCATAATCTTCTTAATGTTTTTGTTGGCTGCTTCGACTGCGCCATTCATTTTAGGT
The DNA here is from genome assembly GCA_948472305.1 of Vicia faba. Classification (NCBI taxonomy): domain Eukaryota; kingdom Viridiplantae; phylum Streptophyta; class Magnoliopsida; order Fabales; family Fabaceae; genus Vicia; species Vicia faba. The sequence continues at coordinate 1,326,998,680 of OX451741.1, read as the reverse complement.
CTATATGGAGAAGAATTGTGATGCTTGATTTTGAACTGAGTTCACAGCTCGGTAATCATAGCATTGTTAAGGTTAGTCCCATTATCGGTGATGATCCTTTCGGGGATACCGTAGCGGAAGATGAGGTTATGTTTGATGAATCTGGCTACCACATTCTTGGTGACTGAGGAAAATGAGGCGGCTTCGACCCATTTGGTGAAATAATCAATAGCGACCAGAATAAAGCAATTTCCATTGGAAGCGGTGGGTTTGATATCCCCAATCATGTCAATGCCCCACATTACAAATGGCCACGGAGCGGTCATGACATTCAGAGGGTAGGAGGCACATGGACCTTGTTGGCATAGATTTGGCATTTGTGACAAGTTCTTGAGTGTTGATGGAAATCAGTCTCCATTGTTGATCAATAGTAACCGGCTCTCAGGATTTTCTTAGCCATCGCATGTCCGCTTGAGTGCGTACTAAAGAGACCATCGTGCATGTCTTCCATAATTTTCTCTGCCTCCTTCTTGTCCATACATCAGATAGAGTAGAATCATGGTTGTGCTTGTACAAAATTCCGTTACTTAAGAAGAATTTGGCCGAATCTTCATAAGAAATTTCTGTCTTTGATGGATGATCCCTCAGGATACTCTTGTGCTTCAAGATATCTCATCACCTCATGATACCATGGATTTTCTGTGTCAGTGTCAAGCTCACAGCAGTGTGTAGGTTTGTCGAATCTCTCAATCGAAATCATAGGAGCTTCATTGTCCCACTTGACCTTGAACATTGAAGACATGGTTGCCAAGGCATCAGCCAACTGATTTTCTTCCCTAGGGATGTGCTCAATGGTGATCTCTTCAAAGTAGGGAATCAGGGATAGCACAAGTTTCCTTTAAGGGATGAGATTAGGGTGTTTAGTGTCCCAATATCCTTTTACTTAGATGATCACTAGAGCGGAATCCCCAAACACATTCAAATGTTTGATCCTCAAATAAATGGTAACTTTCAGACCAAAAATGCACGCTTCGTATTCAGCCATGTTGTTCGTGCAATCGAAGCAAAGTCTGAAGGTGAAAGGAGTGTGATAACCTTAGGGAGAGATGATTACAGTACCAATTCTGTTACCCAAGGTGTTGGAAACCCCATCGAAGAGCATAGTCTATCGGGATCCTTGTTCAGGTCCGTCATATAGTCCAGGTTTCGTGCAGTCAGTTACTAGCACGATGTTCTCATCTAGGAAGTCGAAGTTCATGGACTGATAATCATCAACAGCTTGATGGGCCAACTAATATTCTAGTACACTTCCTTTGATGGCCTTTTGCATAGTGTATTGAATGTCGTACTCGGTCAAGATCATCTTCCATCTTGCTATCCGTCCCGAAAGAGCAGGTTTGTCGAAGATGTACTTAATTGGGTCCATCTTAGAAATCAACAGAGTGGTATAAGTCAACATATACTGTCTTAGCCGGCGAGCGGCCCATGCCAGAGTGCAGCAAGTTTTCTCGAGCAGTGAATATCTGGTTTCACAGTCGATAAACTTTTTTCTTAGGTAATAAATAGCATGCTCTTTTCGACCAGACTCTCCATGTTGGCCCAAAACACACCCCATAGAGTTCTCTAGTACTGTCAATTACATGATAAAGGTCTTCCTTCAACTGGAGGCATGAGAATATGAGGTTCTTGTAGATATTCTTTGATTTTGTCAAAGGAAGCTTGGCATTCATCATTCCATCTGACTACCTGGTCTTTCTTCAAGAGTTTGAAGATTGGCTCACAAGTAGCAGTCAAGTGAGATATTAAGCGGGTGATGTAATTGAGATGACCCAAGAATCCTCTAACTTCATTTTCATAGTGGGGTACTGGCATTTCTTGGATGGCCTTTACCTTGACATGATAAACTTCAATAACTTTATCGCTGACAACAAAACTTAGAAGCTTTCCAGATCGTACTCCAAATGTGCACTTGTTAGGGTTTAACCTCAACTTGTACTTTTTCAGCCTCTCGAAAAGTTTGTACAGGTGATTGAGATGTTCTTCTTTAGTTTGAGATCTGGAAATCATATCATCCACATATACCTCTATTTCATAATGAATCATGTCATGAAACAAAGCTACCATAGCCCTTTGATATGTTGCCCCTGCATTCTTCAAAACGAACGGAATGACCTTATAGCAAAAGGTGCGCCATTGCGTAACAAAAGTAGTCTTCTCCATGTCTTTCGGAGACATTCTAATATGATTATAGCCAGAGAAACCTTCCATAAAAGAGAAGACTTTATACTGAGCAGTGCTATCGACCAAGACGTCAATGTGTGGTAGAGGGAAGTCATCCTTGGGGCTTGCCTTATTCAGATCCCTATAGTCTACACACATGCGAACTTTTCCATCTTTCTTTGGTAGCAGTACGACATTTGCAACCCATTGGGGATAGGATGTCACATCTAGGAACCCTGCATCAAATTTTTTCATCACTTCAGATTTTATCTTCTCATACATATCAGGCCTCATGCGAAGAACCTTTTGTTTGACGGGAGGACAGTCTTCTTTTGTCGGCAGACGATGAACTACGATGTTGGTATCCAACCCTGGCATATCTTCATAAGACCAAGAAAATACTTCCATATAATCATGTAACATCTGAACCAACATGCTCTTGACACTGTCTTCTAAGTTAGCACCAATCTTAACCTCTCTCTTGTCTGTCTCAATACCCAGATTGATGACTTCAATTGACTATTCGTGGGGCTGAATAACTTTTTCCTCTTGTAATAGAAGTCTGGCTAGTTCTCTCGGTATTTTGCAATCTTCCTCGCCTTCGTCTTTGGATTGGTTGATTGGACATTCAAAGTCATAGTCGGTAATAGTAGAGTCATTGGAAATAATATCCAAAGTGGATGAGGACCTACAAGAGTGTGTGTGTGTGTGTGCATGTAAGATACATGGCTATTTTGAAAAATGTATTTGAAGAAAAGAAAAACAATGAACACAAAGATTTGAATTCAAAAGAGCCCAATGATTTGTATTTAATGATCATATGATTAGATGAACATAAATAAAACCCTTGACAAATGTACCAAAGTTCCCCGGGCCAGGCACATGGCATAAAAGTCATGGTTTAAATATTACAGACAAAATGTTCTTGAATTAATAAGAAAGCAACAAGAAAGTAGATTACTCCTCAATGAAGGACATATGCACGAAGTCCTTTGCATGCCAATTCTTCAGCTCTGCTGTAGTAGGATAAACCCAATCTTCAAATGCAACTTCATCATCAGAATCACCCACAACGTTGACTTCATGGCTTCCAATGTGGAGAGGTGGCTTTCCTGCACGAGCACGCCTCACTTCCTTCTCAGCCTTAACGGTGAAACCCAAACCAAATTTGTCCGCTTTGAATGGGATATCGAGGATTTTCCCCCAAGTATCATAGTTTCCTTCTTCAATTGCAGCACGAGAATCTTTGATTGAAACCGTCTTTAGCACGACTTTAACAGCTTTAGACTCATCATAGGAACATTTGGTAGCAACAACCATTGATGGTACAACTTCAAAGGCTTGACACAGGGTCTCAATGAATTCTCCATCCATCTCTACGTACATGAAAGAGTGAAGCTCGCTTACCATAAACTCTTCCTCTCTACAGATGGTGACAATTCTTCCCTTGACCGAATATTTGAATTTCTGATGGAGAGGTTAGGTTACTGCCCCAGCTTTATGGATCCAAGGGCGACCCAACAAACAAGAATAGGAAGGACGGATGCCCATGATGTAGAAGGTGGAATTGAAAACTTGTGACCCTGCCTTGATTGGAAGATCTACTTCTCCATGAACAATCCTTTTTGATCCATCGAACGCCCTTACAATGATATCACTTGGCTTCAAGACTAAACCTTCACAGTCTAGACGGTCTAACGCCCCCTTAGGTAGTACGTTCAGAGAAGAACCGGTGTCGATTAGAACATGTGCTAGGGTGGTCCCCTTGCACTCGACAGAAACATGTAGAGCTTTATTGTGGTTCTTCCCAAGCGGTGTTAGGTCAGCATCTGAAAATACCAAGCCATTATCATCGGTCAAGCTCACCACGCAGTTCTCAAACTGATCCGTTGTTGTCTCATGGGGGACATGAGCCTTCTTCAAGAATTTGATTAATGTCCGAGCATGGGCAATGGAACAGAGTAGAAATGACAGCATAGAAATCTTAGAAGGGTTTTCCCCAACTGTTCCACAATCTTGAAGTCGCTCCTTTTTATTATCTTTAAGATTTTGTCCATCTCACGGGCGGAAGGTTCTCCATCAGCAGCGTCCTTTGCGGGTATTTCTGTTACGACCGGTTCAACAACCTTCTCATTCCCTCTTGTATATGTACTTGGCTTGGCAGCAGTAATGCGGATGAGTGTCTTTGTAACAACTGGTGGCGAGATATTGCGTGAAAAGATCCTCCCAGTTCGGGTTACCTTACTTGAGCCACTTATGTTGCCAACATCATCATCTTTGTCTTCTTCGATCGAAGCGTCTTATTTTATCCCATGGTAAAACACCTCAACACCATAGTTCCATGGCACTGCCTTGTTTGAAGAGTAGGGAATTGGTCCGGGGTTGGTAATTATTAAGGGAGAAATAGTTGGTTCGTTTGAAATCTTGATAGGACCTTTGGAGGAGATCCTAAGAGGTTTGTTCGAGATGGTTATTATGGAGAGATCTTCACATTTATTAATCAAAATTTTGGCAAGCGGAGTCTTCTCAAATAGGATCTCATGGCTATCCATTAGGCATTGGATGCCTTTCTTCATCCCTTCGCATCCATTGAGTTGTCTTGTACAACACACACAGTCTTTTACACAGCCAGGGAAGATCCCGACTTTCAACAGATTATCTTTGATGATGTTCAGCGGAGTAGTCAATTCTTCGACAGAAGCAACAAAAACGGTATCTTCAATAACATAGACACCCTTGCCATGGTTTGGCATAGGTTCGGTGATTACATTCGGAGTTGGAGGAGGGTCAAACTCAATAGTCTTGTTATCGATCAAATCCTGAATATTGTTCTTCAAGGCCCAACATTGGTCAGTCTCATGCCCGGGGCTACTTGAGTGGTAAGCACATTTGGAGTTTGGATTATACTTTGGTGAAGAGGTATCAGGGTTGGCAGGAGGATCGTGCAATGTCACCAAATTAGCCCTGAGCAAGTGTTGTAAGGCTTGGGATAATGACATGCCTAACCTCGTGAATTGTCTTGTCGGAGTTTCAAAACATTGATGATTAGCAGATGGTCTTTGAGTAGGAGTTGGATTGGAGATTCAGACATCATTAACAGATGGATGATCATTCTTCTTGGTACGGGCCCTTGCCCCGTACACAACATTGATTTCCTTCTTTGCGGAAAATGGCTTCTTTACAGGATTTAAAGTGGAGGCAGTTGCCATGGGAATCTTTCCGCTTTTGATGCCGCTTTAAACTCTTTCACCGGTTAAGATTAGCTCGGTGAAACCAGAAGAAGAGAAGCCAACTAATAGATTAAAGAATGGAACAAATAAAGTGCCCATAAACATGTCAATGTGCTCCATATCAGTCAAAGGTGGTTGAACCCTACTGGCGTGGTCTCTCCACTTTTGTGCATATTCTTTAAATCCTTCATTCTTCCCCATTGTCATATCTTGTAACTGAACCTTTGTTGGTGCCAAGTCGGCCTTATACTAGTACTGATGGTAGAAGGAGGTAGCTAATTCCTCCCAAGTATTGATGCGGGAACCATCTAATTGATAGAACCATTCTAGTTGTGTTCTAGTCAAGCTCTCTTGGAAAAAGTGAACCCAAATTTTTTATCAACGGTGTGCGGCTGTATCTTCCACACATAAGATTTTAGGTGGAGTTTTGGACAAGAAACCCCATCGTACTTTGCAAAGATTGGTATTTTGAATTTATGGGGAATGACCACCCCAAAGATCAAACCCTCAAAATCTAAATCGGGGACAACTTGGATCTCAACAGCTTTTAATATGTCTTCTAACTGCTTATACTTGACATCGGCTGGTGGATACTGCTCGTCAAAATAATCATCATCAGACGCTTTAT